>MU223560.1:1152314-1162869 GCA_018584345.1 Thuja plicata | reverse complement strand
TATGAAGATATTATGTAATATATTGTAAAATACATATTAAAATATAATACGTATAAAATAATATATAATATATGATATATAATGTAATATTTAATATTAATATATATTATATAATATTTAATATATATAATATTAAATCTAATATATAATTCAATATATAATAGATATTATATAATATTTAATATATATAATATATAATCTAATATATATAATATATAATCTAATATCATATGAAGTATGGAGAAATGTGAGGGTAAGAGGGAGAAAGGGGAGGGAAAATTCAAAATTCAAAATTCTAACGGCTTTTTCGGGTACCTGAAAATATCGGGTACCCAATTAGGCTCGATATTTCTTTGTGTACCATACCTACCTGGTCAACTCTTCAAATGTCTGAAAAACGTGTTTTTCCCTTGTTTCTCTGAGTTCCAGATTTTGACCATGTAGCTGACGACTTTTTTTTGACCCAATTTTGATGAAACGAAAAGGGTATATTAAGGAGATTATCAGCTTTCTATCGATATAATTACTATCAAATTTTGAATTCGGTAAGTAATTATTAATTATTTTCCAATTCAGTTACCTCTAAAGTGTTTATTTATATACTGATTGAAAAATGGCTATAACTTTCAGACGGTATAACATTTCTGAAATCCAAGAAATGCGTCACATTCTATGCTTCACCTACTATAAGAAATTTTTTTATTTTTTTGAATTTGGTAAATTTTTCAATGAGTTAAGGTGGTCAGACTCGGGAGTTTTTTTATTCTGAAAATGTTGTAGCAGATAATTCATAATTAATTATTTTTTTAGAATAAAATTACACAAAAAAATACATCACATCCGGGAAGGAGTCTACTAATATATAAAATCTTATAAAAAAATATTATCATTTGCTTATGATTAAGGCGGTCAGACATACACCTACTTCTTATTTTTTCCTGAAATTTTTGTACTGCTGCATTGAAATCTATATTTTTCACCAATCATATTAACTTTTTTTTAGAAAAGGCCTAGTATTTTAGAAACTAAATTCAATTTTCTATAGATTCTATTCTTACAACTTTTTGATATTAGGTTGATAGCTAGTTCAAATTTTCACGTCAAGTTTACTAACCCTGATTTTCTGATTTTTGATTGCCACTTAAGGGCATAGTTTGGCCCCTCATGATCTTGCACATACCCACATACAAGTGGTAACTTGCCTTTGTATTTACCTTTGCCTCTCTAAATTCTTCTTGCCATAAGTGCTTCTATTTCATCTAGATCTTCTTCTTCACTTTCACTTTCACTATCTCTTCTAGATGTGTGTCTATGACTTGATTTGCTTATTCTCATAGAAGACTTAAATGTAGACTCAAATTTTGGTAAGAGACTATTATCAAAGTTATTCATCTCAAATAAAACCAGTCTACCAATTAAACTATCAAGAGTAACTATATTATTAGCTATTGCTCTCATTTCTTGAATGGCAGAAACTCTAATAGCATATACATGCAATAAGGTTCTTAAGATTTTACATACCACTGCCTCCTCTTCTAGTACACCTCCAACTCCTCATATAGCATTGACTGCTTCTTTTATTCTTGTGTTGTACTGTGTGATGTTTTCTCCTTCTTTCATTCTGAGATCATCAAATTTTCCTATAAGGCTTTCTGCCTTGGCTCTCAGAACATTTGGATCACCTCCATGTACAAGCTTCAGTTTGTCCCACATCTTCTTTACATTTTTGCAATCCTTGAGATCTTCAAATTCAGCATCAGAGAGTGAGGAAGAAAGCTCTATAACCATGCAGCTGTGTTCATTCTTCTCTCTCAATTGATCTACTATCAATACTCCTTTAGGAAACACATATTCAGTATCTAGGGATTGAGTAAAATCATTACCAATACCCGATAAGTGGAGTCTTATCCTTCTTTTCCATGAAGCAAAATTATCTTTGTTCAACTTGGGCACATCACGTCTATTCATCTTGTGATCTTTTACTTAGGTCTTGAAACCTTCGTTTCTAAGCACACAAGCTCTGATACCAATTTTTAGTAATAACTGAGGAGGGGGGAGGGGTGAATCAGTGGCCTCAAAAATTTATCCTTCAAACATTAACCACAAATCAAATAAACCTCATATTATTAAGTCCCTATAAGATGCATACCATGAAATACTTATAATGAATAATTGTCTATCAATTTTCCTTGTCTGTCCTTATTCTCCTTGATTTACTGATAAGCAATATAACTATTTACCAAAACTCAATAAATATGCAGAGTATACTGATCAATCTAGTGTTAACTATGTCAGATACAAAACAATAAAGAAATGAATCATACACACATAACACATGAATTTTTAACGTGGAAACCCTGTTAAGGGAAAAAGCACTAGGACCGGTATCCCAAATTTTCACTCTTCTGAAGTGAGCCCTGTTAGGAGCCAACCCTGTTAAAGGTTACAAACACACTTTTAAGTGCGACCTTGTTAGAGGATTTTATACATAGAGGTTGTCACTTATTATTGGGCATCTATTGCTACTATCCTTGAATCAACCTCCTTCTTAGACTGTCAATAGGTATTGGGAAAGTCCAATGCTACTTTCATAAATCACCTTTTTTGGCACTCCTTGGGATGTACCTCAATATATAGAAGACTATTAAGTCCTACCTTGTTAAGAGACTTGATGCTTCAATGGTTAAACTGAAACATTATGACCTATTTCTAATGCAACTTTGAATTGCAAATTTTCAGATCTATTTAAGTACATTACCTCTTTGATCAATGTATCAATTTAATTCTTTGTGCTCCACACTTTCTACTCTGTGATGTTGTGCTTCACTATTCGTCGGTGTCTGCAGAATTCTTTATCTCTCCTTCAGCTTGATTGATTAGGACTGTATGAAGTAATTCTTCATCATTTTCTCTTCAGTATGCTCTTTCTATTCACTCCCCTTAATCCCCTTTCCATGAATGTGATCATGCGAAAATGAATTAAGCTTGTCTCTTATATAGACATGATTTTCACCTTTTCTTTTTTCTTGATTCTTGATTCTTGGTGTGAAAAAAAATCTAGCCAATTTGATTTAAAGCATAACTCCTGATTTATCTCGTAGTTATCTTCTTTCCAACTATACAATTTTTTTTTAAATAAACTACTTAACTCTGGTCGAATAAAATAAATAAAGCAACCAGTTAAGTCTATCTTTAGCTCTTGCCAGCTAGATATTTTGTCATTTTATGAACTCTCTATTCCGTCGGTCAACTCTTCAGTTAGTTGTTGGTGACAATTGACAGTTCCGTCAGTGTGACTCCAGTTAGCTTTGGGATCTCCGTCCGTCGGGTATCATTGGATTTTTTCTTGTCGGGCAACTCTGTTTTCAGCTCGTCGGGAATCCTATGGTTTTGCTTCATTGGGAAAAACTGTCTTCTACTCATGGGGTATCACTGTGACTTTTCTTCTTTGTCTTTACCGATGGTGTGCACTCCGTCGGTGTTATCTATCACTTAGTGGATACTTGACTTTTATGCATTGCTAAAGGCATAACCTTTGTTCCATTGATTCTTTGAAGTCTTTTCCATTATGTACATGACCGTACAGATGATATCAATTTGACATCAATGACAATACAAACCATTAACTAATTTAATGCCTTGCATTATCTTCAACTTAACATTATCAAACATTCAATCAGTTACATGTCATCAAATCTTGTAGATGTTCAGATCTATTGTAGGCTCATAATACCTTTCTTATCAGTGTTTCTCTTATGTTTCTTTTCTCCACTTCTTTCTTCTCAGTGAATGTTGTTGCTTCTCTATTGTTCGGTGTCTGTAGAAAACTTTAGCTCTATTCTTTAGCCTGTATGATCAGGTTAGTATGAAGAATTCTTATCTTCACTATAATTTTCTTCAGCATCCTCTTCTTCATAATGAATTAGCTTGTCTCTTTTATAGACATTATTTCACCATTTCTAAGTCCTTGTCTTTCTTGTTCTTGACATGATCCACAAATCTTCCCATTCTTTATTTAAATTTTTCTTTAGTTTTATCCCATAGATTTCTTCTTGAAAATTGGAATAAAACTAGATTTAAATCTCTAGCTTATCTTTAGCTATTAACTAGTTGATGGAAACAATGTAATCAAAAAATTAACTCTATATTTAGCTCCTGCCAGCTAATTCTTTTGTCATTTCTAACCTTGAAATCTTATCGGTGTTTAACTCCTTGTTTGCTCAGTCTTGACTTCAGTTCTCCTTGGGCATCTCTGTCCGTCGGGGTGGTCTGTCTGTCGGACAACACTCTGACATTTAGTTCTGCTCAAGTATCACTTTGGTTTTGGTCAATAATGATTTCTTGGGTATCTTTCTTGGTTTACACTGTGACTCTTCTCAAGGTTCTCTATCTGTCGGTGTGCACTGTCCATCACTATTTTTTGTCACTTGGTGTATATTGAACTTTTATGCATTACTTATAACATAAAATTTATCTCTTTGGTTCTTTGAAGTCTTTGACATTATGAATATGATGAATCAAAGTATATCAAGTTGACGTCAATTAAAATACAATAAATTAACTTATTTAATGTGTTGCATTAACTTTCTATAGCTTGGTGATTATCAAATTTGTCATCTTCAAACATTCAATCAGCTGTAGTTCATCAATCTCTCCCTTTGGCATTGATGGAAACATACTACATACTACTAATACATTATGAATTATATTAGTTGTAGTTCATCAATATCTACCAAACTTATTTTTCGATAACCAATACAAATGTCTGACTCTCGGTAAGCTCTTCTAGCTTAGATTTGTTTCTTGTAGAGTACTTTCTTCATTCCCTTCACTGAATAGATGTAGCAACTTCTGATTCTTTGTATCCCTTTTTTGTAGGATTTTTTGTTCCTTTTCTAGATAGATATGTAGTGTTAACTTGTCCAATTCTCTCCCTTAGATGGATGTTTCTTTGATGTTTTCTCTCCCTTTTACATTTCCTCTCCTTGATGGATAGTTATTTTCTCATTGAAAACAATATATTTCTGTCCATATTCCTTAAGTACATCTTTCCCTTTGAATACTTCTAATAGATATTTCATACGGATATAATCTCTCCCTTTGACAACAATACCAAAATTAATCTCTCTCTCTTTTTTATAATATATATTCCTTGAATTTCCTCTCCAACAACAATAATATCTCTGGTGTTCAGTGCAGATAAGTACCTTTCTGTGTACTGATATAACTTTGCAGTCCATCTCTTTTATTTCACTAACATGAATGATCTTCTGATAATGTGTAGGCTTATGTAGCCTCCTAGTCAGCTTAGTGACCAATAGACAAGGGTCGGACCCCTAGTCTCTTTCTTAGGTACTCAAATGTATCTTTAGGCAATGGATTTGTGAATATGTCCACTAATTGTTCCTTGGATTGAACATATTCCAGTGTTACCTATTTCTCTTTTACTTGTTCTCTTAAGTAATGATACTTGATAGCAATATGCTTTGTCTTAGCATGCATGATTGGGTTTTTTGAGATGTTTATTGCACTTGTATTATCACAATAGATAATCACTGGCTCAAGAATTTTCATTTTCATACCTTCCAGTGATTTCTTGATCCATGCAATGTTAGAGAAACTTGCAACAACAATCACATACTTAGCTACTATAGTGGATTGTCAGATGCATCCTTACTTATTACTTATCCATGTTGCAAGTCTATCACCCATAAAGAATGCTCCTCCTATTGTTCTCTTTCTATCATCTAAGTTTCCATCTCAATCAACATCTATATAGAGTTGGAGCTCAAATTTGCCTTCTCTTTTATACCATAAGCCATAGTCCTCGATATTCATTAGATATCTTAGAATTCTTTTGACATCAGTCATGTGTGATTCCTTGGGATTAGCAGATAATCTTGCAACTATTCCAACTACATGTGCTATATCTAGTCTAGTATGAACAACATACTTGAGGTTTCCAATCATAGATCTATATAGGGTCTGATTTACCTTGGTTTATTTGTCTTCCTTTGTTAGCTTGCATCTGGTTTCCATAGGTGTTCCAAATGGCTTTGAGTCCTCCATTTTGAATGTCTTGAGAACTTCCTTGATGTATTTGCATTGTGTGATATATATGCCTGCATCCTATTGAAGAATATGTAGGCCAATAAATTTTTTTTATCTCCCCAAACATTGACATCTCAAACTCTTTTCTCATTTCAACAAAAAAAGATTTGCATAACATATCATTACCTCCAAATATGATATCATCAACAAATATTTCAGAAATCAGAATGTTATCATCAGTATCTTCTTTTAAATATAGATTATTATTTTCACTTGTTGTTACAAATCCAATACTTATGAGATAGAGATAGGTCTTTCATACCGTGCTCTCAGTTCTTGTTTCAATCCATACAATTCTTTGTGAAATCTACAAACCATGTTTATTTTGTTAGGTTCAACAAACCCTTCTGGTTGTTCAATGTATACCTCTTCTTCTAGTATTCCATTTAGAAATGTAGATTTGACATCCATTTGGTATACCTTGAATCATTTGAATGCAACATAAGCATGTCAAATTCTTACTCCTTCTAGTCTAGCAATGGGTACAAAGGTTTCTCCATAGTCAATACCTTCTTCTTGTGCATACCCTTTGAATACTAATCTTTCTTTGTTCCTTGTGACTTCTCCATTCTCATTCAGCTTGTTTTTGAATATCCATTTGGTACCAATGACATTTTTGTCATCTGTTCTAGGTACTAATGTCTATGTTTTGTTATTCTCTATCTGTTCTATCTCTTCATTCATAACACTAACCCATTCTTCATTTTCAAGTGCAGTATTAATAGATTTAGGCTCAAAATCACAAATTAAACATCTAGTGTTCAATGACTTACTTCTTGTTCTCATTACAACCTTTTTGTCTCCTATGATCTAGTTTTATCGATGTTGTCTTCTGACATACTTGGAAAGTATCACTTGTTGGACTCAATGGGAAGTAGTACTAAGAATGAGGGGTGAATCAGTACCTCTAAAACTTTTAACACTTTACCCAATTTATCATTAGTGACCATTCAATTCTGATTTACCAACCATTACTATTATTCTTTCTTATGTAGACATTGTTTGTTAACAATCTTTACAATCATCTATAGAAACATTTATGAAATTAAAAAACACATAACATAAGATATCATATCACAGAAAACTCCTATTAGGAAGTAAAAACTGCGGTGGGGATGGCACCCACAAAACTTCACTATCTGCAGAATGGAAGGGAGTCGGTTAAGGCTTACAATTTTGATCACTTTTGATGATCTACCCTGTTAAGAATATTAAGGTGGAGACCTGTTAAGATCTACTCTGTTAAGAGCTTTAGAAACACAGATTTAAATGTTCACTTAGTTATGATATTTACAATAGGATGGTTTAGACCACCTTTCTTGAAAGGATTTCATTAGTGTACTACACTTGTTAGAATGAGTACAAATGTTGACCTGACTGTATGCAATCTACTATTGCTGATTTACAGATCCATTAAAGCTTTTACAATAATGATATCACCTTAAGTGATTGATGAATACCCTTTCTCTGCTTGTCTGTAGCTCCTGTTATGTTCTTGAAAACTGATTTGAATCTGTTTGTGTTCTTCTACATGAATTCTCTGTCTGGTCTTTAGTTTCTCTCTGTGGCTACTTTCTTCATTGAACAACAGCTGTTCTGAATGGGTCGAGAACCTATTTATACAAGTTTTTTTGGCCTAGCTTGGAATTCATGATTTACAATGTTAACTCTTAGATCCAAGGTTTACAACTTGACCTTGATCTTTAGTTTGCATGTTTTAAAATAGTAAAATGAATTAAAACAATAAAAATTACATTGCTTCCTCCGCACATAATGGATTAAAAAGCAAATCAAGAAGTTATAAATACAACTTCAGTGATTTATCTGACATGGAAAGTCAGATCCACTTTTTGTGGGATGTAACTGACTATCGGTTCTTGGCTGTCAGTTTGAACTTGCAGTCTGTCGGTGTTCCTTAATTGAATTTTTCATCAGGTTCCCTATATCTATCGGGTTCCTCTCTTTGTTGTTTGTTGGGTAGCACTGTTGATACTTCGTTGGGTATCCTTATCTTTTTGTTATCGAGTAACACTTTCACAGTGTTTGTTGGGTAACCTTAGTGTTGGATAGTGTTGTGCCCTATCTGTCAGTTTAGACTAAACTGATGGTGCAGATCATGTTTTTTTCTAAGTATACTAATGGAAAAATATAATGCCTTCAATCTCCCCCTTTGACATTAGTATAAAAATTTGATATGTGCATAGTACTAAAATTATTACACCATGTTTATTTCCTTGTCATAATATGACTCTCCCTTTCTATGTGCATCGGTATAGTGTATGTATATGTACATGTGTACTATTTGATTACTGTATGTACATTATTTTCCCTTTCTTTTTCTTCCACTATACATTATTTCCTCCTTTTAATTGAGGTGATTTACATATCAAATTCCCCATTTCTTTTATACTGATGACAAAAATGTACAACTTACAAAATGTCAAAAAATTGTGACAAAAATGTGTACCTTACAATGTGTCAAAAACATTAGAATGGGTAAGTTTGATATCTTCTAGTAGTTTCTCCCATTGTTTTTTCAATTGTTTGAGTGCCATATGTTGCATCTCGAGTCTTGCGTGCATATCATATATGCTTTCTAGGACAGACATTTCAGGGGTGGCAATTAGTGTATTTGCTTGTGTCATATTTTGTTGCAGTAGTGTAAGTGTTGGTAAGAGCTTAACTTGTAGCTCATTGACTTCATCTCGATGTTTTATCTCTGCAAATTGAATGTCTTGTCTCTGCTTCCTAGCCTGTATTATTTACTGTTTGTGCAATTTAAGTGCTTCTACTGTGTTGGCTCGACTATGTGCACTGGACTGAAGATCAACATCTATTTTTGCTATCTTGTCTGTATACTCCTTAGCGAGTTGATCTAAGGTGCACAATTTCTTAACTAAGGTAAGAACTTCTGATAAAATTGGTTTAATTGCACTTACCAATTTAGATAGCTTGACCTTTTTGAGTGCCACTTCCTGGCTTATATTCTCTGTGAGCTTGAATTCATACTTTTTCTCAAGTCTCTCTTCCATATTTTTCTTAGCATCGGTATTCTGAGATGTTATTGCATCCATGAGTGTTATCAATTGGTCAATAATTGAAATTTTCTGATCAATGTCTGTGTCTGGTACAATTTGTTGAAGTCTATCTCTTGTTACTTCAAGTATCTTGGTCTCTTTTGCTGCTTGTTTCATCTTATATTGAATGGCCTTTCTCTCACATAGCTTTGTATATTTTGTTAACGTTGTTGGATCCAATGTTCTTGGATCACAAACTGGTATCTCAATTATCTCATCCATAGTTACTGGATTTTTGTTCTTTCCTTTCTTCCTTTTTGAGATGTTAGGGGATGCAGATGTATGAACTACTAGAGCTAGTTCATTTGTACGCTCTAAGTTACTTGGTGGAGGTTTTGTTGATGAAGCATCTTGTATTTTCTGCTCAGTTTGCACTTGTTGGTTATATGAAGACGTCTCTTTGTTTACCTTGGGTGTTTCTGCAATGCCCACCCTAGAATCTTCCTATGTTAGATAGACAGGACTATTTCTTTGACACTTTGGGTTTTATGATGGACTATGATTATTATTTAGTTAGCATTTTATGAGACATTTGAGCATATATGTTTGGTTACTGTAGTTATTTGGACATATTAAAGGAGTTATAATTTAATGGTGAATTGCTAGAAATGAACTATCAAGTAAAAATTTTTACATTGATTTGTGTTATGATGTTTATATTATGATTTAACCCTACTGACCCTATTATGGTTTGATTTTCACTGGTTGATGTGAGTGTAGGATGAGGAGGGCAGTCGTAGTAACTCCTACGGGAGATCCACACGATGTCGCACTCTCCCTCCTTATTTTCTACTGTCTATTTATATTTATATATTTGTATATGCATATCAGTTGATGATGCAAGATGTAGGTACCAGGCATCGTCTCCACCTAGCTACACAGGTTTGAGCGTACCTTCAAAATTGTCAAACTGTTGATGTGTGGAGATTTAACCAAGATACTCTTGAGATTACCCTTGGACTTAGAATTCTGTTTAGGGAGTTATCCTTGTTGGGTTAGTAGAATGCAATTTATGTTATAGACTTGATTTGATGTAGGTCTGAGTTTATGCCATGAGTTAGAATTAATTTGTTTTATATGTATAATAAATAATTATGGTATAATTATTTGTATTTTATATAGGTATGTGTATATGTGGGTGCACACGCATATATCCATGCTTATATAAAAATAATAATAAGTGTATGTTTTAATTAATTATGTAAATGGTATATTATTTATTATAAGTAAATAAAGTGATTTAAATATAGCATATTTGATGAATGTATTAAATAAAAGTAAAAATAATAATAATAAAAGGGAAATGGCCTTTGTAGTAAAATAGGCTATCTAGGAGGGAGTTGAACTCGAGACCTCCTAGAAGTTAG
>MU223560.1:1114776-1150790 GCA_018584345.1 Thuja plicata | reverse complement strand
TTGTGATGGGGTAAGGGAATAGGAACCTTAAGTGAGTGGCTCACCCTAGGTGTTGGAACCCTAAAGTGGTTGCCAGATGATCCTATGGGTGGGTTTGTTAAAAGTGATAACCTTAAAAATTAACCTGGGAAGGGGGGATTCAAGAGATAATGAAAGAGAACATAATAATGGCCACATAGACCTGATTGGAGTACCGGGACCAGGGATAACTGCCAGGATGGATCCCTATTCATAAAGGGGGGACATGGGTTACATGGTTGCCAGGAAGGATCCCAATATACAGGTTGTGTGATGACACTCACTTAGGTGGTCTCCTAGAACCTTGATCTCTATGTTATAGTATGATGATATTTTATGTTCCTTTTGAGTCTTGGGTTTCTTTATCTTTTGAGCCTTAGATTTCTTAGGGCCTTGCGAGTATCTTTGTTCTATCTCCTAGCACGGGGGGAGGAACCTCATCAGTTCCACATGGTTGGGTGGCAAAAATATTTTGAGGTCCTATTCGTGACTCATGGCTTGGATATGTTCAGATTCTATGAAGACTTTTATCATTGTTACTGAAAATAAAGATGCAAAGATATGTTGTAGTGCCTTTGGGCCATTTATGTACCTTTTATTATGAGATCTATTATTAGAAAGATGTAATTGAAAAGAAAAGCAATGTAATTGGGAGGGATAGTTCTAGGCTTGATTTCAAGGGGTATTATTTGAAAGAACAAAGTTGGAAATTTGGAAATATACAATGTAATGTTGAATGATATTTTCTATCTCTTCTTTGTTGCAATGAGAGAAAAATGTTTATTATGCTAAAGTTGAAATGTGATTTGTAGTGAATAGTTATTCAATGTGTAGGAAGGAGAAATGAAATTATTATATAAAGTAAGGAATATAATTGTAAATGAAATGTTATTTTCTTACCTTATCTCTTAAGTTCTAAATGTGAAAGTAACGGAATGAAATGAAATTCAATTTGGATAAGTAATGTTAATATGTTAGCAAATGAATTCATTAAGGGAACCTTAAGGAATGATATGTGAAGCAGTAATGATTTAATGTTAAAAAAAAAAATATTTGTTAGTTGCAATTTTTTGGTCATAAGACCTGATTCTTTATGGGTTCCCTCGCGGGGACATTACAGTTTCTATATAGTGTACTTCTAATTTATTTGATATTTCATCCTTCTTTCCTTCTTCACCATGTTCTAATTGCTTTTCCCTTGTTTCCGTTTGATTTCCTTCCCTCTTTTGATCAGTATCCTTCTGATCATCGGTTGCTACTTGCTCTACAGGTGTATCTGTAGTTTCTTTTCCTTCTCCTTCACCCTTGTCTGTGGGTGTGCTTATTTCCTTTTCATTTGATCCTTCCTTTCCCTCTAGAATGTTTATTTCATTTATTAGGATAGGCATGTTACTTTGAGCTGTAACTTGGGCCATGTCAGTATTGATTTCCTGCTCATTAGTAATGTCCTTGTCAGCAATGACATTCTCATCTTTCTGTATGGATTATGTAGGGTCTTGCACTTTTGAGTGCATTATTGAAGTGTCTTGCACTTCTTCATTTGTAATATCAATTATCTTATCATCTGATATTTTCAGTGCTTGATGACTTTGTTGATACTTGAGTGTGATAAATATCACATCATCTTTCTTCTTGGGATCATTGTCGGAGTCATAGTGAGTGATATCTTGGACAATGTAATCTCTGTGAGGTGTGTTTGTGAGAAGTAAATGCTTCTCAATACTTGTTGATTCTGCTGGTATATCTAGGAGATGTCTCCATTTGGTCTCTGTCATCGAATCCAATTCTATAAACTTTCTCTCTAGTACTTTGTAAGCCCTTATTTTGTCTACAAATTTACTTGAGTGTTTCTTTAGTACTTCTTGTATTTCTTCAAACTTGGATTCAGAAGGCATCAATCTTACAAGAATTATTTCTCTTGCTTCTCTTTCCATTTGTAAGGCATATGACCATTGTTGGTATATCCTTTTGCCTAGCTCCTCAAGTATTTGACTTACAAATTCAGCAGGGGCATACTTGTTTTTAATCATTGATTTGATGTCTGCATCATGTATCTTATTTTGATCTTCTAGATTTAGTGTATCCTACTGCCTGATCTTTTTATCAGTGATTGTACCATGGGTATCAATTGATTTGGCAGCTTCATCTACCGTTTGGTTTCTAAATTTATTCTTTACTACATCTAGTTCATCATCTTTGGTGTCATCCAAGTCAGCCTGTGTCCTGACAAACCTTTTTCTTTTCTTTGGTGGTGTGGATTTGACAGGTAGCTATCTTGCTCTTTTTGCTAGTTGCTTCCTTATATAGGTCCTTACTTGACCTTTCTTAAGTGGTGTTGTATCTGTTTCAGCAGTCTGACTTCTTGTCCTTTATTTCTTATCAGGAGGTGGAGATGGAGGTGCATCAGATTTAGTGACCTTTGTATTTGATTTTTTTTCCTTTTGTGTTTCACCAATGGTACCCTGTTCATTGGTTTCCTCTTGCTGATCCTATTCTTCCTCCTCTGTGACTGATAGAATCCTTTTGAGATTCTTTATCATTTTCTCTTTCTTATTTATAGTCTTTTTGACTTGTAGCCCATGTTTTATCTTAGATTTGGCCTCTTCATATGTACCAAACCTTGGTTGTTTCATATCAATGGGCTCATTGATTAGTTCCTCAATTGCACTAGTAGCTAGATCAATATTCATCTCATAGTCTAATGATGATAACCAAGTAGTTATTGGTACAACCAGTTTGTGTGTGTGAAGTCTGTATCTGCCATGAGACATATTTCATCCCTGTGTTTCTCAACTAGTTGCTTAGGAATCCTAGTTCTTTCCATCATCTTTTCCTTGAACTCAAGGAAGTATGTAGACATTACAGACTCAAAATTGCCTCCTAGTGACTTAATTAGTTCACTAATTTGTAGGGTTACTGGTTTGGTAGAGTCCCAAAAAACTTTTCCTGCTGAAGGAAAATATTCTTGAAAATAGAAAAATGTACACATAATAAGTGAACCAAACATACATGTGTTGCTCTTTGCAGATCTGATCTTGATCATATTCTCATCAATTTTTTTCAATAGGATCTCACATAGATCTATCTGAATTCCCTATGTTACAATCTTGTAAGTTGCGCTTACTGCTATTGCAGAGATGTTGTTCATTCTGCCAGCCTGAAATATTTTGTAACCAATAACACATGCACCAAATTTCAACTCATCATCAGTGATTGTGTTAACCTTGAGACCTCTGTTGTCTCCTTTTGCATTTGTAAGTTTTGTAAATTCTTTCATGGATGGATGTTTGTGTGCCCTAGGTTTGTCGGTTATCAGATAACCAGTGACAGCATGAAGAACATCCCTTGTTATTTTCTTGGGTTGGTCTAACCATAGTTTGTTGTCATGCATCCTGCTCAAGACTATCATAATCCACTTTGTCTTGAATTCCCTCAAGAAATGTAGGGTATTAGTTAACCCTTTCACCTCCAAGTTTTTATGTTCTTCTTTCAGTTTTTCTTTGGCATCACATAGATTCTTATAAGCTTCATCCATTTCCAAATCACCTATCTCTGTAATCTTGCAATGAATGTAAGACCTAACATCTTTTATGAGCAAAACCCTAGGTGGGATTTTGGAAAATGCATCGGCTTCGTTAGGTTTCGATGCAATCTCTGGAAATATTTGTATTTGGGTTCTATGCATGTGATGTTCTTGATCAGTTTCACCACATTCTTCTTTTCATTCTTTAACTTAGCAGTTCTTGAAGTGGTTTCCATTATTTTTCAAGAATTTAGGGTTTTCTTCAAAATTAGGGCTTTCTCAAAAAAACAATGACAGAGATCTTTTGGTTCCCTTGTTACTTCAATTTGTGAATGTGATGAAGAATTTGTTCCCTGTGTGCTAAATCAATCTGTAGACGCTTCTACTTTCTTCTCTTTAATTGTTCTGATGTCACTCTGCTTTCTCTTCAAATCATGGGTGAAAAATTAAGCTGTCCCATCGACTATTTATAGATTTCTTGACCTGAGTCTTTGCAATAAATTCTCAACAACTCGTCAAGACATAAAGACGGGTTTCATCAGGAGGATATTTTAAATCGTCATCGGTGAAGACATGATGCTTATGGCAATTGTCAACCACTTTGAGTTTTACTGACAGATATCGGTATTCTATCACAACCATTTTTTAATTTTTCTTTCTTACTGATGGTCGTCGGGTTACATTGGCAGTTTGCCATTTTACTAGTTGACCGACAATTTCCAGTAAGTGTTAACAACTTTGTTATTGTGTTTACCGATGATTTTTGGTAAGTGTTTACCGACGGTGTTGTACTCTTAGATTGGTAACAAGTAAAGTAGTATGCATCTTTGATTTATGCATATTTTGACTATATATCTTTTTATATAATGGAACTAATGCAAAATATAACTTGGTATAGTCCAGTTCCATACTTTTTCAGCTCAAGTTGGGTTGGTGGTGTCACCAGATCCACTGGATGGGGTGTCACCATTTGCATTGCTTGGTCTAGCTTCATCATTTCTTGAAGCTTTTATCCACATTTTATCTATTTCCCTTTGGATATCTTCAATGGTGTTACCATTGGGATGTGTGCTTGTGTCTGTCAATCTATATTTTCAATCTTTCTTGAGATGACCAACTTTATGACAATGTAAGCATGCCATTCTAGTGTTTGAATAGCCTCTAGACCTTTTGGTACATACTCTCATGCAGTTTTCAGCAATGTGACCATATCTACCACATGTTGTACAGTTTGTCCAGGTGTTGTAATCCCATACATATTGCTTACCGATTCTCTTTGGTTGATAAGGGACTTCTTTACCTTTTGGCTTCCATGCTTTTCTTTTCTTTTTCTAGCATTCTTCAAATGTGTTCCCATTCATCTTGCATGTAGGAAAGTATTTGTCCATGTAGGTTTCCTTTTTTGGCTTTTCTATCTTTCTCTTGCATTCATAAGCCTTATGTACATTTATAAAAGAATCCTATGAATGAAGATGTAGGTGTAGATTTAGGAGTACCTTTCATTTTACCTATGCATACATTTTATGTGTGCCCTTGCTTTCCATAGTGCTTGCATGTTGGCTTTCTTGGTCTTAGATTTTCGTAGACATTCTTTGGTCTTGATGTTTCTCATTTTTCTGTAAATCCTATACCGCTGTTGTTGATGACTCTTCATTGTCCTTCAAAAAAGTCATCCATTTGTTTATTGCTTTCTTCAGCCTTTCTGATAATTTCATTATGTTGTTGCTGAATTCTAACCTCATGCTTTAGCTTTTCATTTTCTTCTCTTAGTTCACTGACAATCTGTATTGTCTCAATGAGTTCCACATTTATTCTGTTTGCTTCTTGACTCATAAGGATAATCTGATTTGTGAGATCATGGTGATGCTCATCATGTCTTTGAATTTCCATTTTCTTTTTCTGTTATTTCTCTGAAATCTTCGTCCTATCATCAGTAGCCAATGTTCTTTCTATTTTAGCTTGTCTGGAAAAGCTCATCACATCAATCATTCTTACCATCTGGGTCTCTTGACCGATTTGTAGCATCTTTATTTGCTATGTTAGATGTAGGTTGATCTCCTTTAGATTTGTGATGTTCTCTTATGTTGTTTCTGATACATTACTTGCATTTGATCCTAAAGATTTAAATAAATCTGGAATCTCTTCTTCCTGATATTCTACTTCGTTGTTCCTGGTAGCCATGCCTTTTCTTTCATTCAACAGCTCTTTCATCTTGATTCTAGCTTCTTTATACTGTTCGTAGAACATCTGTATCTCAAGTTTTTTGTTCTCAATATTCTTATCAAGTTTATACTTCTCCATTGTTAGATCTTTTCTCTTAAGCTTTTAAAATTTTCAAGAAGATACTTAGCTCTGATACCAATTGTTGGACTCCATGGGAAATAGTACTGAGAGGGGAGGGGTGAATCAGTACCTCTAAAACTTTTAATTCTTTACCCAATTTATCATTAGTGACCATTCAATTCTGATTTACCAACCATTACTATTATTCTTTCTTATGTAGACATTGTTTGTTAACAATCTTTACAATCATCGATAGAAATATTCATAAAATTAACAAACACATAACACAAGATATGATATCATAGAAAACTCCTGTTAGGAAGTAAAAATTATGGTGGGGATGACACCTACAAAACATCACTATCTGCAGAATGGAAGGGAGCTGGTTAAGGCTTACAATTTTGATCACTTCTGATGATCTACCCTGTTAAGAGTATTAAGGTGGAGACCTATTAAGATCTACTTTGTTAAGAGCTTTAACAACACTGATTTAAGTGTGCACTCAGTGGTGAGATTTATAATAGGACGGTTAAGCCCACCTTTATTGAAAGGATTTCATTAGTGTACTACACTTGTTAGAATGAGTATAAATGTTGACTTGACTGTATGCAATCTACTATTGTTGATTTACAGATCCATTAAAGCTTTTACAATAATGATATCACCTTAAGTGCTTGATGAATACATTTTCTTTGTTTTTCGATAGCCTCTGTTCTATTCTTGAAAACTTATTTGAATCTGTTTGTGTTCTTCTACATGAATTCTCTGTCTGGTCTTTAGTTTCTCTTTGTGGCTACTTTCTTCATTGAACAAAAACTATTCTGAATGGGTCGAGCACCTATTTATACAATTTTTTTTAACCTATCTTGGAATTCATGATTTACAATGTTAACTCTCAGATCCAAGGTTTACAACTTGACCTTGATCTTTAGTTTGCATGTTTTAAAATAGTAAAATGAATTAAAATAATAAAAATTACATTGCTTCCTCCACACATAGTGGATTAAAAAACAAATCAAGCAGTTATAAATACAACTTCAGTAATTTATCTAACGTGGAAATTTAGATCCATTTTTTTGGGATGTAACTGACTGTCGGTTCTTAGCTATCAGTTTGAACTTGTAGTCTGATGGCGTTCCTTAACTAAACTATTCTTCGGGTTCCCTGTATCTGTCGGGTTCCTCTCATTTCTGTTCATCGGGTAGCACTATTGATACTTCATCGGGTATCCTTATCTTTTTGTCATCGGGTAACACTTTGACAGTGTTCGTCGGGTAACCTTAGTGTTGGATAGTGTTGTTCCCTGTCTGTCGGTTTAGACTAAACCGATGGTGCAGATCATGTTTTTCTCTAAGTATACTAATGGAAAAAAATAATGCCTTATCGCTTCACCTCTTTTTTGATCATTCTAATCATTATCTTGACCTTCATGTGATCTCCATCACTTGGTATATCATTGTGAGCAATTTCCTAATTTTTGGTGTTTGTAGCCTGATGCTCAGGTGCATTATTCGGTCTCTCGGGAGTGATAAACTATTTCTCAGGCAGAGTGTTAGGTTTTTCACTGTAGACAAACCTATTGTATTCTTCCAGTTCCTTTTTTCTTTCCTCATCATTTTTCTCAGCAAATTCATCCACTTTGACATTTGCACTTTCAATGATTTTGTTAGAGGATTTATTAAGACATTTATAAGCCTTGCTTTTGGTAGAATAACCTAGAAATATTCCTTCATCACCTTTGAAGTCAATATTTCCATTTCTATCATCTTTCAAAATATAACATTGCCTTCCAAAAACTCTGAAGTAACTTACGTTGGGTTTTTATCCATACCATAGCTCATAAGGTGTCTTATTGGTGTCTTTCTTCAATTGAACTCTGTTTAATGTGTAGACAACAGTACTAACAACTTCTCTCCAGAATATTTGTGTGATGCCTTTCTCAATCATCAGTGTTCTGGCACAATCAATAATTGATTTGGTCCTTCTCTCAGCAATCACATTTTTTTTGTGGTGTTCTTGGTGCAAAAACCTGTCTTTGAATTCCATGTTGATTACAAAAGTTAGTGAATTCATCAGAAATAAATTCTCCTCCTCTATCCGATCTTAGGCATTTTAGTTCCTTTCCACTTTGTTTTTCAACTATAGATTTATACCATTTAAACATCTTGAATACTTCTGATTTTTATTTTAAGAACATAACAGTCATCATTCTAGAATAATCATAAACAAAGAGAATAAAGTATCTATCACCATAGTAGCTCTTTGTTCTCATTTGTCCACATAGGTTAGTATGGACTAATTCTAGAATAGCATTAGATGTAGGTTTTTCTCTTGAAACTAGAATTTATCATTTTACCTTTCTGATAATTCTTACACATGACATGGGCAGGCTTTGACATGCTCGGTAAGCCTCTTACTATCCTTTTATTTCTTATCCTAACCATGTTCTCAAAATTCATATGACATAACCTTTTATGCCACAACCATATGTATTCGTTTCTAGCCATTGAACAAGTGGTGTTAATATCCTCAAGATAGAATAGGTTACTTTTTGTCTGTTCACTAGTTCTGATCAACCTTCCTGATTCATTAAAGATATTTTCCTTTTTGTTGGGTGTGTGTACCAAGTTGTGGACCAAAAAGGGGGGTATAAGTGGACATATTTTTTCTGAAATCGCGTACACCTGATCTTGGAACAGGCATTTGAGGGTCATGCACTCAAAATAAGAAGATATGTAAAAAATACAAATTGGATTAATCTAAATCTAGTTTCTAAAACACTAATTTTTAAAAAAAATTGATAATATTTAGAGGGTCAAACCTCGCGCGCACGAAAAGATGTTCCTAATTTTTTTAGAAAAACATAACATAGTTGTTTCCGTGTACGATACAAAAGATATAGTTATATTCAATATTTTTTAAATCCCTTTGGTAGGATGATAGGTAAGAGTGAGATCTAGAAGTTGTGTATTTTTTTGTAATTTTTTGATGAGTATTTTGTTTTCTGTAATTTTTTGAAGTGATCGCATCCTAAAAATTTGGCACCCGTTCGTGCGCTGAGCATAACTTGCATCATAATAATTGAAAATGATTTTTTTTTAAAGTGTATAGAATAAAGTGTAGAACAATAATATTTAATTTATTTGTAATTTGATTAAGTATATCAAAAGTTATTAAAAACATGGTAGACATATGTCTGTGAGGACAATCAAGACAATGGTAAAGAAAATTAAAGTTTACAATGCTAATGTTGTCCAAAAATTGAAAAAATTATATGGTTAGAAAGCTAAGAAGATGTATGAGATTATGGTAAAAATTGTAAAGATACCCAGTTGACAAATTGTAAACCCGATGAAGACAAAGTCAAGAATTCATCTTACAAGATGAAAAAATGCCTAAAAGAACAAAAATGGAAGGAAAATGAGGATCCAAGCCTTTTGGCCATTTTCCAAAGCTCTTCCCAAGCCATAACCCAACCGGTTTTCTAAATTTAAAATAACCCGATTGGGTTATGAAAAGAAAAAAGTACTTCAAAACTCGATCGGGTTTTGAAGAAACTAAAACTTGCTTTGCTCTAGAAGACATAACTTCCACAGACGGAGTCTGATTGACTCTGTTCAAAAAGTTTTGGAAATATATTGAGATGATGTAACACATTATTAACCTATGATCATCTTTAGGCATCAACATTATTTCTTTCATCCATTGGAATCAAGTAAGGTATAAAATAGGCACTCATTATTGCCCATACATGCAATGTATAAGAAAATCAGTATGCTCTCTCTCTCTCTCATATTATCTCCCACTCCCAATATGATCTAGAGAGAGACTTTGGGAGTGGGAGATAATATGAGAGAGAGAGCATATTGATTTTCCTATACGTTGCATGTATGGACAATAATGAGTACCTATTTTATACCTTACTTGATTCAAATGGATGGTAGAAAAAGTGTTGATGCCTAAAGATGATCATAGGTTAATAATGTGCTAGATAGTCTCAATATCTTTCCTATGCTTTTTGAACAGATTCAATTAGACTCTGTATGTGGAAGTTCTAGCTTCCATAGAAAATCCTATTTTAGTTTCTTCAAAACCCGATCGGGTTATAGAGAATAAAATGCATAAGTTTTACTTCCCTCTCTCTCATATTATATCCCACTCCCAATATGAGAGAGAGAGAGAGAGAGAGAGAATACTAATTTTCCTATATGTTGCATGTATGGACAATAATGAGTACCTATTTTATACCTTACTTGATTCAAATGGATGGTAGAAAAAATGTTGATGCCTAAAGATTATCATATGTAAATAATGTGTTAGATCATCTCAAGATCTTTCCTATGATTTTTGAATGGAGTCAATCGGACTCTGTATGTGGAAGTTATGGCTTCCAGAGAAAAGCCTATTTTAGTTTCTTCAAAACCCAATCAGGTTATGGAGAATAAAATGCATAAGTTTTACTTCTTCAAAACCTGATCGAGTTTTGAAGTACTTTTGATTTTTAGAACTAGATCGGGTTATTTGAAATTTATAAACCCGATCGGGTTCTGAGACAGATTGTGTTTTTTAATAATATTTTTTAAGCTTGGTTACCAAGCCGAGAACAATTTTGAATTTTCAATAACTCGATCAAGTTATATGAAATTTGAATTTTTTTTAAAGATGTGTCCACTTTTTTAGTCCACAACTTGGTGCACATACCCTGTTCTCAAATGCAACTCGGTGACCAGTGTTATTCAGCTGTTAAACACTCAATAGGTTATGGTTAAGTCCTTTTTACCCAATATGCATTTTCACATCTGATCAGATTATTCAACATTATGGTTCTTTTACCTTCAACCAGAAAAGGTGAGTCATTACCCATTCTTACTGATCCACCAAATTATAATATTCAAAAGTCTCAAACTTTTTTTTTTATCTCGAGTCATGTGGTGAGTACAACCACTATCAATAATCTAAATTTCATTTTTACTAACCTTAGATATGAGTGCGGTATCAACATACCTTTCTTCTTCATCTGTATCATGCTTCATAGAAACAAATACCACCTTAATATCTTCATCAAATTCAGTGTTAGTATGTCCAGCTTTGTTCTCAGCTAGGTAACAAGCTTTCTTCCCTTTTTCCTTATAGTCGTAGTTGTCTATTCTGTCAGATTGTCGATTTCTTCAGTAATCTCGGTCATCACCTCTGTCAAACTTCTTTTCATAGGATCTATCATTACTTCTGTCGTCTTTTCTTTTGTTAGGACATCTAGCAACAAAGTGTCCAATCTCTTTGCAATTAAAACATACCAATGGTAATTTACCTTTGTATCTACCTTTGCCTCTCTGCAATCTTCTAGCCATTAGTGCTTCAATCTCATCAAGTTCTTCGTCATCACTATCACTTTCACTATCATTTCTCATAGTGTGTTTATGACTTGATTTACTCATTTTCAAAGAAGATTTAAATGTAGACTCAATAGTTGGTAAGACACTGTTGTCAAAGTTATTAATCTCAAATGAAATAAGTCTACCAATCAGACTATCTAGAGTAACATTGTTATTTTCTACTACTCTCATTTGTTGTATAATAGATACTCTAATAGCATAAATAGGCAATAAGGTTCTAAGAATTTTACTTACCACTATTTCTCGTTCAAGTACACCTCCTACTCCTCAGATAGCATTAACAACCTATTTGATTTTTCTACTATACCGAGTGATGTTTTCTCCTTCTTTCATTCTTAGGTCATCAAGCATTCCTCTTAGGCTTTCAGCTTTATCCCTTAGCACATTTGTATCTCCTCCATGTACTACTTCAATTTGTCCCACATTTTATTTGCAGTGGTGCATGATTTGACATCTTCAAATTCAGCATCGGAGAGTGAGGAAGAAATTTGTATCATCATAGAATTGTCTTTATGTTTTTCTCTCAATTGATCAACTGTCAGAGGTCCAGTAGGTAGCACATATTTATTATTTAGGTATTGAGTGACAACATTTCCAATACCTGATAGTTGGAGTCTTATCCTTCTTTTCCATGATGCAAAGTTGTCCTTGTTAAACTTAGGCACATCCCTTTTGCTCATCTTGTGATATTTAGCTTGAGTCTTTAAAATCCCTTTCTAAGCACACAAGCTCTGATACCAATTGTTAGAATAACTAAGGGGGTAGGTGAATCAACACGGCCTCAAAAATTAATCCAATAATTCAATCTAAAACTTCATACCACATATATAAAGCTCTAGTTATCTTCAGTCCTACAAGATGTATGCCTCTAAATAATCTTATCAAATAACTACTGCTCAAAGTATACTGTTTATCCTTTTTCTTAAGCTTTACTGAATAGTAGTCTTAGCCTTTACCGAAATACAGTAAATAACTTAGTATTTACTGATCAATCCTATTTTAGTAATGTGTAAAGCAAAACATTAAAGAAATGAACCATATACACATTTGACACGGGTGGTCCCACAATAGCGTGTCCCACTTTTTTGAACATCCTGATTTTTTCTGAAATTCCATATTTTTAAGAAAATATGATGATTTAAGCCTTGAGAGGTCCCATTTGAAGGATTAAATTCAAAATGGCTAGATAAAATCCTCTTGGATGAAAATCCCTTTGGTATAATCCCTCTACTCCTCACTCACACCTATAATCGAGTCTCCTTTGAACCCATCAAAATGCTGACAAAAAATCACTTTGACATTAACTTTTTGTGGGATCAAATAAATTCATTTGAAAAACCCAAATATAGGATGATAGTACTCCAATAAAGCTTTTCAATGATTATGAGTTATATATATATTGAGTTTATTGAGACTTTTCTTTTTAAGTTTTACTAAACACAGGTTGTCTGACCATTTACCGACTTCTCTGTTCGATGCTTCTGGAAAAATAGTTAATTAGGGAAAAAAATTATGAAAAATATCTAGGAAATAGGTATTTATGTTACCTTTCTATCAAAAAAATAATAAATTAATTTTGATATATAGAGATAGAGTTAGAGCGATCCAAGTGAACCTATGTCCAAATTAATTTTAATGTCACTTCATAACTCAATAAACTATTAAATATTGAACCAAATTGAATGAAACCAAATGGATTCCCTAGATATTTGTGTTATAAACCTAAATTAAAAATAATTACATTCTTATCAATTTTATAAAAATAGTTATGTTGATCAAAGTGAGTGTCACTCCTGAAAAATCCTGATTTTTTACAAAAATAATTTTTGAAGAAGGAAAAATGGATACAAATAAATTCCAATTTTTTATAAAAAAATATATTTATAAACTAGAAAAAAATGCTAAAAGTCACTAGTTTACTTCATCTTCAAATTCTTAATGGTTTTACAACAATAGATGTCCGAAAGCAAAGTTTATTTTCAGAATGTTCATTTCAGTGTCAAAGTTGGCCAAAAAGTGGGACACAGTTTTTTGAGATCTCCCACACATGGATTTTTAACGTGGAAACCCTATTAGGGGAAAAACCACTTGGGATCGGTAACCCAAAACTTTCACTCTTTTGAAGTGAGCTTGGTGAAGAGGCATCCATGTTAAAGGTTACAAACACACTCTTAAGTGTGACCTTGTTAGAGGATTTATCACTAACAGTTTATCACTTGACCTCGCATTCACTTTGTTGTCAACATGAAAACCTTTGATACTCCTTCGGATGTATCTCAATATATAAAGGATGATTAAATCCTACTTTGTTTAGAGATTTTATGAATCAATGGTTACACTGAATTAATACATGATTTGTTCATAAATACAACTTAATCTTGTAGATGTTTAAATCTATTGTAAGCTCATAATACCTTTCTGATCAATGTTTCTCTTATGTTTCTTTGCTCCACTTCTTTCTGCTCAGTGTGTATAGAAAACTTTAGCTCTATTCTTCAGCTTGTATGATCAGGTCTATATGAAGACTTCTTATCTTCACCAGAATTATCTTCAGCATCCTCTTCTTCATAATGAATTAGCTTGACTCTTTTATAGACATGATTTTACCCTTTCTAAGTCCTTTTCTTTCTTGTTCTTGATGTGATCCGCAAATCTTGCCATTCTTGCTTTAAATCTTTCTTTAGTTTTATCCCGTATATTTCTTCTTGACAACTAGAATAAAACTAGCTTTAAATCTCTAGCTTAACTTTATCTACTAACTAGTCGATGAAAATAATGTAATCAAATAGTTAACTCTATATTTAGCTCCTGCCAGCTAAGTCTTTTGTCATTTTTTAACTTCAGTTATGATCGGTGTTTAACTCCTTGTTTTCTCGGTCTTGACTTAACTTGTCCTCAGGCATCTTTGTCCATCGGGGTTGTCTTTCTGTCGGGCAAAACTATGACCTATAGTTCTACTCATGTATCACTTTGGTTTTGGTCAGTAATGCTTGCTTAGTTATCTTGCTCGGTTTACACTGTGACTCTTCTTGAGGTTCTCTATCCGTCAGTGTGCACTGTGCGTCGGTGTTTGTTGTCACTTGGTGTATACTGAAATTTTATGCTTTACTGATAACATAACCTTTATCTCTTTGGTTGTTTGAAGTCTTTGAAAATATGAATATGACCAATCAGAGTATATCAAGTTGATAGCAATGACAATACAATACATTAACTGATTTAATGTCTTGCATTAACTTTTTGGAGCTTGGTGATTTACAACTTTGTCATCTTCAAACTTTCAATTTGTTATAGTTCATCATTTATGGTGCCTCAAATAAAGGAGGTTTTTTTTGAGTTGTAGTGAAAAAGCCAAGTTTCCCTATGGCTCTGCATCATTTGGTGTAATAATTTAATTATACTTAAGATTACTAAGCCTACTTATTCATACATTTTCATTTAACACTTGTCTACACAAGTTTTCTTTATTTAGGAGTTGTTTATAGAGGTGTCTAGAGAGGTGTCGAGTTCATTTTGACACCTCACCCTAGGATCATGGGAGGCAACTCGCCACCACTAATTGAGTGTTGAGGTCGACTTCCAATTTGATCCAATCACTCACATCTACATGTACACTTCTCTTTTTCATTATTGAATGGGAGACTTTGGGCTCTATCTTTGTGCTTTATTTTATCTCTTCTTGATCCTCAGTTTTTACAAAGAATTCCTTCTATAAAGTGCCAATTTTAGTGTTTTTTTGTTGTTTGATTACAAAGTACTCCTATAAAATGCCAAAAATAAGGGGGGGAGATAATCAAGGGGGTGTTGTGTGCTTTTATGAGAGATTTCATTGTACATGGGTACCTGACATGGCTAGTATTCGGGACCCTTCTTTTTCATGTCCCCCTAAGCTATGTTTAAGGAGGGGTGTTGGTGTAATTATTTAATTACACTTATGATTATTAAGCCTACTTAGCCATATATTTTCATTTGACACTTGTCTACACAAGTTTTCTTTGTTCAGGAGAATTGTTTATAGAATTGTCTAAAGAGGTGTCGATTTCATTTTGACATCTTACCTTAGGATCGTGGGAGCAAAATCGCCACCACTCATTGAGTGCTAGAGTCAACTTCTGATTTAACCCAGTCACTCACATCTATATGTACACTTCTCTTTTTTATTATTGAATGGTTGACTTTGGGCTCATCTTGCTATTATGCTTCAATTTATTTCTTTCAAATCTTTTTGAATTCATCACTTTTAAGTTTAGAAGTTCCTAAAGAAATTTTTTTCTCTTAAATTGATCCAAATCATATCACAAGAGGTTCAAAGTTGTGTGGAGGTGATGAAATCGAGAAAAACCTAAAAAATTGAAACTTTTTTTTTTTGTATTTTCTATGTTCTAGTAGATTAAGGCATTGTTTCGAAGGACTAAAATTATATCTCTTTCAGACCTTTCTAATTATATAATTGGTTTTGAATTTTGAACACTAAGGAGAAAGTTATGGCCCGATCAAGTTGGGCTATCCAATTTCGTAATTTTCCAAAACATTATAATTTTTTTAATATTTTTATTTATGTTGACTCTCTAGTTTGAATTTTTGAGAATATTCAGACTATTAGGATTCCATATATGTGTATAAAGAAATTTTTTATAAGTTAATGATGACTCTTGATGCATACAACTCTTGTTCTTAGTTTTTTATTGTCCATTCTCACAATACTTAGAGGTTTTTGCGTACCTTGTATAATTTAATGCATTCACTACTAAATTTAAATCATTGGTATTAGAGTGGGCACACTCCATATGTTACATCACATATGGTCTAGTTATTTAAGGTTGGGATTGGAGACATGTATCGAATGAATTTACCTCCCTTTGAGGTGCATAGAGCCAAAGATGTCAGACCTAGATATAGACACTATAAAAGCCAAGGCACAAGAAGCCTTGGAAAAATAGAGGGAATATATGATTGGTTGATCCTCTTCAATTATTTAAAATACTTAGCAATCAAACTTAGAAGGAAACACATTCAACAATCATACTCTTTTGAAGGTGTAGAGAAATTTTCATATCCCAAAATTGAAAGATAAAATTGATCATGTAGATGTCGTGGATGGATGGTTAGTAAAAAAGGATAGGTATTTGTAGGAGAATGCCTTTTCAAATTATGAGAAGATAACATTGAACTTCCTTAAAGATGAAACACATGTGAAGCATTCGTAGGAAGGAAAACTTCTCAAAGAATAACTCTATAATAGATGAAGAGGAAGAAATAGATGGAGGAATAGGTGATAGTGCTATAAAGGGGGATTTTTTTGAATTCATCAAAGAAGAATATTTCCATGAAGACACAAAAGAAAAAATACATAGAGTATATCTTGGAGCAAGCAAGAAACTATCCATCTTCTCATACCATGTTCAACAAACTTTTTAAAGACTATAGGATGAACGACATAGCCTACAAACATATAAATTATATCATACTTGTTGTATTCTTTAGCAAATAGTACTATACACTCCTCAATAGTATTAATAGTATTGGCCGAAAAAAAGTATATGACCTTATGGTAGATGGCACACTGTATACTTCATTCGAAGTTCATGGCTCTTGCATTCTGGGTAGATGTTGTCAATTGTGCCGACTAAATTCAGAACCATATGCCTCACAAGGAAGAATAAAATATGAATTTCTGCCAAGTGTCCTTATTTAGATTAGTTGGTAGTGATGCATGTACATTCATTCAAAATTATAGATTCTAGCGATGTCTTGTTTTGCCAAAAATAGATTCCATTTACAAAAATTGTCCAAATTTTAAAAATGTTTATTTTAGGCACTTTTGGAATCCAGTGAACAGCCTGCTCCCACCAAACAACCAAAAAAAAGATTTAATGACAGAAAATAGACCCCTTAGGGCTAACAGGTAAAATATTTAGTGAATTCCTATATAGTATTAGTAAGTCAACAAGTCAGCAACCAAACACCATGAGGGCACGTCAATGAGCCAAGCACTACAAATGACAATGCACTAAATTAAACACACAAGAGATGATATTGGGACCATGAAAATGAGCCAATTGGCCAAGCACTAAAAGATACTTGAGTCAACACACAAGGGGCCAGAAGAATCGGCCAATTAGCCGAGCACTACAAGGCGTGGGTCAATTAGCTGAGAACTACAAGGCACTACACACTTGAGTCAACATACACGAGGCGATATTGGGGTCAAGAAAATGGGCACTACAAAGCACTTACGTACGTAGCGCTCTTACGTTCAACGCAGAAGAGACGATATTCGTCAACACAGAAGAGAGAGGTCCTTAGGGTAAATTATCGTAAGTTAACACACCAGAGAGAGGTTCTCAGGGTAAATTATCATAAGTCAACACACGAGAGAGACCATAAGTCGGAACGGGAAAAATCCATACGCGACGGCATTGGGCGGAGCTCTACGCACACGCAAAAGGAAAATTTCATTGATGTGAATCGAACAAGTCGCTTCTAATGAAGTACGTTGTAATATATAATGTTGTAAAAGGCTCTTCACCGCTAAAATATCCCTATTACTCTGTCCCCCAATAAATAATCCAAACGTCACGACATTGGGCGGAGCCCTACGCACACGCAAAAGGAAAACTTCCTCGGTGTGAATCGAACACGTCCCTTATAAAGTTGTAAAAGGCTCTTCATCTCCGAAGTGGGCCAAAATAACCCCATTAATCTGTCGGCCAATAAATTGACGTGGGCCAAAATTACCCTATTAATAAAAGAAGTTTGCTGTTGAAAAATCGGCCAATGAGGCTCGAGCTAGCTGGAAAAATTACCCTATTAATATATGCATGTTAACAAACTCCAATGACTTCAATTGCAAAAGAAAAAAAGAAAAAAACATCGAACATTATTCAATAATATATAATTAATGTAATTAAATGAACAAAAAATAAACACATACACCAACATGTACACCCCCCCTTAATAAATAACAGAATTTGGTGAATTCTTAATATATTTCTATTTATTAAACTAACTCACAATATTAAATAATAGGAAATATACTATGTAAAGTTATTATTTGAAAATAGATTATAAACTTTATTTGAAAATAGATCATAAGCTTGTAAGACTTCTTTAGGGTGCTCTAAATTGTTGTTATAGTCACCTAGCTATTATCTAAGTTTCCAACATTATTGGACACCATTTGCACATGAAGTGTGTCATCACTCTTGCAAAGGTATCTCCAAATTTTTCAATCTCCCATGAACTATTGGACATCAATCCTCACATTTATGTCGCATAACAATAATGAGGTATAGTTTCTCCAATCCATTAGTACCTCAAATTATTGAGCATTTATCTAGGCTCTACTTCATCCTTTCCTATCTTCAAAGTAATGACCTCTTCAAAATAGAACAAGTTCTTCATCTTCAATGAAATCATCACTACCATCAATATTTAGTGGTTCTTCTATAAGCCTTGTCTACTTGATAGTTTCTTCTATGCTTATTGCAGTAGCATAAAGGGTCTTCTCAAGAAACTAATTGTTTTTTAATAGGAAGTTAACTCTAATCCCATATTATAAACAAAGATATTATACTATAGAAAAGCAGTACAATAAAAATAAAAACAGAGAAAATAATAACTCAATGTGTGTATTATTCATCAACATAGTTACATACAAATAGATAGATACAAATCTAACAATTTCCCTATCAATCTTAGAAAGACTTTGACAAAAACTGAAAATTATCAAAAACAAATTGTAATAGTAAACAACCAACTGATGTTTTATCGACAACTACCAAAGATAGTGGATTGTGACTCTTTACAATTGTACAATCTATGTTGTTGAATTATCAGAACAAAAATCATATATCTAACTCTTATTAATTTTATTTACATCAACACAATTAAATAAATTTACTTATACCAAACACTCATATGATTAATTCCACTAGAAATAGTATAACCCATCAATGAAGCAAATATTAATAATAGAGGGAACAAAGATTACGCCTTACACAAATTGCAAATAATTATCTACATTAGGCCACCAACAATAGTACCATAAGGAATCATATATAGCTTGAAAATTATTATCTTATTTCGACCACATATATTTAAAGAACTCTTAATGAAAAAAGGGAATATATTAAAATCATAGGTTTATCTTCATGCATACTAAATCATACCAAATAATAGGAAGATATTTGATTTGACCTAAAAATAATTCTATTTATCCTTATTTATTTCTACATAAAGAAACATTTTTACTCTTGTATTCTTCATATGAAATATGCTACAAAGATGAATTTGGAGACTGTAAATCATAACTCCATCTCCATTGTTACTAATAAACCTGTCATCCATATATAATATAATAATTAAAATCTAACCATCAATAATTTTGACTTAACTATAATTATCCTCCTTACACCTAATGAAACCCAATCTTGGTGAAAAGGCATCAAACACTTGGAGATACATCTTGGGTGACTCCTTTAGAGTATATAGTTATAATTTTAACTTTAAAACTTGTTATTTTCCCTTTACAATAATAATATTATTATATCATATATAAATCTCCTCAAAATTACAACACAATGAATTAGTCTATGTATCTATTTTGTCAACATCAAAATCATAAGCTTAATTAATAAATAACAAAAATTATCTAATATAATTTTATTTAACAATATGTTTACCGATAATCAGTCTTTTTATTTACCGAAACACAGTAAATAAATAGTGTATACCAATCAATCCAGATTTACTTATGTGAAATGCAAAACAATAAAGTAATGACTCATAAACACATGACACATGGATTTTTTAAGTGGAAACCCTGTTAAGGGAAAAACCACAGGGACGGGTAACCCAAATTTTCGCTCTTCTGAATTGACCTCGGTGAAGAGCCAACCCTGTTAAAGAATACAAACACACTGTTAGGTGTGACCTTGTTAGAGGATTTAAATGAATAGTTTTTCACTTAGTATTTGGCATCTAATGCTACCATCCTTGATCAAAAAATCACTTGGCCTATCAATAGGTATCAGGCATATCCAATGCTACTTTGTACGATCAAAATTTTTGATACTCCTTGCGATGTATGTCAATTAGAAGAGAATTTTAAGTCCTACTCGGTTTAAGAGACTTGATGCTTTATTAGTTAAACTGCAATAGTAAATTGATCTGTTCACATAACCTACTAGAATTGCAGATTTTTAGATATATTGTAAGTGCATTACCTTTCTGATCAATGTCATCAATTCAATACCTTTTCTTGACATTGTCCTGCTCTGTGATGTTGTATCATTGTTCGTCGGTGTCTGCAGAATGTAGCTCTTTCCTCAACTTGATTGATCAAGTGTAAATGAAGACTTTCCTCTCCTTCAGAATCTCTCTAGTATCTATTCTCCTTTCACTCCCCTAGTTCACATTGAATTAGCTTGTCACTTGTATAGATATGATTTCACCGTTCCTTGGCTTTCTTGATCTTGGTGTGATCCACAATTCTCGCCAATTAGATTTAAAGAAAAAATATTCATTTATCGCATAGAGATCTTCTTTCCAACTGGACTAAACAAATTTAAATCCTTTACTTATCTATGGCTTTGTCTTGTCTATTAAAATAATGATCAGTACCAGTTAATTCTATATTTAGCTCTTGATAAATAAGCATTTTATCATTTATGAAATCTTTGTTCTGTCGGTCAATACTTCAGTTAGTCATCGGTGACAACTAACTGTTCCATCGGTGTGACTTCAGATGTCTTCGAGATCTTCGTCCTTGACTATCGGTCAGAAAACATTGCAATTCTGTCCGTCAGGTTACACTGTGCTTTTGTCCGTCGGGTTACACTGACTTTGCTTGTCGGTAATATTGTGATTTTTCTTGTTAGGTAACACTGTGATTTTTCTCTCATTGGTTTACTATGACCGTCGGTGTGCACTTCATCGGTGTATACAGTCACTTTGTGAATACTTAACTTTTATGCATTACTAATAGCATAGCCTTTGATTCATCTGTTCTCTGAAGTCTTTTAGCAGTATGTTAATGACCATACAGATTATATCAAGTTGACATTAGTGAGAATACAATACATTAACTGATTTAATGCCTTGCATTAACTTTCTGTGTCTTGGCGATCATCGACTTAACATCTTCAAACTGTCAATCAGTTATAGTTCATCAGTCTAGTCATCTTTAATATGTATATTGTCCCTTCTATTGGAAGAAACACGAGAGTGATTGGTCCAAAATTCAATAACTCATCTTCTTACATCTTTAGAAATTTTTTCTTTTCAAGGTACTCTACAAATCTGTACCCAATTCTTTTCAATGTTCATATCCAACACATTTATCTTTCTAATATCTCTCTCAATAGTTGTTCGAGCTACCTTGAGTAAATCAAAAACTGCTTGTACTTGATTTTTGTGTGTCAATCTCTTACTGGTAATCATAGTCATCAACGCTCTTCTAGCAGCATTTGAATCAGATCCTCCATTATATGTCCTATTAACCACATTCAATGCATCTTGCAAATATTCAATTATTGTTTCTTTTACTTGACCTCCTTGTCAAATTTTCCTATTATCAGCACCTAACAACTCTAAAACCAGAGTCATTTCTCTTTTCTGGAATAAATTTGCAAACAATTGTGCTTCTCCCACCAAACCTTTATCCTCAAAATATTCCTTCCACATGTTTTTGACATAGAATTTAATAGTGCTTTCAGATATTAGGTGCTCTGGTGCAATTTGACTGACAAGTGACTCCTCATTCATCTCCATTTTTTTCCATTGTAGGATAAATACGTATACCTTGACTACTACCAATATCCTCCCCTAGTTGAGTTGCACGTTCTTCAACATTGATAGGTTCTTCTTCAACATCGATAGGTTCTTCTTCAACATTGACCGGTTTCTCTTTGATAAGTGTTGTATGACCTTTCATTTAGTCATCCCTTTTGTGATCATATTTCCTTGTTCTAGTCCTTTTATTTCCCATTTCTCAAATAGAAGCAAAAAATTTATTTTGCTATTAGAATCCTTCTTTATTAAAAAACTTGCAAAGTCACACTCCTCCGGTCACAAAATACATTCGTTGCTTCCTCAAAAAACCTTGTATATTCTGAAATAAGGATTTAATTTTTCAATTGATATTTCTTTAAAAAAAAAACAACTTTTATATATACCTTTCAAATTGAAAGGGTGGGTCGCCCACGCGACCGCTCTTGGGTGGCCTACCACCTAGGAAGACTCAGCCGAGTAGGACTCAGCCGAGTCATCTTAGGTGGCATGCGATGTTGGCAACCAAACCTCCAAAAACACACCAAATCAACAAGTTGGCAGTTCTGCTAGTTTTTTCTTTGTTCAAACTAAATAATGTCAAAAAACTAAAAGTACCCTTTTCTAGATCTTGGAACTATGATTCTTGGCATATAAATTTTATATTTTTTCGATTACAAAATATTGAACAAATTTGTCAAAAACTGCATGTAGGTTATTAAAGCTTCCAGAAGTCATTGATTCAGATAATATAAAAGAATTCTAAATGAATTCAATTTTTTTTAAAAATCATAGATAACACTAGAGAATGAATTCCTCTTCAATAATATGTAATTTATTTGGTTTTTGGTATAGTTGTGATAGGGGAAAAATGGCGGGAGACAAAAGCTGTTGATATCAAGTAAATTCAACTTTGAATACTTATAACGGGCAAAATATGCATCGAAAATACTTCTTTTTTTTTTGTTTCTGCACTAGCTATACAGGTCATCAAAAAAACATTTTGAAATTGGAGGAAAAACAATGTTTTACTTATAATGATTTGGGGGGAAGTAAATTCCCTGATTTACAGTAATTTTCACAAAATGAAAATAGACCTATAAAATTCAAAAAACATATTAATTTTGGTTCAATTTTTAAAAAAAAATTATAGGCATATAATTCAACCTATTTCACACATTTCATCTGTTTACATCATCATCAAATTATCAAAAGAAATGTGAATTTTATGCTCTTGAAGTATTATAGTTTTCGTGGTGTTAACCTTTTCCTTTTTAAAAGGTTGAAAAATTATTGTGTTTTTACCCCATGGTGTCTGTGGCCATGCTAGACGTTGCCGACATTGCAGCAGGCAATACAACTGAGCCTATCATCATACGAGACGGCAATAGTAAATGATCATTGATATGTGCTGAAGAATAAGATTGTTAGAGCATAATAAAAGTAGTGATTAGCATGGAAAATATTGTTAGAGCGTAAAAAAAAGAAAGTAACATGTGATCTACCGGAACCACCTACAGTACCCTCATCATGGCCAGGAGTCTCAAAACTACACAAAAAAAGCTGTAAAATCAACACATCTGCTTATTTTTTAATGACATAAAAGACTAGTATAACATAAAAACTATTATTAAACTTTTGTTATAATTAAAAATTACATTAATACTTACTCTAGAATTTTGAGATCGGTGCATGAATGCAATTGCCCTCTTTTGTGACTCAGGAATCAGAGGGAATATAAATGCCAATTGAGCCACTCTTTGTGAAATTCTTTGGAGGAATTTTTTAATTACATAGGCTGGGTAATCATAATTACTGAAATCAACATCTAGGTCATTGTCAAAGGACTCCTCCTGAGGGATTGCAGGTTCCTTTCCCTTTCTCTGCTGACCACCTGTCCGTGACAACAATATTACTAACACTATTAGAATTAATCTGAAATAGTGATGAAAAGAACATAATAAAAAATACTATTTAACATTTTGCTTCCATCTAATTTGTAGTACAATCACAAAGAGGTTTACCTGCTGGGAAGAAGTTCCTGTAGGATCATCATTGTCCCCTTTATGTGGCTGCTGCATATTGTGACATTGTGTTATTATTTAAGTTTAACCAATAATTAGAAAGGACTAGATTAATAATTTTTGTTAGAAGATGATGATGGAGATGAGGTGGATGGTGAGGAGATTCTCTAGTTGTGGCTAGAAAAAAAACTCAATTATTTAATGGTACATAGTACCTACTTGCAACCCCATCACAGTGACATCATTTGTATCTATGCGATTCAAATTGTAATTAATAAGCAGCTCTTCCCCTTCACGTATTGATTTTATCACACATACAAATACATGATTTTTCTCGCGCGCCTCAAATATGCAATTGGGTTTCTTAATAGTTGACAGAGGTCATGTACTATTTATAAAACCTACAATATTGCCTGATACTTTTTGCCTTCTGTTAATGTATATAGCCACTCTTTTACTTTGTTCATTATTTTTTGTTGAATATAATTTGCCGAGAGTTCATACCTACACATACTTTTTTTATATTGAACAATTCGCATCCAAATTTTGTAATCGTAACAAGGTCCAACATACTCCATCAGTTTGACAACTTTTGTGTAAGAAACCTTTATGCCATCCATGGAAAATATTCCCAAACCATGTATTGATGATGGTGTAATGCGATATATGTCGCCTTTAACACTAAAATTAGTGTTTATTGGAAGAGTTCCTTGGGAACCCATTGTTTTTATAGATATTGGTACCTAAAGGGCACCTCAATGTTATCTTTTCTCTCGGAATCATAAGAACATAACCCCCCTTGAAAAAGGAAAAATTCCATTTGTTTATAGAATTTCCTTCTAGTCTTTTGACCTCTAGTTGATCTTCCTAATTCAAACATACCGCATGACTCACTTTCTTCTTCCATTCCTATATTTCCTTGGCTCGAGGAAGACACATCTGAAAAATAATTATTTGCTGCTACCTGCACTCCATCAACTGAGAGAGATAGCAAGTAATGCGAGATATTTTGCGAATTGTGAAATACTTTAATCTCTATAGTTTGTATTGACTTATACATGTCGATCAATGAGACTGTGTGGGATGATCATGAAAGGGGTTTGAGTACCTACATATTTACATTTGTTGCAGGGTAAGGTCCCAGTATTGCTTAGGGAAATTTTCATGGTGAAGGGTGTGTGTGTGTGTGTGTGTGTGTGTGTGTGTGTGTGTGTGTGGGCGCGCATGCGCGCACAAATAAAAAAGGGGGTCGTATCTTTGATATTAAAATGTCAAATATGCCTATCTAATGCTTTTTGAGGGTGTAGGGAATAGAAAATGGAGGCAACTTGAGGGAATATAGAACATGGATGTAATCTCAAAAATAACAAGATGATATAATCATATAAGGTTGAGTTTGCAATGGTACCTTAAAATCTTCAGATGATGCGCAATTTTGATTTTATACTTCGACTCCAAATTAAGTAAAATTTTTATAGAAAGCTCTGTTGTTTGATCCTAAAAGAAAAAATCATTGCAAAATAGAAATAGTAGCGTAAGTTCTATTGGAGAAAAACCTAAACTATCTTTTCACTTAATTCGATTATAAAATTCACTAAATCCTCTAAATATTCTCATAGCATTTATTAAATTTCCAAAAAATTGCAAAAAAAATTATTACAATAGTACATTTGTTGACGAGTAAGCTCCCAGTAGTGCTTACGAAAATCTGCATGGTCATCAATTGTGCATATATCTTCTCTAATCAACTCTTATATATAGGATAAGGTTATATATTTTTTATATGTTGTGTGTGCAAGTTGTTGATTGAGGGTGCCGGGAAAAACACCCATTAGTAATGAATAACCCAACCTTGAAGAGAGAGATATGGTACTTTTTCAATGTACAAAGTGGAAGTATGGTAGAACATCTATGATCCCTTGGAAATTATTTTCAGGTAGTAATGGTAGGCTATCATATTTATGTTTTAAAGCCTCTTTATCCAAAGGGTATCAATGACATTTCTCTCTTCATTGGAATAGAGGGTGCAAAAGATGCTTTGCATCGTTTAGGTATACCACTCAATTTCTATACCCATTGGATGCAAAGAAAACTTTTGCACCCCTTATTTGATTGAAGATTAAGGACATTCATCCCCTTTTGATAAAGAGTCTTCAAGAAAGATACATGGTTTCCTACTATTTCTAGCTGAAAAGCTAAGGGAGAAAGAGAAACCAATGATTAGTAGTGGACAATGGTAAGAAAGAGAAACAATTATACAAAACTATAGTTACAAATACAGTAAAAGACTTCAATTACAATGTAGGATAGTAATCTCAAAGAAAATATATTGGAGCCACCATTTTTCAAATAAGTGATATTTGAGTATGTATCTGTAACATATGAAATAGGATGTTGCTAAAATGTAAGGGGGTTGGAAAGGGATAAGGTGATTTGATTGTTAATTATTATTTGATTTTCTTAGAGTAAGTTGATTTCCTTACCCCTACCTTACATTTAACTGAATTGTATTGATTAAGTATTGCAATTGTGATTAAGGAGAGAATAAGATGATCCTTTTCTATCCTCAAATGCACAAATGGAAGATCCAAGTTGATCAACCCAAAAGAAGGGCTAATGCACAAATGAATCAACTATTTGGAAAAGTGAATAACAAGAAGGATATCTTAAATTTTGTAAATTGATCAAATGAATATGTTGGATTATAGTAATTGAAAAGGATAGGAAGAATAACCAACCTTACAAAGTTGTAGACCAAAGAATGTTATTTTTTGAGGTCTGTAGACTATTTCTGCAAAATCTGATAGTTGATCCCGAAACAGAACGCGAAGACGAACAAAACTAAGAAATATTTTTCCATTTTGATGTCATCTTATGAAAAAGGTTGACCTTGACCCACAAATGTCAACCCTGACCCAATAATGTCGATCCTGAGCTGCACAGGTCTGATAGAAAATCTGTTCACGCCGTCGGGAAGAAAGCTGAAAAGGGTATCCAGATCTGGTCTCAAAACTGTAATCTTGAACCTATACCTACAAGAAAAAGAGGTTTCTTTGTTGTAGGGGAGGGGTTTTCCTTAGTCAAACCCCAATTTAGGAATTAACCTTGAAATTAATAAAGTACAAAATGCTAGCAAGTAGTAGAATTGAATCTAACAATGAAGCTATGATATTCATAGATATGTAATTGTAATTCAAATGTATGCAAGTATGAAAGCATGAAATTTATAGAAACCATAAACCTCCATGATTGTATGCTTGAAATCCACCTTGAAGAGATGATGAAAGAGTCTTGAAGATGCACAAAGGATCTTGAAGTAAGATCACACCACCATAATGGCTAGATCTAGGGTTTGAATGATGAATACTTGAATGCTTGAACCAAATCCCTTCAAAGGCTTGAAAGCTTGAATCCTTGATCTTCAATGGAGAACTTGAATTCTTGAGAGGAAGACTTGAACACCTTGAGAACTTGAAAATATTTAGAAAAATGGATGCTTTAACTTCTTCTTTTTGGTCAATATCGCTTAGTCTCACTTAGTTGATGGTTCGTAATGCTTAGAGAAAATGAGAGAGAAAGGCTTCCTTTTATATGAAACTAGGGCACATTCTTCTAAGGAGGAAAAAATAGGATAATTATATTACAATTAGACTCATGCCCCTAGAAAAGGACCTATATTAAATATAAATTAGGAATCAACGCTTCAGAATCCGAAACAATCGACCCAGAAGTGGGAAAACTAAATTTTGGATGACTCCTGGCAGCCGACAAGCTTCTAGTTTTTAAAGGGGGACCCTGCTCAAGGTCGAGGTTGACCCTGACATAGGTGGATCTTGACCTAGGTCGAGGTTGAGGTTAACCTTTACCCAGGGGGCTAGAACCCCTAGAAAATATGCCAAGTGAGGTAGAAGGTGCTCGGAGAGGCCCAATCAGGGTCCTCAACAAGTACAGAAGCAGAGGATGATGCAGAAACAGGAAGATGATATGATGGAGGTCAGAAACGTCCCCTAAGGAGGGATAAACACTCTTAACATGGAAGTTCTTCCATTTTAAAAGGATACATTAAGCCCCCACTTTGGCGGGAGTATGGAAATCGAAAGTGCTCACGGTAAAGTTAGAAGAAAGACACCAGTGGATTGCAACAAAATAGAATATCACTAAGTCAGGGACATGAGTCCTTAGACAAAGGATTCTAACTCAACATTCATACATAAAGATATGGAAGATAAAGAGTAATCAATCATAGAAAACATACATAACTACATAAGTAAGACAAGAACAACAACATAGATAACATAGCTTCATGATCTAATCCTACTATCATGAAAGTGAAAGAGAGAAAGGAGATAGTGATTACCTCACCTAGTTATATGCCCACCTTACTATGAATCACCAAGGAGGGAGAGCCCCCAACAGGTTCACCCATAAACTGTGCTTGTAATTGTAAATGCGTCTTCTGACTGCTTTTTGAAAATTATCCATAGATCAACATTCTTGTGTCACTATGGAATATAAAATGCGTGTCCATTCAGGATTTAGTAACTTATGTGTGTTACCTTTCAAGGATTTAGCATATTGCAAAAATAAAAAGGGTGCGTATCTGTTTAGGATTTAGCAACTTATGTGCATTACCTTCCAAGGATTTAGCAAACATAAAAGAAAAAAATGTGTGTCTCTTTAGGATTTGGCAACTTCTGTGCATTACCTTCCAAGGATTTAGCAAACATAAAAGTAAAAATGCATGTCTCTTCAGGATTTAGCAACTTGTGTACGTTACCTTCCAAGGATTTACCATGCTGCAAAATGTAAATAAATATAAACTATAGTACAAGGGAGACCCTATATATGCCCCCCTCCTTATCATGGCTACCCACTAGGTAGGATAAGGAAGAGGAAGAGGATACCTACTTCACAAGGTAAGGAGATAACCAGCTTTACAACAATGTACACCATATTCTTAGTGAAGAGTATTGACCCTTACATCTAAGAAGATAAATAATCATGAAATGGATATGTCACTTATGGAAAAAGGATCCTCAAAATGGAAGAGATCTTATCAACAAGAGCACTACCAGAGAGGAGTGCTTAGGATAAAATGTCATATTTGAAAAGCAAGAGGAACCCAAGATTCAACCATTAAGCTCCTTGCAATGAAGAGGATGAGGAATCTTGGAATGAAGGATAACAAAATCTAACCAAAAAGCAAGAGCAAGATTTTATAAAGAACATAATTTGCAAAATAAAGAAGAGGTAATGACCTAGGACAAGCACCTCCTCAAATAAGAGGGTATCAATGGTCAAAACATAGATCCTTATAAAGAAAATAATGTTTGGAATATAAAAAAATGCCACTAAGCTAAGGAAAGTAGATCCTTAGATAGAGGTAGAAGGAGAAATTACCTTGCACCCCCGGGATGACGGGAAGGGATATATCAAATTATATCAACAAAGTTATAAAAAATAAGAGATATCCCTACAAAATACATGTCCTAGAAAGAATATCATGAGTGTAGGAGGTTATAAGGATAGAATGTAGAAAGAATAACCAATTATACTCAAAACAACCTTCATGCTAAGAGTATAATGGATCCTATAAGACTGGAAGAGAAAACCTCTTGCCCCCCAATTTAAGAGACAAGAGGAGAAACATAGTCCAATTTTTAGAAGGAGGGGAATACCCTATGTCAAAATTATAAAGAAATTGTAATACTGCTCGGGAATAAGATATAATTCCAAGAGAAGCTCTATATCTAACATACAATTTGAAATGCACACAATCAGCAAGTAAATGTTTATTACTATTGTGGAAAGGATATTTGTACTTATGTATAGCATTCTTCGGAATACATTTAAAGTTTTCTTTCTTGGAATTCATTATCTGGACATACACTTTCTTAGCCACATCTTCAGGAGTATCAAGATGATCTAAGGTAGGTGTTGGAAGAAGAATATCAAGAGGATGATGATAGTTAATATCAGCCATATGAAATTGAGAAGATGAATAACCTATACCATGCATATCATGTTTAGGAGATGCATCGATCAGGTTTTTAATGCCATGTTCATTAACACCAAGCCCTAAACCCTTATAACCTTGTTTATCTACCATAGTGTATCCAGTAGTATACCTATCTTGCATAGCATCTATGGGAGATGATTGATTATGATGCTTATGAGAGAATGTTGTGTAAGGTGGAACAATGGTTTTAGGAGAAGTTTCTTTGGATTTCCCTTTATTAGCACCATGGATAGGATAAGAAGGAGAAGGTATGTCTAGAAATTCTTGCACATCCTCATCTTGTACCATAGTTTGAGCCTTAACAAATGTATGAGAAGAAATAGGGATGGAAGATGGAAGAATAGTAGTGGGATTATTAGAAATGATTGGATTAGGAAGGTTAGGATTAGGAGGATTAGGAAGATTAGGTAATGGAGTATCATCTACCAAATTCTTTATATAATCCAAAAGAGTAATAATTCCACTACACAAATCTTTAATTGAAGTTTTGAAAGTAGGGAGACTAGTATTGGTCAATCTTAGAATAGCACAAGAAAGTGAAACATGACGATTAACAAACATGATAAAGTGGATGACACTCTCATTGACATCATAGGTACTATAAAGATATGCTAAAGGAAGCATAATGAGAAAAATAGCCATACACCAAAAGAATTTCATGATGAAAATGAAAGAAGTGTTTTTGTATTTATAAATGGAAATTGAAATCTAAGATGTAAATCTAACACCAAAGAGAAGGATTTGTCTATCGCGGGTTCACCAAAATGTAACATATGAAATAGGATGTTACTAAAATGTAAGGGGGTTGGAAATGGATAAGGTGATTTGATTGTTAATTATTATGTGATTTGCTTAGAGTAAGTTGATTTCCTTAACCCTACCTTACATTTAATTGAATTGTATTGATTAAGTATTGCATTTGTGATTAAGGAGAAGATAAGATGCTCCTTTTCTATCCTCAAATGCACAAATGGAAGATCCAAGCTGATCAACCCAAAAGAAGGGCTAATGCACAAACGAATTTACTATTTGGAAAAGAGAAAAACAAGAAGGATATCTTAAATTATTTAAATTGAACAAATGAATATGTTGGATTATACTCATTGAAAAGGATAGGAAGAATAACCAACCTTACAAAGTTACAGATCAAAGAAAGCTATTTTTTGAGGTCTGTAGACTATTTCTAGAAAGTCTGATAGTTGATCCCAAACCAGAATGCAGAGACGAACAAAACCCAGAAATATTTTTTCGTTCCGATGTCATCTTATGAAAAAGGTTGACCTTGACCCAAAAATGTCAACCCTCACCCATAAATGTCGAGCCTGACCTACATAGGTCCGACAGAAAATCTGTTCACGCCGTCCGAAAGAAAGTTGAAAAGGGTATCCAGATCTGGGCTCAAAACTACAATCTCAAACCTGTACTTGCAAGAAAAAGAGGTTTTTTTTGTTGTGGGGCAGGGGTTTTCCTTAGTCAAACCCTGATTTAGAAATTAACCTTGAAATCAATAAAGTACAAAATGCTAGCAATTAGTAGAATTGAATCTAACAATGAAGCTATGATATTCAATACATATGTAATTGTAATTCAAATGTATGTAAGTATGAAAGTATGAAAGCATGAACTCAATAGAAACCATAAACCTCCATGATTGTATGCTTGAAATCAACCTTGAAGAGATCATGAAAGAGTCTTGAAGATGCACAAAGGATCTTGAAGGAAGATCACACCACCATAATGGCTAGATCTAGGGTTTGAATGATGAATACTTGAATGGTTGAACCAAATCCATCCAAAGGCTTGAAAGCTTGAATCCTTGATCTTCAATGGAGAAATTGAATGCTTGAGAGGAAGAATTTAACACCTTGAGAACTTGAAAATATGTAGAACAATGGATGCTTGAACTTCTTCTTTTTTCTCAATATCGCTTAGTTTCACTTAGTTGACGGTTCGTAATGCTTAGAGAAAATGAGAGAGAAAGGCTTTCTTTTATATGAAACTAGGGCACATTCTTTTAAGAAGGCTGACATAGGATAATTAAATTTAAATTAGACCCATGCTCCTAGAAAAGGACCTATATTAAATAAAAATTAGGAATCAACGCTTCAGAACCCGAAATAGCTGACCCGGAAGCGGGAAAACTAAATTTTGGATGACCCCCGACAGCTGACAAGCTTCCAGTTTTGAAAGGGGGACCCTGGTTAGGGTTGAGGTTGACCCTGACCTAGGGGGACATAACCCCTGGAAAATATGCTAGGTGGGGTAGAAGGTTCCCGGAGAGGCCCAATCAGGGTCCTAAACACGCACAGAAGTAGAGTATGATGCAGAAACAGGAGGATGATATTATGGAGGTCAAAAATGTCCCCTAAGGAGGGATAAATGCTCTTAACATGGAAGTGCTTTCATTTTAATGTGATACAGTATCAAACAAAACATTTACAATGAAGAGTATTCCAGACATCATGTCTACATTTGATCTAAAGATGACCTCATTTGTTGACAAAAATGCCAACTCCAAAGAATCATTCCATCATAACATTCCTATTGTCACAAGTGAGAAAATCTTCATTGTGACCATGGAAGATACGAATAGCAGTGTAGTCATCATTAGCGCAAGACAGCTTGAACACCTCCTATGCCTCCACCATTTTATTTTCAAAGCCATCTCTATTATAAAAAATTGAACCAAGCCTGCAAGAGATACTGTTTGGATTGATGGTTTGAATCCCCTACGCAACTTTTTATGAATTGTCAGAAACAACCACATGCTTAACCACCTTTAATACCCATTCTAACCGCTCAGTAACTTCTAAGAGAGTAGAAAAAACTAGTTTATATATCACCCCATTGTGTACATGAGAGCCATCAATATTATGTTTCAAAAGGTAGACAAGAGCATGTTTGATGTCATCATCATGGACATTAAATAATCTGAAGCACTATTCTTCCAAGGACTCCAAATGACAACATTCAATACCAAATTTTTTATCCATTGAGAAGACCTAAAACAAAGTAACAATAACAAAAATAATGAATAAGAACGCCAACATAATGAATAAGTGGGAAAAATACATTGATCCAATAACAACAAATACATTACAACAGCAACAAGAATGCAATGACAACAATAACATTGCATGATGCCCAAGCTCAAATTAAAAATAGTAAGTGTATTAATGTATGATCTAATAGCAGCAACCTCATTGATCATTACCTTTGACTCCTCTATCATTATAGAAGAGATAACTACCTACAACTATATTTCATAATTCCTCCTTTGAAGTCATAGGTTAGTTTAAAATGGAGAAAGAATACAAACACACTAATTTAATCCCAAAACATCATATAACTGGAATTAATCACATCTCATAAATGTATAGATTATGCCACATACCATTGTATTATATATACCAAGTATCATCTTTGAATAAAAAATCTTTACGAGTTAGGACTATTACAATTTTTTCATTTTAGGACAGTCAAAAGAATAATTAATGACCCTTACTAAATAAAAAAAAATGTAGACACGACAGATTACTTATTTTGTTATTCTACATTACTTACTATTCCAGTGCACATTCAACCTGCAACTTGATCAAGTCTTGTTTGATGCTTCAATTGTGTGTCGACTGTCCTGTAGAAGTACACAATTTTTTATTTACCCAATATGTTATTCAAATAACAACAGAGTCAATAGAACTTATTTTTTGTTGAATATATACATACATACACACATATGCATACACACACACACATATACATACATATGCATGCATATACATACATATGCATACATACACACACAATAGTCTTTGTTGAATATTGAAAGGAAGCTATTTGTAGCAAACAAGACAATGTGCCAAGACGTTTAATGGCTCAAACACAAAAGGGTATCTAGATATGTCAATTAATAGAAGTATCCCAATCAATAGGGCCCCATGGAGAAATAGATATGGTAGAAGAAGAGGCTACAACGATGAATGTCATGTACCATAGCTAAAGACAAGAATCAGACACAGGGGTCAGAAAACATTAAAACAATGCATAAATCCTTGAATAACATGAGTCAAAGAAATGGTTGAAAAGGAAAGAAGAGTGGAAATGCATGAATAACATTAGTGTAGGAGCTACAATGTGCCAATAGAGTATAGTATTATCATGGAATGTTTTGACAAATCCATGAAGAAAGTGGTTTTGAATTTTGAACGTTGAGGAGAAAGTTATGGCCCGACCAAGTTGGGGTATCCAATTTTGTAATTTTATAAACCATTATAATTTTTATTTTTGTTTTAATTTATCAAGACTCTCTAGTTTGAGTTGGTTAGAATATTGAGACTATTACGATTCGATATATGTGTATAAAGTCCATTTTTTATAAGTTAATGATGACTCTTGATGCATACAAGTCTTGTTCTGAGTTTTTTACTATCCATTTTTCACAATACTTAGAGGTTTTCGCATACCTTATATAATTTATTGTATTCAGTACTAAATTCAAATCATTGGTATTAGAGTGGGTACACTCCTATATGTTACATCACATATGGTCTAGTTATTAAAGGTTGGGATTGGAGACATATAACCAATCAATTTACCTAGATATAGACACTATAAAGTCCATGGCAGAAGCAGCCTTGGAAAAATAGAGGGAATACATGATGGATTGATCCTCTTCAATTATTGAAAACACTTAGAAATCAAACTTAGAAGGAAACACATTCAACAATCATACTCTTTTGAAGGTGTAGAGAAATTTTGATATCCCAAAATTGAAAGATGAAATTAATCATGTAGACGTTGTTGATGGATGGTTAACAAAAAAGGATAGATATTTGTAGGCGAATACCTTATCAAATGTTGAGAAGATAACATTGGACCTCCTTAAAGATGAAACACATGTGAAGCATTCATCGGAAGGAAAACTTCTCAAAGAATAACTCTATAATAGATGAAGAGTAAGAAATAGATGGAGGAATAGGTGATTGTGCTATACAGGGGGATTTTTTGGAATTCATCAAAGAAGAATATTGTCATGAAGACACATAGAGAAAAAATACATAGAGTATATCTAGGAGCAAGCAAGAAACTATCCATCTTCTCGTACCCTATTCAACGACCTTTTTTAAGGCTATAGGATGAACGACATGTAGCCTATAAACATAGAAATTATATCGTACTTGTTGTATTCTTTAGCAAATAGTACTATACACTTCTCAATATAATAGTATTGGGCGAGAAAAAGTATATAACCTTATGGTAGATGGCCCACTGTATACGTCATTCAAAGTTCGTGACTCTTGCATTCTAGGTAGATGTTGTCAATTGTGCCGACTACATTGAGAACCATATGCCTCACAAGGAAGAATAAAATATCAATTTCTGAGGAAGCTTGATCACATGTCAAGCCCAAGGTGTCCTTATTCGAATTATTTGGTAGTGATACAAGTACATTCATTTAAAATTATAGATTCTAGTGATGTCTTGTTTTGCAAAAAATGGATTCAATTTGCAAAAGTTGTCCAAGTTTTAAAAATGTTTATTTTAGGTACTTTTGGAATCTAGTGAGCCTGCTCCCACCAAACAACCACAAAAAAAGATTGAATGACAAAAAAAAAAAATAGACCCCTTAAGGCTAAGAGGTAAAATATCTAGCGAATACCTATATAGTATTAGTAAGTCAACAAGTCAGCAACCAAACACGATGAGGGCACATCAATGAGCCAAGAACTACAAATGACAAGGCATTAAATTAAACACACAAGAGATGATATTGGGACCATGAAAATGAGCCAATTGGCCAAGCACTAATGCCCTGTTTGTTTGCGGAATTGGAATTTGAGTCAAAACCTGATTATCCCAAAATCAGGTTTTGAAATTCCGATTTTGTATATTCGGAAGATGTTTTGGACCGTTTGGTTGACCCGGAAGATGGATGAGACAATCCATCTTCTGCGTTTGATTGCCAATGTTGATATTAGAATTAG
>MU223560.1:1087710-1107857 GCA_018584345.1 Thuja plicata | reverse complement strand
CTCAGGAAAGGACTCTAAGATAAGATTAATTTCTTCAATATTGGAATTGATAATCCAATTGGGTGTCTTTTTAGTATGAATGGCATTAATGATAATTTGAGAATCACCTTCAATAATTAATTTTGAAAAGTTGTGTTTTTTGCAAATTTTGAGGCCTACTAGGGCAGCTAGGCATTCCGCCATATTATTCATAGTAGGTTTGATGGGGCAAGCATATTTAGTAATTGTTTCTCCCTTCCAATTCTTGATGATCCTACCAATGCCTGCAACCCCGGGGTTGCCCCTGGATGCCCCATCAAAGTTTAACTTGACCCAGCCTTCATCAGGAGGGATCCAGGTGCAATTAGATCTATCTAATTTTGATTTAGTACCTCCTCTGCCAAAAAGAGTTGGTATGTTCAAAGAGGGCCATTTTAGTCTGATCTTGTTATCCCAAGATCTGAAGGAGTCTTCATAGCAAGTAATATTGCAAAGTTTTCTATTGATGGTTTCCATAATTGAAGCTTTTATTTTATTAGTGATATTTTTCCAATCTAGTTTCTAGTTTGTAAAAATCCTCCTATTGCGTTCCTTCCAAACTTCCCAAAATAAGATAGAGGGGGATATAGTCCAGATGTCCTTATATAGATTGTCTATATAGAGAGTTGGCCAAGCTTTAATAAGGCCTAGCAGGTCTAAAGGAAGAGTAGAATTCCAATCAAGGGATTGCTGTAACCATTTCTAGGAATTCTGGGTGAAGATGCAATTCAGCAAAAGATGATCCACATCCTCTACCTGGCTCTCGCATAAGGGGCATCTTGACAGAGCCTCAAAACCTATCTTGCGAATCCAATCAGAAGTTAAGATTTTGTCCTGCAAAGTAGCCTAGAGAAACATTCCAGCCTTAGGAAGGTAGGCTTTGTTCCAATAAAGATTAAGGGGAATGTCTAAATTATCCATGTTTTTCTCGCGAATTATTGTTTTGTAACCATCTTTTACTGAGTGTTCCCCATTATTAGAACCAACCCATAAGAGAATTTCTGATCTATTTTTGATAGTGATATTTCTATCCTTAAAAATACTGAATAACTTTTGGCTTTCTTGATTTGAAGGTAATCCACTTGAGGTTAAATTTAAATCATAATCCTTGTTTAATCGAATATAGTCCTTTAGGTATATCCCGATGTTGTCTTTGCATTTTTCTATGAAATTTGGCAAGAATCCCTCCTTGTTAAGCGAGGGGAAGCCTGCCCAGGAATCATCCCAAAACAAAGCATGATCCCTAAGACCCACATCCAAAGTGAGGTACTTGCTAATAATACCTATAGAATCCTTAATAAAGTTCCAAATTTGGGAACCTTTAACATGAGAATGAGCCCTAAAGATATTGATGGGGTCAGCCTCTGGGATATATTTATGGAGTAAAGTTGAAGCCCATTTAGTATTAGGTTCCTTAAAGAGTTCCAGATGAGCTTAGCACCTAGGGCTTGATTTTTCCACATTAGGTTCTTAATCCCCAAACCACCCATAGAAATAGGTTTACATAGGTTATCCCATTTGATTAGGGCCAGTTTCTTTTCCTCGGATGAACCTTGCCAATAAAATTCTCTCAACATCTTATTTAAGTCATGCTTAATATTAGTAGGGAGGGGGAGAATAGACATCTGATACGTTGGAATAGCTGACAGAACTTATTTAATCATAATGGTTCTACCTGGCTTAGTAAGCCACTTTCCTTTCCAAGAACTTTTCCTATCTTGAACCTTCGCTAGTACTTGTTTCCAAAGTTTGGAAGATTGTTGGCCTTTATCTAAGTCTATACTTAAATATTTACATGAAAAGTTATCTATTTTATAACCGAGGGTATCACATATTTTCTTTTCCAGATTAGGAGAAGTATTAATAAAGAAGATCTCCAATTTTTTAGGGTTGACTTGTTGGCCTGAGGCCTTCATGTATAGGTTAAGGACATCTTTGAAGGCCTTAGCCTCTTGGCAGTTGGCAGATCCTGGGAGAATTGTATCATCCACAAATTGTTGATGTGTAATATGTGGGATATTGTCTGTGGCTTTTAAACCTATAATCTTACCTTTTGACTGTTTCTTTGTGATAGATCTACCCAAGGCTTCTGCCATGATAACATAAAGGAAGGGCGACATCGGATCGCCTTGCCTGATGCCTCGAGATATACCAAAAAAACCTTTTGGAGTACCATTAACAAGGATGGAGATCTTTGGGTAGATATACATTTGAAAATGAGATTGGTCCATTGCTTGGAGAAGCCAAAAGATTCCAAGCATTTACATAGGAATCTCCAATCCACATTGTCGTATGCCTTTTGGATATCAATTTTAATAAACATACTTGGTTCCTTGGTCACTTGAGCAGTATGAACTAGTTCTTGGGTGATGACAATGCCATCTAAGATCGACCTATCAGATACAAAGCACGTCTTTTCTTCTGAGATTAAAATCAAGAGGAGAGTTTTAAGTCTATTCGCCAGACATTTTGATAGTATCTTGTAAATAGTCTTGCAGAGTGATATAGGATGAAAATCCCCTGGGTCAATACAATCATTTTTCTTGGGAATAAGAGAGAAAAATGTATTGTTAATTTCTGATAGGATAGTACCAGAGTTCCTGGTTGCTTCCACAACTTTCCAGATCTCGGTTCCCATAAAATGCCAGCATTTCTGGAAAAAAACCCACCTGAAAGCCATCTAGGCCAGGGGCTTTGTCTAGCTACATTTGGAATAAGGCATACTTGACTTCTTCCAAGGTGAATTTTCTGTTCATCATAATGTTATCCTCATCCGATATTAGCTTAGGTATAGCCTTAAGCATTTCATATTGGGCTTGAAGGTTAACCACTTCTGAGTTGTTAAGAAGAGAGTTGTAAAAATTTGTGATCCAGTCTGCGATGTCTTTAGGGTCTTCCAAGAGTTTCCTCCTCTCATCTTTAATCTTAGATATCTTGTTAATATTTCTCTTTAGGTTGGTTGATTTATGGAAGAATTTAGCGTTGTTATCTCCTTCTTTCAGCCAAGTTTCCCTGGATTTCTGTTTCCAGTATATTTCTTCGTTAAGAAAAAATGCATTATATTTAGACATGAGTTGCTTTTCTTTTAGATAGCTCACTTCATTCATACCTTGGGCTATGACTAAGTTATTAAGATTCTCTATTTCCTGTTTGGTTTGAAGTTTTTCTTTGAAGATGTTGTTAAATATGTTCTTGTTCCATTCCAAGACTTTATTCTTAATAATTTTGATTTTAGTAACTAAATTGTACATCTTGGATCCCTCAACTGTCGATTGATTCTACCATTGTTCTAGAAGGTTGATGAGGTCTTGATCCTGGAACCACATAAATTCAAATTTAAACGGGTTTCTACTGGGTTTACAGTCTTCGGTAATTGTTAATCTAATTGGGAAGTGATCTAAACCTGCATCTGGGAGAATCTCTATGGTGAAAAGTTGGTCAAAATTATCCGCTTCTCCATAAAACAAAAATCTATCTAGTTTTTTTGCGATGTGGCTAAAACCTAATCTTCTATTGTTCCAGGTAAAAGATCCATTAATGGTCTCAATATTAATTAAATTATTGTCCGTGACCCATTAAGTGAAATCTTTTTGAGATTCTGAGATGTACTTTGAACCACCAAATTTTTCATTGATGTTCAGTATAGAATTAAAATCTCCACCTAAGATGTGTGTCTCTCCTTTGTTTGATTGTAGTATGGATTGGACTTCCTGCCAAACCCTTCTCTTTTCTATATTTTGAATAGGTCCATAAATGTTGATCAAATTAAATGTTAGGTTTGACTTGAGGCTGCAGATCCTTAGGACCATCCAATTACTACTATTGGATAAGACTAAGGAAGAAAATTTTTGAGGGTCCCACAAGGCCACTAGACCTCCTGATGCACTAGCTGCTGGCACAAATTTTGATTTCCATATGCTGAGTTTATTATTTAATTTCAAGATATCATCAGTATTTAATTTAGTTTCTTGTAAGATTATAATTTCTGAATCAAATTTTTTTAGATATCTCTTAACGAGTCTTTGTTTTTTAGGAGCGTTTAAGCCCCTAACATTCTAGGAAGTTACTCTCATTGCTCCTTGGGAAGGCACTTCCCCTTCCCGCTGTTCAGAATGTCAGAGATCTTCTTTTGATTTTCAGCACTGCCTGCTATCTTCCTAAGCTCTATGAAAGATTTCCTCCCTCTTTTCTTCTTAATCTTGTTGATTTTGGGGGAGGATAAGCCTTCCATATTGGCAGCTATACCAAGTTGTTTATCTTCATTTGTGATACCAAATAAACCAACAATATTTTCTGTGATATTTTCGACATTATCTCTAAAAGGTGGAAAGGAGCCTGGGAAATCTGTTTGAACTTCATCTCCATACCCTCTTTCTAACTCAATGAGGGCATCTTCAGCATCTATGGTCTCTTGACCATATGATTCTATCACCTTCTCCAAGTCGTTGGGAAGGGATTTTTTAGGAGTTTCCATTTCTGTAAGTATTGGTTCCTTATCTTTTTGATGGATCTCCATTGGAGCATCATTTTCTTCTCCAGAATATCTGAGAGACAAAATCTTTCTTATTAAGACCTTATTTTGATATCTTAACTCTTCTTTGTCACAAATTTCATTTATAAATGGGTCCATAAGTTCATCTGTTAGAGTCTCCCCTATATAATCAGTTATAATTTTAATTTTCTGGTTCATTTTTCAACTTCAAAGGGTTTTACTTGTGGTGAGATATCTACAGGATTATTATTCTGGGAGTTTGGCAAGTCATCCTTTGTGCATAAAGGGTCCTTAACTGAAAAGCTCATAGGATCGGGCTGAGCTACAGAGCCAAGGGGTTGCATCCTTTCTGTAATTTCTGGATGGTTTTCCTTACTTTCAGAATCTAGGATATCTACTGACTGATCTGTTTTCAAAGATTCACAATTGCTGGTTGTAGATGGTATACTATGGGGGGAAACACTCTCCATAATAATTAATGGAGATGCCTCAGCAACCATTACTTGGTTGCTAATAAACTCAGTTTCATTAGTAGGCTTACAAGGGGGTTTGGAAGTTTGTGGGGGGGATAGTACTATGGTAGTATTGTCCCCTAAATCAGTAATAGTGAAACCCCCTTTATCTGAGTGAAAGTTAATGCTTACATCCAAGATTTTATTTAAGAGATTAGTTATTCTCTTAGGTTCCATAATATCATTCGTATGATTATTTTTGTGATCAGATTCTAAGAAATTTTCAATAATAATTGGATTAATGATTATTGTATTAGAATTGAAACTTAGACAAATATGAGGAATGAAATTCTGATGTATGTTCATCTTGACGATGATAGTTTTCTCTGTTTTGTTATGTATAGTATCACTAATTATAATAAATTTACCTATTTTATTGCCTATAATACTAACAGAGTCTAAGCTTGAGAGTTCAATTGGTAAGTTTCTAAGTGAAATCGCTTTTTCTACCTCAAAATTTTCTAGATACAGTGGATTGAACAGAGGCCTCCAATTAGTAACAAAAAAGGATTCATGTCTGAATTTCATATTAAAGTTATCTAATATTTTCTTCTTAGTTTTTGATTTCTTACAATCTATGAGAAAGAAAAAATCAATAAGGACAATGATACTTACCTTGCTGGGGAGCATTTCTATCAGGGCTTCTGTGATGTCTAGAATGCTCGATCCTACTCCTTTCCATAGGACAATAATACCTGCATCTTCATAATATTTCTAATTTTGTGCTATGGATTTATCCTCTAGGGTTATTATGTTAGAGTCATAGTTAGAAAAACTTTTAGCTTTATTGTGAACAAGCAAATGGTTACTGTTCCACCTATGTGGCGGTGTATAAACAGGGGAAGATACCTTTGTTTGTAGATCCTTTGCCTGAATAGTAATATGATTGAGATTATGCTTTAGATTCTTACCATCCACTCTCTGATGGGGAGGAGAGTAGTAATTGCCACTGTGTGGAAGAGACTTCAATTTAGGATGCTCAATATTCTCCTCGACCATGGTAGACCCTGATCGGGTGTTGAGGGTTTTGACAAGGGAAGGGGGGATATGATCCCGTTCTGAACCAGTAAGAGTTGTGCGCTTGTGGCACTCATCCCTGTGATTTCCCTTCCCTTCCAAAACCCTATTGCATATATGGGGGGAGAATATGAGCTATTTTTTGGGGTGACCTTGTTTATCCTTAGTGAATCAAATGAATTTCTCAGAGGAATCATAGCTTTTTCCAAGGTATGAGATCTTACCTTCTTTTTTCTTTTAACCTCTTTCCATTCATGCTCCTTCGGCCTTGCATTCCTGGGATCCACCTGTGCCACAGAAAATCCACCTCTCCCCAAGGTAGAATGAGGGTCATCAGACTGTTTGACTGGTTCAAATCTGGATTTTAGGGTCCTCTCGATCCCAGGAATGCTTGAATTTTGCAATGCATACTTATTTTTGGAGAACCGATTAAGCTGACCATCCAAATCCTTAACCATGAATATTTTTGGTATTCGAATGCTACTGCATTCCTTGATTTTTCTTTCTGTGGATACCCTAGATGCCAAGGTAAGCTTATTTACCAAGAGATCTACCTTTTTGTGAATCAAAACATCTTTAGATTTCCTTCCTTCTTCTAGACTTCTCTATTTTTGCTCGGCTATGAATGCTTTGAGATGATCGTAATTGGGGCTTGGAGATTTCACATTTGTTTGGCGACAATCAATCACTTTGTGGGCATACAAATAGAAGTTAAAATAGTAGCCCGAGTAACCAGTATTACTGGTATCATCTTCTGCCGCCTTGCTATTAGCATGAAAACCTAGTTCCAAGAGCCCTAGCTTTTCTAAAGCTTTGTTTCATGATTTATTATGAAATTTCACAGACTGCTTTTGTTCACACATTTTTGCTCTTTTCCGACCTGTGAATTTGAATTATTAGTAAACCAACTAACTCTTATTAATTTTATTTACATTAGCACAATTAAATAAATTTACTTATACCAAACACTCATATGATTAATTCCACTAGAAATAGTAGAACCCATCAATGAAGAAAATATTAATAATAGAGGGAACAAAGATTAGGCCTTACACAAATTGCAAATAATTATCTACATTAGGCCACCAACAATAGTACCATAAGGAATCATATATAGCTTGAAAATTATTATCTTATTTCGACCACATATATTTAAAGAACTCTTAATGAAAAAAGGGAATATATTAATCATAGGTTTATCGTCATGCATGCTAAATCATACCAAATAATAGGAAGATATTTGATTTGACCTAAAAATAATTCTATTTATCCTTATTGATTTCTACATAAAGAAACATTTTTACTCTTGTATTCTTCATATGAAATATGCTACAAAGATGAATTTGGAGACTGTAAATCATCACTCCATCTCCATTGTTACTAATAAACCTGTCATCCATATATAATATAATAATTTAAATCTAACCATCAATAATTTTGACTTAACTATAATTATCCTCCTTGCACCTAATGAAACCCAATCTTGGTGAAAAGGCATCAAACACTTGGAGATACATCTTGGGTGACTCCTTTAGAGTATATAGTTATAATTTTAACTTTAAAACTTGTTATTTTCCCTTTACAGTAATAATATTATTATATCATATATAAATCTCCTCAAAATTACAACACAATGAATTAGTCTATGTATCTATTTCGTCAACATCAAAATCATAAGCTTAATTAATAAATAACAAAAATTATCTAATATAATTTTATTTAACAATGAGAAATATTTTTTTCAAACCAAAATCAACCCTTTTTTCAAGATAACTCTTTGTTACTAGTCTAACCATCTATTTGCTCCAAATTCTTCCTTACATAACATTTTATGTAAGAAAATTCACAATACAATCTAGTAGTCAAATTATAATAGTCTAATTATAATAAGTAACAAATAGACTTTAATAAATAATATGCTCATAAATTTCTCCCAATCTAAAATTATTCAAAAAACAAAACTAGCTTAAAATACCTATGATGGAATCTTCAAATTTAAAACTATTACATGTTAAATTCTGAGTTTGGCCTTCATTTTCATCACTTTTGGTTATGCAAATTGAAGAGGTAAGTTGTACAAAGTAGAATCCTGTTGTTGTGAGGTGTGTGAACCCTAACTATGGTATTTTTAGAGCTATTTATCATTTTTATGACATATATCTAGTGTTGCTAGTACTAAGATAGATACTGCCATTAGCCTAAGTTCAAGGCATACCCTTTTGTGACAATGGAGGGAGATAAGGATGGTGCATTTCTAAATATTTTTGAAGATGCCACATACATCTATTTTCTATTAAATGAAATTAGCCACATGAAGTTTCATTATGCATTGACAAAGATGGTGAAGGATGACATGAAGACATGCATCCTCGAGTACAAGAATATTTTGAAATGGGGGTTGAACATTTGGAAGGAATTTTTGGACTTCAATTATGAACATCATTGGATCCGAATCATTTAGAGAAAAATAATTGCATATGTGATATATTGGGGTAGGCCCCATAAGATAAGGAAGAATGTTGTTAGGGAATTGATGAGATGTTATTTTTCCAAAATGATTCATGTTCTGAAACTAGTTAATAATGATACGGTGAACAAGTTAACAAGCACAATCTAATAAAAAAATATTGACGATAGAGGATATTATTGATCTAGTTGTCTGGTACATAACAAAGGGAATTACATATAAGATTTACAATCAGAACTGTGAGGGATTTATAATTGCTACCACCATTCAAATGGTGTATGAAACAATAGTTGAAGGTAAGAGTTTTTATCTATGTGACTTGTTGAGTGTTACTCCCTGATTTTTGCTTATATTCCACATTTTACCATTTCCTAAAATTGGGAGCTTTCCATCTTAGAGGTAAAAGTGTCATCATATTTTTCAGTCTAGTTTGCACTTTCTCCATGTCGGTTGAACTTGAATCTTGAACCTACTTAGCTCAAGGTTCAAGGTTCAAGTTCGCCTTGTAGTGTGTTTTGTCTTTTTTTCTCTTTAATGTGGAAACAAGTGATGCAGTTTGCAAAGTCCAATCTCCCATTGAACTCTGAATCTTGAACTTGTCTAGTTCAAGGTTCAAGGTTCAATTGCAATCTTCATCTTCCATAAAGCGTAGTTGAGTTTAGTCTTTTTTTTCACCGCTCGCGTGGTCTTTTTATGAACACACCAAAAGGATAAAAAGTCTTATTACCCATTGAACTTGATTTTTGAACTAGCCTATATCAATATTCACAGTTCAATGAAAGTTTGCGTATTGAAGAAGGAAAGGACAACAGTGACATGACCGAAGTGATAGCTGGAAAGTGATAAATATACCCATGCATGCCGTGGATATATTCATCATTAGATGTGACACTTATATCTCATTTAAATCATTTAATAGGTGCAATATTTAATGATTATTTCAGGTTAAACCTCTTGTCACATTTAATTGAGAATCCACATTGCCATTAAATGCAAATCTTACACATTTTGTGATGAAATCAGTTATAAAAATAAGAAGTTGTGCTATCAGTCTTATTGTGAAGTTTTTCTGGTGAAGTCAAATTGGTGGAGTAGCATAGGTATCCTCTCATCTTAAGAAGCTTAGAGTCTGCGGAATCTTTAGATTAGTGTTTCTCTCTTCTAGAGTCCCTCTTCAAAATTGAATCCATTAGAAAAGTTTGATATTAAAGGCTTTATTTTCCTTCTGCAATCTTGATCTTTATGTGTATTTTTATTAAGTGTAACTTATGAAATAGAATGTTACTAAAATTTAAGGGGTTGGAAAGGGATAAGGTGATTTGATTGTTAATTATTATTTTATTTACTTAGAGTATGATGATTTTCTTAACCCTACCTTACATTTAATTGAATTGTATTGATTGTGTATTGCAATTGTGATTCAGGAGAAGATAAGATGCTCCTTTTCTATCCTCAAATGCACAAATGGAAGATCCAAGTTGATCAACCCAAAAGAAGGGCTAATGCACATGTGAATCAACTATTTGGAAAAGAGAATAAAAATAAGGATACCTTAAATTCCGTAAATTGATTAAATGAATATGTTGGATTATAGTAATTGAAAAGGATAGGAAGCAAAACCAACCTTACAAAGTTGCAGATCAAAGAATGTTGTTTTCTGAGGTCTGTAGACTATTTCTGGAAAATCTGATAGTTGATCCCAAACCAGAATGCAGAGACAAACAAAACCCAGAAATATTTTTCCATTTCGATGTCATCTTATGAAAAAGGTTGACCTTGACCCATAAATGTCAACCCTCACCCAATAATGTCAACCCTGACCTGTACAAGTCCGACAGAAAATCTACTCGCATCGTCCAAAAGAAAATTGAAAAGGGTATCTAGATCTGGTCTCAAAACTGCAATCCTAAACCTGTTCCTACAAGAAAAAGAGGATTGTTTGTTGTGGGGGAGGCATTTTCCTTAGTCAAACCCTGATTTAGGAATTAACCTTGAAATTAATAAAGTACAGAATGCTAGCAAGTAGTAGAATTGAATCTAACAATGAAGCTATGATATTTAATAGATATGTAATTATAATTCAAATGTATGCAAGTATGAAAGTATGAAAGCATGAACTAAATAGAAACCATAAACCTCCATGATTGTATGCTTGAAATCCACCTTGAAGAGATGATGAAAGAGTCTTGAAGATGCACAAAGGATCTTGATGTAATATCTCACCACCATAATGGCTAGATCTAGGGTTTGAATGATGAATACTTGAATGCCTGAACCAAATCCCTTTAAAGGCTTGAAAGCTTGAATCCTTGATCTTCAATGGAGAACTTGAATGCTTGAGAGGAAGACTTGAACACCTTAAGAACTTGAAAATATGTAGAACAATAAATGGTTGAACTTCTTTTTTTTTCTCAATATCGCTTAGTCTCAATTAGTTAATGGTTCGTAATGCTTAGAGAAAATGAGAGAGAAAGGCTTTATTTTATATGAAACTAGGGAACATTCTTCTAAAGAGGCCGACATAGGATAATTAAATTCCAATTAGACCCATGCCACTAGAAAAGGACCTATATTAAATATAAGTTAGGAATCAACGCTTCAGAACCCAAAACAACTGACCAAGATGCGGGAAAACTAAATTTTGGATGACCCCCGGCAGCCGACAAGATTTGAGTTTTGAAAGGGGGACCCTGGTCAGGGTTGAGGTCAACCTTGACCTATGTTAGGGTTGAGGTCGACCCTGACCTAGGTCAAGGTCAAGGTCAACCTTGACCCAGGGGGCGAGAACCCCTAGAAAATATGCCAGGTGGGGTAGAAGGTGCCCGGTGAGGCCCAATCAAAGTCCTAAACATGCACAGAAGTAGAGGATGATGCAGAAATGGGATGATGATATGATGGAGGAAAAAAATATCCCATAAGGAGGGATAAACTCTCTTAACATGAAAGTGCTTCCATTTTAAGATGATACATTAAGCCCCCACTTTAGCGGGAGTAGGGAAATCAAACATGCTCACGGTAAAGTTAGAAGAAAGACACTAGTGGATTGCAACAAAGTAGAATACCACTAAGCCAAATACATGAGCCCTTAGACAAAATATTCTAACTTCAACATTCATATATACAGATAAGGAATATAAAGAGCAATTAATCATAGAAAACATACATAACTACACAAGTAAGACAAGAACAACACCATAGATAACATAGCTTCATGATCTAATCTTACTAGCATGAAAGAGAAAGAGAGAAAAGAGATATTCATTACCTCGCCTAGTAAGATGCCCACCCTACTATGAATCACCAAGGAGGGAGAGGCCCCAAAAGGTTCACCCATAAACTGTGCTTGTAATTGTAAATGCATATTCTGTTGACTTTTTGAAAAATATCCATAGATCAATATTCTTGTGTCACTATGGAATATAAAATGCGTGTCCATTCAGGATTTAGCAACTTATGTGCGTTACCTTTCAAGGATTTAGAATATTGCAAAAATAAAAAGGGTGTGTATCTGTTCAGGATTTAGCAACTTGTGTGCGTTACCTTCAAGGATTTAGCAAACATAAAAGTAAAAATACATGTCTCTTCAGGATTTAGCAACTTGTGTGTGTTACCTTCCAAGGATTTAGCATGCTGCAAAATGTAAATAAATGTAAACTATAATACAAGGGAGACCCTATATATTCCCCCGTCCTTATAATGGCTACCCACTAGGCAGGATAAGGAAGAGGAAGAGGATACCTACTTCACAAGGTAAGGAGATATCTAGCTTTACAACAATGTACACCATATTCTTAGTGAAGAGCCTTGACCCTTACATCCAAGAACATAGATAATCATGAAATGAATATGTCACTTATGGAAAAAGGATCCTCAAAAGGGAAGAGATCTCATCAACTAGAGCCCTACCAGAGAGGAGTGCTTAGGATAAAATGTCACCTTTGAAAAGCAAGAGGAACCCAAGATTCGATAATCAAGCTCCTTGAAATGAAGAGGATGAAGAATCTTGCAATGAAGGATAACAAACTCTAACCAAAAATCAAGGTCAAGAGTTTATAAAGAACATAATTTGCAAAATAAAGAAGAGGTAATGACCTAGGACAAGCACCTCCTCAAATAAGAGGGTATCAATGGTCAAAACATAGATCCTTATAAGGAAAATAATGTTTGCAATATAAAAAAATGCCACTAACCTAAGGAAAGTAGATCCTTAGATAGAGGTAGAAGGAGAAATTACCTTGCCCCCTAGGGATGACGGTAAGGGATATATCAAATTATATCAACAAAGTTATAAAAAATAAGAGATATCCCTACAAAACAGATGTCCTAGAAAGAATATCATGAGTGTAGGAGGTTATAAGGATAGAATGTAGAAAGAATAACCAATTATACTCAAAACAACCTTAATGCTAAGAGTCTAATGGATCCTATAATACTGGAAGAGAATACCTCTTGCCCCCTAGTTTAAGAGACAAGAGGAGAAACATAGTCTAATTTGTAGAAGAAGGAGGGGAATACCCTATGTCAAAATTATGAAGAAATTGTAATACCTCTCGGGAATAAGATATAATTCCAATAGAAGTTATATCTCTAACATATAATTTGAAATGCACACAATCAGAAAGTAAATGTTTATTACTCTTGCAGAAAGGACATTTGTACTTATGTAAAGCATTCTTCAGAATAGGTTTAAAGTTTTATTTCCTGGAATTCATTAGCTAGACATACACTTTCTTAGCCACATCTTGAGGAGTATTAGGATGATCTAAGGTAGGTGTTGGAAGAAGAATATCAAGAGGAGGACGATAGTTAATATCAGCCATATGAAATTCAGAAGATGAATAACCTATACCATGCATATCATGTTTAGGACATACATTTATCAGGTTTTTAAATCCATGTTCATTAACACCAAGCCCTCAACCCTTATAACCTTGTTTATCTACCATAGTGTATCCAGTAGTATACCTATCTTGCATAGCATCTATGGGAGATTATTGATTATGATGCTTATGAGAGAATGTTGTGTAAGGTGGAACAATGGTTTTAGGAGAAGTTTCTTTGGATTTCCCTTTATTACCACCATGGATAGGATAAGAAGGAGAAGGTAAGTCTAAAAATTCTTGCACATCCTCATCTTGTACCATAGTTTGAGCCTTAACAAATGTATGAGAAGATCTAGGGATGGAAGATGGAAGAATAGGAGTTGGATTATTAGAAATGATTGGATTAGGAAGGTTAGGATTAGGAGGATTAGTAAGATTAGGTAATGGAGTATCATCTACCAAATTCTTTATATAATCCAAAAGAGTAATAAGTCCACTACACAAATCTTTAATTAAAGTTTTGAAAGTAGGGAGAATAATATTGGTCAATCTTAGAATAGCATAAGAAAGTGAAACATGAAGATTAACAAACATGATAAAGTGGATGACACTCTCATAGACATCATAGGTACTATAAAGAGATGCTAAAAGAAGCATAATGAGAAAAATAACCATACACCAAAAGAATTTCATGATGAAAATGCAAGAAGTGTTTTTGTATTTATAAATGCAAATTGAAATTTAAGATTTAAATCTAACACCAAAGAGAAGGAGTTGTCTATCACGGGTTCAAAAAAATATAACATATGAAATAGAATGTTACTAAAATGTAAGGGGTTGGAAAGGGATAAGTTGATTTGATTGTTAATTATTATTTGATTTTCTTAGAGTATGTTGATTTCCTTAACCCTACCTTATATTTAATTGAATTGTATTGATTGTGTATTGCAATTGTGATTAAGGAGAAGATAAGATGCTCCTTTTCTATCCTCAAATGCACAAATGGAAGATCCAAGTTGATCAACCCAAAAGAAGGGCTAGTGCACAATTGAATCAATTATTTGGAAAGGAGAATAACAAGAAGGATATCTTAAATTCTGTAAATTGATTAAATGAATATGTTGGATTATAGTAATTGAAAAGGATAGGAAGAAAAACCAACCTTACAAAGTTGCAGATCAAAGAATGTTGTTTTCTGAGGTCTATATACTATTTTTGGAAAATCTGACAGTTGATCTTGAACTAGAACGTAGAGACGAATAAAACCCAGAAATATTTTTCCATTCCAATGTCATGTTATGAAAAAGGTCAACCTTGACCGACAAATGTCAACCCTGACCCAATAATGTCAACCCTGACCTGCATAGGTCCAACAGAAAATCTATTCTCGCCATCCGAAAGAAAGCCGACAAGGGTATCCAGATCTGGTCTCAAAACTGTAATCCTGAACCTATTCCTGCAAGAAAAAGAGGAATGTTTGTTTTGGGGGAGGGGTTTGCCTTAGTCAAACCCCAATTTAGGAATTAACCTTATAATCAATAAAATACAGAATGCTAGCAAGTAGTAGAATTGAATCTAATAATGAAGCTATGATATTCAATAGATATGTAATTGTAATTCAAATGTATGCAAGTATGAAAGTATGAAAGCATGAACTCAATAGAAACCATAAACCTCCATGATTGTATGCTTTAAATCCACCTTAAAGAGATGATGAAAGAGTCTTGAAGATGCACAAAGGATCTTGAAGGAAGATCACACCACCATAATGGCTAGATCTAGGGTTTGAATGATGAATACTTGAATGCTTGAACCAAATCCCTTCAAAGGATTGAAAGCTTGAATCCTTGATCTTCAATGGAGAACTTGAATGCTTAAGAAGAAGACTTGAAAACCTTGAGAACTTGAAAATATGTAGAATAATGGATGCTTGAACTTCTTATTTTTTCTCAATATCGCTTAGTCTCACTTTGTTGATGGTTCGTAATGCTTAGATAAAATGAGAGAGAAAGGATTCCTTTTCTATGAAACTAGGGCACATTCATCTAAGGAGGCTGACATAGGATAATTAAATGCCAATTAGACCCATGCCCCTAGAAAATGACCTATATTAAATATAAATTAGGAATCAACGCTTTGAAACCCAAAATAGCCGACCCAAAAGCGGGAAAACTGAATTTTGGATGACCCCCGGCAGCCGACAAGCTTCCAGTTTTGAAAGGGGGACCCTGGTCAAGGTTGAGGTTGACCCTGACCTAGGTCAAGGTTGAGGTTGACCTTGACCCAGGGGGCCAAAACCCCTGGAAAATATGTCAGGTGGGGTAGAAGGTGCATGGAGAGGCCCAATCAGAGTCCTAAACATGCATAGAAGCAGAGGATGATGCAGAAATGGGAGGGTGATACGATGGAGGTCAAAAATGTCCCCTAAGGAGTGCTAAATTCTCTTAACATGGAAGTGCTTCCATTTTAAGATGATACCATAAGAAATATAAAGCCCCCACTCTTAAATTTTGGATGAACCTCTCCTTTGGTTAGTGTTATACACTGAATTTGCGCCTCTGATCTCAAGCTCTCTTGGTCTTGATAATCTAGTATAACAAGGGAGTCATCTCAAGGTTGTGGGACCTTATGCTAACTGAGATGAGACCTCCAGATTCTAGGCTGGTTCCTCTTGGATAATCACCTTAACTTGCTCTTAAACAGGAAAGTAAACTTGAGGGGAAAAGGGGTAGAAGGATTGCATGGAAAGGGAAATAACTCAAAGCAAACTACCTACTAGGTGATGCACCAAATTTGACATGAAAACATAACACACAGAGGAGAAAGCCCTGGGTCAACTGACTTTTAATTGGAGGTAAAACACAAATCTCTTGTATAGGCATGCATAAATATTTCATAACAAGGTCATGATGAAACTAGTTAAGAGGAAAGACTTCACGGTTAATAGTTCAAACATAAGACACGAGTTACAACCTGCAAGAAAACATACTCTTCTGCAAGTAGATGCTACAAAGGGACAAAATTAAGAGGAAATAAAATCTTTCACAGTTAACCCATCTATTATCTATAATGCATACAAACAAGCAGAAAAGAGACAAGGCTTGACACAATTCAATAAATTGATAAGAACTTCAAGCTCTGCATATTACTTCTCTTTTCCTCTATCAGGAACTTAGAACAAGTTACAAAAACAAGCAAGCCAAAAAGAAGAAGAACTGGCGACAATGAGTCTTCAACTCATATTTATACAATTTTTCCAACTGCATTCTGATAGCAATAACTTCTGGATCGGATTTGGCCTATCTAGCCACCGTCGAACTCTTCAAAAGTCTGCAAAATGCAACTTGGTGACCCAAAAGTCATGCCCAGGAAATATCAACATAAATGCCCCTTCTCAGAAGCAGTCTTATCCCTCTAGAAGAGTCACAAAAGTCTCTGAAATGTAATAACTCTTCTGCAGACTTTGACAACTGCAACCTCTGATCTTTTTTCAAATCTGATCTTTCTATAAAAATATCTGATTTTCAGAGACTGAGAGAATATCTAATCCTTCTGTTTCTTTTCATTTGCTGAGTAAGCGATGCCATCTGTTCCTTGGCCTGTCGCACTCTAAATCTCTTTCCCTTTTACCGATATTGAAACAAATCTAATCCTGGGATCGACAGACAGCTCTGGGCTCTAAAAATCTTCATTTACCTCATCATCGCACAATCGCAGGCTGTGTTAAACTGACTTTTGATTCTGTGCAACTGAGCGGCATCCATCTCTTTACCTCATATTATGTCTGATCACGCACTCACCATCCTTTCATACTTTGCCTTTTGGTTCATGCGAGTGAGCGATGCTACCTCTTTTTCCTCAGTCGCAAGCTCGCGAGCTGATCCTTTATTTCACCTAAGTCTCAGCGACTGAGCACCTATGCATCTTACTTTCCATTTATCCCTTTATCGCACAGTCGCAAGCTCTTTTCTTTGGCCTTTGGATTCTGAGCGACTGGGCAACATCTAATTTCTTAATGCATTTTCTGTCTCGATCGCATACTCACTCAGCTTTTGCATCAGCTTTCAGTCTATGCATGAGTGCGTGACTATCTCTGTTCTTTACTCAGTCACCTACTCATGAGATGATCTCCCTTCACTCTTTTTATTTGGCGACTGAGCGACTTCATGTTTTCTGCTTATCGTGCACCCGCGAGCTCCTTTTCTTTCATCTGAGTTGCCTGGCGACTGCGCGATGACCATTCCTCTCTGCTCGTCGCTGACTTGCAGGTTATTTTTCCTTTTTGTGAGTTGATCGGCGACTGTGTGATGAGCGTCCACTCCAGCTCGTTGCGCACTCACTAGCTGATCTACCTTTTCATTTACTGATCGACGACTGAGCGATGAGCCCATCTAACTACTAATCGCACACTTGCAAGTCACTTTTCATTCATTTGAGAACTGCAGCGACTGAGCAATGACCCTGCTTTTTAGTTCGTCATGGACTCACGAGTTGACTTCTGATTACCCAAAAACTACAGCGAGTGATCAATGAGCTTATCTTTTCCTTTGGGTCTCTCACTCGCGAGCTGATCCTTTATTACCTTTTCTGACTGGTGACTGAGCGATCGCCTCATGCTCCTTCAATTCATCGCACAGTTGCGAGCTCCTTCTCTTTTTTAGAGAATTACCTCCGCAGGTAGAAATCCACCACGGAGAATTAGAAATTCAATTCTCTGCCTTGAGTCCCTTTGGTCTTCGGAAAATTTGAAAAGTGCTTCGAAAAGCTATTGCGGGGTCCACCATAGTGCCTTTTCAAAAAACCACCCGAGAGGTGCGAAACCTGCAAGCCTTTGCAAAAAATCACCTCTAAGGGTAGAATTCCGCCACATGTAAAAAACCTTTTCTTTTTTGGCCTTTGTCAGAGAATCACCTTTGGGGGTAGAATTCTGCCAACCTTTGCTTTTTTGTCACCTTTTCAGAGAATTACCTCCGCAGGTAGAATTCCGCCAGCCTTTTTGGAGAATCACCTTTGGGGGTAGAATTCCGCCAAGGAGAAATAGAAATCCAATTCTCTGATATTGAAACAAATCTAAGTACCAAAAATCAGTAAACATGCACTTTTAGGAGGGATAAAGGGAAAAGATGGTCACATAGGATAAAGTAGGCCAATTGCATAAGATGGGAAATTTGGGCAACATTTTGGTGACTTCTACGGGATGTCAGCCTGCTAGACATGAAAAATAGTAGCCTATTGACATCAAACTTATCCATTGGGCATGGAGTCATTTCTTGAACACAAAACTTGACAGGGTAAAACTGTGCACATGCACTTCTTGGAAAACATGGAAACTACACTAGAAAGTAGGGAAAGGAAAACAGGGAAAATCTTACAGGAAAAACAAGGACCTACAAAGAGGGATTAACCTCAAAGCAAGGCTTCAAGTGGAAACCATTCATTGAGATTGGCAGGGCATCTCTATTAAGAGTTGAAAGCTGGAAAGTGTTAGATCCTCTACACTCTGTTATAACAAATGGTCCACCCCAAAAATAATCAAATTTTGTGTGCCTGCCAGGTCTGGACCTGAACTCATCCCACTTGAGAACTACATCTCCAACCTTGAAGCTTTTTCCCCTGGCTCTTTTGTCAAAGCTCCTTTTGGTCTGATTCTGATGGAATTCCATATCTTTCATAGATTTGTCTCTGATTTCTTCCAATTCCATCAATTGAGCATACCTGATCTGTAGGGGATCCTCTTCATCAAACAGGGCATACTGAGTGGCTAAGTCCAGAGCTGGTAATTCTACTGAAATGGAAAGTTCAGCCTCTCTGCCATACACCAACATGTATGGAGAATTACCAATGATTTTCTTTGGGGTAATTCTGTCTAACCACAAGGCAGACTTAAGTTTTGTATGCCAATCCCTTTGATTGTCCTGAAGAGTCTTCTTAATTATTCTGATCAGGTTCTTGTTTGTGGATTCTGCCAAACCATTACCCTAGGGATAATAATTTGAGCTAGTAGTCAGAAAAATGTCATTCTTAACCGCCCAATCTGAGGCTTTAAGGCCTGTAAATGCCAGTGCATTATCTGAAACAATTGAATCAGGAGTGCCAAACCTATGAATTAAATCATCATAAAAGTTCAGGACAGCACTCTCATTGGCCTTCTTTAAGGCCACTGCTTCTGTCCATCTAGTGAAATAATCTATTGCAGTGATTATCCACTTGTGTCCTGCACTAGATGGAGGGTTGATCATGCCTACGAAATCTATGCCCCACTTCATGAAAGGTTGGTCAACTTTGATTGGTTGAAGGGGCAGAGCAGTGAACTTTTCTTTCCTGCAAATAAGGCACACTTGATGCACTTCCTAACATAACCATGACTATCCTTTAAGATAGATGGCCAATAGTACCCGACCCTCATGATTTTATAAGCAGTAGTCCTAGGAGAAAAATGACCACTAGCTGGCCCATCATGGAATTCAAACAGGACATCCGCTACCTTTCTTGAATCTATGCATCTCAAAAGAACACCATTGTGATCTTTTCTAAAAAGGACATTATCAATCAACACAAAAGGAATAGACTATAACCTGTAATATCTTCTTTTTATTGAATCTAGCCCTAAAGGGCATTGTCCTGTCCTTAAATAATGAATCATATTAGGCAACCAACATGTTGCCTTGGCTTGATTTTCCATAGAATGCGCCACCAGAGATACATCCAGTGGCTCTGATTTCTTTGCATTCTCATCCCCTGCCAAATGTTCGCAAAGACCCCTGCCTCTAACCAGCTTGGTAGTTTGAATATCTACATCATATTCCATCACCTTGGTG
>MU223560.1:1062679-1083863 GCA_018584345.1 Thuja plicata | reverse complement strand
GACAGCTATGTCAAAAGCTTGGGGTAAGGAAGTGCCTCCCATAGACTGGATCATGACAGATATTTGACCATTCAGACTTTGTAAATAGTATAGAAAGGCATGGTCTGCTGATGGTCTGACTAAAACTAGAATTCTATTCCATGTTTTAAGGAATCTACTATTGTAATCTATCATTTGTTCTTAAGGGTCTCTCTTAATGGTTGTTAACTACTCAACCAGAGACAAGTTATCTGATTTATCCTCAAAATGCTTACTTAATGCATCCCCTAATTCATCCCAAGAAGTAATAGACCCAAACCCAACAGCTAAAGTTTTGAACCATTCAAGGGCCTTACCTTTTAGAGATGCTACTAATAACTTGGTGGCGACATCTTCCTGAGTGATGTTGTGGATGCTGCAGATGGTAGTCACATCTCTTATGTGCTTGAAAGTTGTGCTCTGCCCTTTGCCTATGAAAACGGGCAAGATTTTTAATGCCACCAAGGGCACATCATGATGCACTACCAAATTTAACAGGCTCCCTTGATTGAAAGGTGCAAATGCAAAATTTCTAGCCATTGCAGGAGCTGAAACTTTAAGATTCACAAAAATATGAGTTGTACTTGAATCTTCCTCCTCTAGATCCCTGGTTAGAGATCTTCCTCTTCTTCTGTGATGAAAAGAAAAAGGTCTCCCCTCTGATGAATCAGGAGGTGTAGACTAAAATCTCCTTGCAGGGGACTCCCTTTGAGTTGACCTTCCTTTGTGACCTCTCTTCAAGGGCAACTCTGAAAATTCAGTGGGCTTTGAGATCCTAGTTTCAATCCTTATCATATACCTTAAACAAGGCTGGCCTGAAACTTTGAAACCAGTGGAGTCGCCAGATATACTTGTCAGAATAACTTCTTAAAAGTTTGTATTATGTGACCTGCATATCAGAGATAACATAATATTCTGCAATGAACTTCTTTTACGGTCCCACCGGGCATGCCAGAAATGTTATACACTGAATTTGCACCTCTGATCTTAAGCTCTCTTGGTCTTGATAATCCAGTATAACAAGGGAGTCATCTCAAGGTTGTGGGATCTTATGCTAACTGAGATGAGACCTCCAGATTCTAGGCTGGTTCCTCTTGGATAATCACCTTAACTTGCTCTTAAACAGGAAAGTAAACTTGAGGGGAAAAGGGGTAGAAGGATTGCATGGAAAGGGAAATAACTGAAACCAAACTACCTACTAGGTGATGCACCTAATTTGACATGAAAACATAACACACAGAGGAGAAATCCCTGGGTCAACTGACTTTGAATTGGAGGTAAAACACAAATCTCTTGTATAGGCATGCATAAATATTTCATAACAGGGTCATGATGAAACTAGTTAAGAGGAAAGACTTCACGGTTAACAGTTCAAACATAAGACAGGAGTTACAACCTGCAAGAAAACATACTCTTCTGCAAGTAGATGCTACAAAGGGACAGAATTAAGAGGAAATAAAATATTTCACAGTTAACCCATCTACCATCTACAATGCATACAAACAAGTAGAAAAGAGACAAGGCTTGACACAATTCAATAAATTGATAAGAACTTCAAGCTCTGCATATTACTTCTCACAATGAGTTACAAACTTCTCTTTTCCTTTTTCAGGAACTTAGAACAAGTTACAAAAACAAGCAAGCCAAAAAGAAGAAGAACTGGCGACAATGAGTCTTCAACTCATATTTATACAATTTTGCCAACTGCATTCTAATAGCAATAACTTCTGGATCAGATTTGACCTGTCTAGGCGCTGTCTAACTCTTCAAAAGTCTGCAAAATGCAACTTGGTGACCGAAAAGTCATGCCCAGGAAATATCAACATAAATGCCCCTTCTCAAAAGTAGTCTTATCCCTCTAGAAGAGTCACAAAAGTCTCTGAAATGTAATAACTCTTCTGCAGACTTTGACAACTGCAACCTCTGATCTTTTTTCAAATCTGATCTTTCTATAAAAATATCTGATTTTCAAAGACTGAGAGAATATCTAATCCTTCTGTTTCTTTTCATTTTCTGAGTAAGAGATGCCATCTGTTCCTTGGCCTGTCGCACTCTGAATCTCTTTCCCTTTTACTGATATTGAAACAAATCTAATCCTGGGATCGACAGACAGCTCTGGGCTCTGAAAATATTCATTTACCTCATCATCGCACAGTTGCAGGCTGTGTTAAACTAACTTTGATTCTGCGCGACTGAGCGGCATCCATCTCTTTACCTCATATTATGTCTGATCGCGCACTCGCCATCCTTTCATACTTTGCCTTTTGGTTCATGCAAGTGAGCGATGCTGCCTCTTTTTCCTCAGTCGCAAGCTCATGAGCTGATCCTTTATTTCACCTGAGTCTCAACGACTAAGTGCCTATGCATCTTACTTTCCATTTATCCCTTTATCGCACAGTCGTGAGCTCTTTTCTTTGGCCTTTGGATTCTGATCGACTGGGCGACATCTAATTTCTTAATGCATTTTCTGTCTCAGTCGCATAATCACTCAGCTTTTGCATCAGCTTTTAATCTATGCGCGAGTGCGCGACCATCTCTGTTCTTTACTCAGTCGCCTACTCGCGAGCTGATCTCCCTTCACTCTTTTTATCTGGCGACTGAGTGACTTCATGTTTTTTGCTTATCGCACACCTGCGAGCTCCTTTTCTTTCATCTGAGTTTCCTAGCGACTGTGCGATGACCATTCCTCTCTGCTCGTCGCTGACTCGCAGGTTATTTTTCCTTTCTGTGAGTTGATTGGCGACTGCGCGATGAGCGTCCACTCCAGCTCGCTGCGCACTTGCGAGCTGATCTACCCTTTCATTTACTAACCGGCAACTGAGTGACGAGCCCATCTAACTGTTAATCACACACTCACAAGTTACTTTTCATTTGTTTGAGAACTGCGGCGACTGAGCGATGACCCTGCTTTTCAGTTCGTCGCGCACTCGCGAGTTGACTTCTGATTACCCAAAAACCGCAGCAAGTGAGCGATGAGCTTATCTTTTCCTTTGGGTCACTCACTCGTGAGCTGATCCTTTATTACCTTTTCTGACCGGTGACTGAGTGATCGCCTCATGCTCCTTCAATTTGTCGCACAGTCGCGAGCTCCTTCTCTTTTTCGGAGAATTACCTTCGCAGGTAGAAATCCGCCACGGAGAATTAGAAATTTAATTCTCCGCCTTGAGTCCCTTTGGTCTTCAGAAAATTTGAAAAGTGCTTTGAAAAGCTATTGTGGGGTCCACCATAGTGCCTTTTCGAAAAACCACCTGAGAGGTGCAAAACCCGCAAGCCTTTGCAGAAAATCACCTCCGAGGGTAGAATTCCGCCACATGTAAAAAACCTTTTCTTTTTTGGCCTTTGTTTGAGAATCACCTTAGGGGGTAGAATTCTACCAACCTTTGCTTTTTTGGCACCTTTTCGGAGAATTACCTCCGCAGGTAGAATTGCGCCAGCCTTTGCGAAGAATCACCATTGGGGGTAGAATTCTGCCAAGGAGAAATAGAAATCCAATTCTCTGATATTGAAACAAATCTAAGTACCAAAAATCAGTAAACAGGCACTTTTAGGAGGGATAAAGGGAAAAGATGGTCACATAGGATAAAGTAGGCCAAATTGCATAAGATGGGAAATTTGGGTAACAGTTAGTTCATTACTTGAGTGTGATGACACAATGATAAAAATGGGTTCCTTAGAGGAGATTTGCAGTAAAATGAAAAGCCATGTTCCTGGTTCCACAATATAAAAGGTGGTGTTTAGTGGTCTAGCTAATGCAGCTACATTCCTCCTAGCTGCCCCTTGTCCAAAGTTAGTAGTGGAGTGTGATAAAAGGTATAATAGGGAGGAGAGATGTATTAAGAAAATTGATGAAAGTCCACTGACTTTTATAAATCGAGATGTCATCCTTACTACAATGGGAATTCCAGATAAAGATCCTTATCAAGGATGGACCCTTTCTTCCTCCCAATCTATTTTCTGAACAAAGTGAATGATTTATAGAAATGAAATTGCCAAAAAATGGTTATTGGAACCACAAAGTGGAGGGTCAAGGCTGCCCAAATCTCTTACAATAGATCATTTCAAGCTTGAATTTGAAGAGTTAGTGATTTTTGTTAATGGGATCAAAGGTAATAATCACGCCTATTACTGGAACGACTATATGTACTTCTTTATACAAATAATTTTTGGAGGGGAAAAGTTCATTGATTGGGTAGATAGTATCACTAATGAACTTTATCATCAGCTGGAAAATTACTCAGAAAGTGCCAAAGGTTTTTATATGTCTTCTTATCTATTGTATGTCTTGGATTGTACTAGAAAGTGGGATGGCTTATATCATGAATTACTTGTTCCCAATATGAAGGTGTATAATTATTATCCCCATCTGCAGAAGGAATTCCATGTTGACAGTTTTATGAAAGTGAATGGTGTTTTTTCTAGGAAGGTCAATTTATGAAATGCAAGGAAACATTGAACAAAGAATGTCAGAAGATTCTAAGATTTTTGTTAATATTTTTGGGAGATTTTTCATACAGTTCAGAAGGTTTACATACATAAAAGTTTGCAGATTTAAAGGAAAACCATTTAAATTTCCTAGATATGCTCTGGATTTGCATGTTATAGCTGAGGTTGGTCGTCAGTTAGCCTATGTACACAAGGACCTCCAAGAAAGGAAGGGAAGAGATTTCCTATAGAACATGGTTTCTATACTTGCAAGAACTCCTTTGTTGCTCTTAATTTGGGGCAAGAATTTAACAAAATGAAACTAAAGATATTTTAAGCTAGGAGGGATTTTGATATCAGAGGAAATGCTACTCAAAATTTTAGCTTACCTTCTGAATTCCACCATGTTCCTCAGAGTGAAGATTTCTGGGAAAATTCCGCGGATGATTTCAAAGTCAGAACAAGTTTATGGTGTCAATTCACACTTGATCAAATAGTTATTCTACAAACAGGCATTGATGCCACAGGAATAGAAGAGGGGGAAGATGAAGAAATAATTGATGAATAGTATGAAAAGAAGGTTCAAGGGTTCCCACTCCCTGAAATTGAATGTAACATAGAAGAAAGAGAGAGCATCGACATCAAGACTCTCTATTTCATAAAAAGAACTAAAAAATAGAATACTAGTAAAAAGCCACCTCCTTACAAAAGGCACTATACTAGAGGATCAATTCTAAATGCCCATGTTGAAATTTTTTTCCCAAATTCTAATGAAAATTTTTCTGTTGCAGGTCCATCTAAATCTAAAAATAAAAAAGTTGTTGAATCTAAAGTTAAGAAGTAGAGATACCCTCATCCAGTTCCATCCATAAGGATTTACAGAAGTAATGCTTACGTAGAATAAATCAAACCGGTTGAAGAAAAGGAAGTAATTGATCTCGAGAAGATAGATGTCTTGATTACGGATGAGAACACACAATGCTCCATATGAGAAGAAGTTTCTTTCAGAAAAGATAATCAGCAAGGAGTTAAATATTCTACCCTTTCCATATCCACCAGTCCAACACATGCAAAGGAAGACTCTCCACAGTCACCAGTTCCCACCTTGAAATGGTTAGAAACATCCATCAGCAGAAAAAAAAAATGTCTTGCCGATAATACTGCCAGTTGAAGATATGGTAAGAAAATGTTTGGTCTCCTTAGAGAAACCAAAAAGAATTAGAACAGAGTCCAGAGTAGACATTGATGAGAAAACATGACACTGGTATGCTAAACGTGCAATTCCCAAGAGCGATAAATAATTCTCTGAAGGTACTACAGATGACCTCACAATAGAGAAGATAGACCTTGGGTATGCGACCAGAGTAGTTGATGCAAAACACCTGGAAAATTCTATGAAGAAGATCTTAAACAAGACTTTTAAGGATGAGAGGGATAAAAATGAGTTGAAGGCAACAATTAAAATGATGGCAGAGTTCATTCAAGAAGTTCAGGATCCTAACCATCTTCCTTTGGCTGTGGCTTCACAGTCATTTGATCCTCGTTCATTGGATGTTAGTAAGACCCTGGACCAAATCCAGAAAAACAAACTAATTATGGATGCTTATACTAAATGGATCTAGGGCATGGTATAGAAAGGAATTTATTATATCAATCAGTTGATTAAGACTCACGAAATTGTCAGTTCAATTGTTTTTGAGATTCTAGTGGAATTGACAAAGTGGGAAAAAGAGAAGAAAAAATGGCTAAAAGTGATGAATCAGCTCTATGAGATAGACAAATACGGGGTGAGTAAATTCCTGACTGAGAAGCATGTTCCAGGATTGGATGAAGACATTCTATACATCTCTATCAAGAGCATTGAATGGAGTAACTCCATTATTAAATTAGGTCTTGATAGGACCACCTACCTATTGAGTGAATCGAAGGGGTTAATGGATACCATGCAAAAGGATCTCAAATGTTTGAATATCTCACTTATGAAGAAAGATACTCAAGGTATCAAAGGAGGAAAGGAATTGTTACTGGAGTTTGAATGTGAGGTTACTGCCATCAGAGATACTAAATACATTACACTAGATGATTTCATGACCCTCACCAACATGGAAGCTATGCTGGTAGTATGTACCGATCACCTCGAGGCGCACACATAGAAAATTGCCCAGGTCCGCACAGATAATTTTTTTTTGAAGCAAAGGATAATTCACATTACCTTGCTCCATCAGCCCATGATCATCAATGTTTCAAAGGTGCATAAAGAATTAAGGAGCTCCCATGTTGTTGAAACCTCACAGGACCAATCAAAGGGATCCAAAACATCCACCACTCCGTGATCATGTTTCATAGATCACGGAGTAGTGGTAGTTTTTCTTAGTTTATGTTTTCTTTGGTTTGGGCGGTTTTGTAAAAATAGTTATATATTGGATCCAATAGAGTGTATCTCGGGATGTCAGTTTCTATTTCCTAAGACTGGTGGCTATTTATAGCAAGGATAATCTGTATTTGGATGATAGAAATTTTTGGTTAAATTAGGGCAAGACTTGATAGTTTTTTGGAATTTTTTAGTTAGTTAGGTGTTGAATCAAAAAATAAACTTGAAGGTGTATTTCTTATATGAATGGGACAAAAATTTATGCTCTATGAATTTTTTTTTTTATATTAGCATATTGATCTCTGTTGGGATATTTATTGAATATCACGAATCTATTTTTGAGTGGATTTTTCTGTAGTTTTCTTTAGTTGTAGTTTTATTTTCGGTAAATAAGTTATGAGATTGAAGTCTGTGAGCTTCATTTAGTTTTAAAGTATCTATCTTTCTTTCAGTTTTCATAACATGTTGGTGTATGAAATGCTGCAAAAAGCCTTATTCACTTTCTGGTCAAAAGTGTGTATTTGCAAAAGCAATGCGTGACTATCAAAATTCATTGAATATCAAATAGAGAGCTCTACCTTAATTTAGAGAATTATAAATTTAAACATTTTAATTCAACTGTTGGTTTGAGATTAATGTCTTTCATGGGCTTAGAGAAAGTAATTGATAATTTATAGAAAGACAAATCTATATGCTAACATACTTTTGGCGACTCTACTGGGGAGCTAATACACAAAGTATCAGTAGTCATCCCCTTTAAATGAGAAACCATGGTGTTTCCCGCACTCATAATTCCTAGTTAGGAAGAAGTTCCTCCAATTATTTAGCCTGAATTATACTTTTTCGATACCCAAGAAGACATCCTCTTTGATCTTAATTCAGTTGCCTGGGCTGTGAGGGAAATTGATCAATAATATCAACAAGACGGCTTGGTGTTGGAAGAAGAAGAAGAAATTGGTGAATGGTTAAGGGGTCTTCCAATTGTTTAAGAAGCCATCATATTAGATAGAGCTATGCATAGACCTTAAATTTCTTCACAAAATTGGATTCCCGACCTTTTACCAGAACCCAAGCAAGGGAGGGTATCTTTGATAGTTTTTTCTAGGAACTTCAAAACCTCCATTTTCCTACCAGTTATACCCCAAAGAAGAAAGCCAAATTTAGATCTCCTTCTCCTAAAAAGTTAATTCCTAGCACATCCTCATCTTCTCACTAGTGGCAAGCCTTGACTCATTCTAGAATTCAGGAACCTCCCCTTCAGACAATTTATCCACCTTCGGTCATGGCACAACCTTGGGGTAATGTCATTGATCCTCTTAATCTAGCAGGAAATCATTCCTTACCTAAAGGAGATTGAGATATTTTGCCTAAATTATATGAGGATGGAAAGGTTTCTATCGAAGATCATCTTAATGCATTTAATCAGATTGTTTGTTCAAATACTTGCTGAATCAGTAGCTGATTGGTTCTATCATCTGCCCAATGGTCAAATTCCTGATTGGGATACTATGAAAACTACTTTTGAAGCATGTTTTAAAAGTATATATGATGACCATGATATTATTGCTCGGTTAAAGAAAGAAATAGATGAGCCCATGAGATAGTTCTTGGCAAAGTTTAACAAGATTATTCATAAGATTCCTACCCGAAAAAAAATAATTGCTGAAAATAGAAAATATTTTTTTATGAATGTCATGCCCCCAGACATTGGTTTTCATTTAAGATGAGTGAGGGTAGTTGATTTAGATATGGATCAGACCATGGCTATTGAATTAGAAGAATATTTAATCATGGCTGGCAAGTGGAGGAAAGAAGTTCAGCAACCAAGTTCTCAGAGTGCTACTTTTTCTGATTTCCTATTACAAAGATTGATGAATGATGTAATCACTATTAAAAGGCAATTTCCTGAGGGAAATGTGAATTACCCTCCATTATACAAAGACATTCCTAGAGGAAACCTTGATCAGGTGAATCCTAGCCACATATATCTAGGGCAGTCACAGAATGAACAAAGAGTAGTAGAGGTTCCTCCTAAAAGAGAAAATATGTGTACCTTTTACCTCACTGATGAGCACAATGGTGAAACTTGTCCTAATATGGTGAGAACAATGCAGATGCATGTCAATAAAGAATTATTTGATGATCCATCTGAACATGTAGAAGTTTCTTCGTTACCTAGCGGCTCCAGATTTTTTTTTATGGAATACGAGTCTGACTCAGAAAGAGGAGGTAGTATTATGGTAACTCTAGAAGACCCCACCTGTTCAATCATGACCAGAAATCAACATAGTTCTCAAGCTAATGAATCTCCTTCAAATTCTCAATGTTGGGACAAGGATAAAGGTAAAGATTTCTCCCCAAAAAAATATTTTTCCAAAGTTTCAAATACTAAGGATGCAGAAGTATCTCAAGATTCTTTGCTTAATTATTATTTTGACATTGCAAATTTATGTAAAACCTAGAAAATCCAAGTGTCACTAGCATAATACCTTAGGCTGAATCCCAAAGAACTTGATAGACTGGTTAGTTATGTGAAATCAGGTCAATCCTCTCCAATCCCTACAACCAGTAAAGCCACACATGCTATTTGGCTAGAAGAGATTCAACCTACCTTGGATACCTAGTCCTCAGATGATAGAAATCATTTTGTCTCTCAGAAACCAGAACCTTTCTATCTATCTCTATTTATTCATGGGTTTAAGTTGAATAATTGCATTATTGACTCTGGTGCATTTGATAAAGTAATATCTGCTTCAGTTGCAAAGGCTTTGGATCTTCCTCTAACAACCACTTTTGGGAGTTGTTATTCAATGGATTCCAAACAAGCTCCTCTGGTAGCACAGATTAAAAATGCTTAGGTAGCCTTAGCTTCTCACCCTAGTAAAAAGCTCAAGTTAACCATTCTAGTAGCAGATATTCCTGCCAGTTATGGGATGTTTCTTAGCAGAACCTTTTGTAGAGACCTGGGAGGAGAGATCAAATTGGATTGGTCACAAGAAACAATCCTTGTTCATAAAAAAAATATTTTCTTGAAACCTGAAGGAAAATCCAAGTACACGATCTTTCCATCCAAAGACCCCAAATCTCAGATTTTATACCATGAATGTGAATTTGGAAATTATATGATTTCATCAGAGGTGAATGTAGAAAGGGTTGATAATGAAGAGTCAGATCCTTTGTGGTCTTTAGAGCTCGATGCTACTTGTGCCTCAATCAACTCTGGAGAAGGGGTTGTTCTAATATCACCACAAGGAGATATTTTTCCTCACTCTTTTAAGTTAGAGTTTGGTAATACAAATAATACTGTCGAGTATGAAGCCCTTCTACTTGGTCTTTAAGAAGCTAAAAAGAAAGGAATAAAAGTACTAAAAGTTAAAGGAGATGTAGAATTTATAGTGAGACAGGTAAGAGGAAGGTACTCAGTGAAAAATGAGAGGTTAAAACATTATAGAAACCGTGTTTGGGATTAAATTGAAGGATTTGAGGCCTTTTCTATTGAAGCTATTCCTAGGAATCTTAATAGCAGAGCTGATTGTTTGGCAGTCTTAACATCTTTGCTGCTCCCTCATCCATATTTCAAAGAAACAATTTATAAAATTGAGATGGTATACAGACCTAAGGTACCTGATAATGTGGAGCACTTGCAAGTTTTTCAAGATGATAAACAGATCAATAAATTTCTGCAAATGGTGGAAGTTTTTAGCACTACCTACTTTGAGGGATTTCAGTCAACCTGTGAATAATTTTGTCCTGACCCAGGTAAAACTGTTGAAGAAGGAATTGTTCAGTTAAAGGGAAACCACAATCCTAAAGGCCTAGTTTCTCTTGAGAATCTGTTTGACAAATCTGACGTAGTTAAGCAAAAACCCAATTCTCATGAACCTTCTGATGAAGGTGACTCAGAAAAACTGAATATAGGAGATGAACAAGACCCTAAGTTTTTAAACCTAGGAAAATGTTGTACATCTGATGAGAGGAGAAGATTTTTTGATTTTCTAAAGGAGTATAAAGATTTTTTTTCCTGGTCCTATTAGGATTTGAATAATTTCAAAGGAGGTAAATTTCAACATCACATTCCTTTAAAGTAAGGTGCCACACCATTTAAGGAGAAGCTGAGAAGCTATAACCCTAAAGTGTTAGAAAAATTCAAAAAGAAGTTGAGAAGATGTTGAAAGCTCAGATAATATATCCTATTCATCACTCCATCTGGATAGCCAACATAGTGCCTATGAGAAAAAAGAATGGTGAAATAAGGATTTGTGTGGATTTTAGAAATATGAACCTGAGCAGTCTAAAGGATAATTATGGTCTTCCTGTGATGGATCATATATTACAAATAGTGGCTGGTGCAGAAATGATGTCCATGTTAGATGGGTTTTTTGGTTACAACCAGATTAAGGTAGCTAATGAGGATAAACATAAAATATAATTCACCACACCATGGTATACGTACGCCTATAGTCTCATGTCGTTTGGGTTGATTAATGTAGGTGCTACATTCCAATGAGCAATGGATTCTTCTTTCAGCCATCTGATTAAAAAGGTGATTTTCATCTACCTAGATGATTTGATAGTTATTTCTAAAAGGTGTAAAAATCACCTGAAGGATTTAAGATTTATTTTACAAAGATGCAGAGAGCATGACATCTCATTAAATCCTAAAAAGTTAATCTTTTGTGTTATAGAAGGGAAATTGTTAGGTCACATTGTCTCAAAAGATGGAATTAAGATAGATCCCGAGAGAGTAAAATCTATTCAACAAATAGGTTTGCCTTCTAATCGGAGAGGTGTTAAGTCTTTCTTTGGCAAGACTAATTTTCTTAGGAGGTTTGTTCCAAATTTTTCCAAAATAACTAAACATATGGTGAGTTTCTTAATTGAAAATAACCTTTTCAAGTGGAGTTTAGAATTTATTCAAGAATTTGATGATGTTAAAAAGGTCATAGAATTTGCCCTGACATTCATCAACCCTGATTATAAAATAGATTTCATTATCTATTGTTACTCTTTAGAGCATACATTGTCCATGATATTAGTGCAAAAGAATTACAAGGGAGAAGAAGTACCAATTTCTTTCATGAGCATACCCCTGAAAAAGCACGAGCTAAATTATCCTATGGTTGAAAAGAAAGCATACGCAGTGGAAAAAGCTATGAAATATTTTAGATTTTATATCTTACACTCACACTCTACTATGTATATACCTTCTTCTGTAGTCAAAGATGTTCTGACTCAACAAGATATAGGCATGAACAATAGAGCCACTGGGGTGGAAAGGATTCAAGAATTTGATTTAAATATTTGGCCTACTAAGTTAATCCGAGGGAAAGGTTAATGTAAATTGATGGCTCATAGTATACCTGAAGATGATGTTCCTCTGGCTCTGTTTGTTGGTCTATGAGATTCTTGGTTTTCAGATGTTGCCTTCTACTTGACATATGGAGACTTTCTAGAGCACCTAATCTCTAAGGAGAAAATAAACCTTAGACTCAAGGTTGCAAAGTATGTTATCATGGATAAAATCCTATACAAAAAGGAATTGATGGATCTTTTTTAAGGTGTGTTCACAAAGAACAACAGGAGAAGTTGGTCACCAAATTTCATAATGAGGCCTGCGGTGGTCACCTCTCATCAAATGTAACTACTTTCAAAATTCTAAGAAGTTTCTATTATTGGTCGGGGATGTTTTCAGATGCATACAAATGGGTGGCTAGTTGTGAAAAGTGTAAGCTTTTCAACGGGAAATCACAATTGCCAGCCCCCCCTCTAGGAACAAAGGTTATCGAAGAGCCTTTCAAGAAGTGGGGATTGGATTTCATTGGTCCAATCAATCCTCCTTCCAGTGCCAAAAACACACACATCCTGACTGCTATAGATTATTTCACTAAATGGGTCAAAGAGATTCCTGTCAGGAAGACAACATCAGAGGTTGTATGTGATTTCTTAAAAAATTATATCTTGGTCAGGTTTGGTATCCCTCAAAAGTTAGTCACAGATAATGCTACCAATTTTTCTTCTTTAGAGATAAAATTTTTCTGCTATGATTATGGTATCCATCTTTCGCATGCATCTGATTATTAACCATAAGGGAGCGATCAGGCAGAGTCGAGAAATAAGAGCCTGATATCAATTATGAAGAAATTGGTGAATGACAATGCTAGGGACTTCCATAAGAGGTTGTATGAGGCTCTTTGGATGGATCATACCTCCCCTAAAAAGGTAATCAGAATGACTCCATTTGAGTTGGTGTATGGTGTTGAAGCTCAATTGTCTCTACCTTTAGAGATGGAAACAACAAAATTATAGAAAGTAATTGAAGGAAAAATTTTCCATGATAGTCTAGAAAAGAGGATTATGTATCTCAATAAGATCCAGGAAGAAAGAGAAGAGATGGTAGACCATATAGAATTACATCAGGCCAGAGTGAAGAAAATTTTTGAAAGACGGGCTAGGCCAAGAAATTTTATGGAAGGAGATCAGGTTTTTCTCTAGGATAAAAGGAGAGAATGTAGAGGTGCCCACAACAAATTCGAATAATTATGGAAAGGGTCATTTATTATCAGCAAGTCCATGTGAAGTAACTCATTTGTTCTCGAGTGTCAAGATGACACTATTTTACCATTGACCCTTAATGGTCAAAACCTGAATTTGTACCAAATGTAATTACCTTTTTCTCGCTTCATTGTATATCTTCCATTTTCTTTTCTTGCTTTCCTCGTTGTGTATTTCTTTCCTTTCTTTTTCACTTTTGGTTTTCTCTCATTTTTGTTTTGGGGTCCTTTTTTGGTTGATTCCCTCATCTATGAAACCAAAGCTACAAAGTTCATCTTGCATCCTCAAGAGTCCTTTTCCCCAGCTAGAGCCATTGTTATCCCCTAATTTTTCTCATATCCCACATTTTACTATTTACTAAAATCAAGAGCTTGGCATCTTCGAGGTAAAAGTGCCATCATATTTTTCAATCTGGTTTGCACTTTCTCCTCACCGGTTGAACTTGAATATTTAACTTACTTAGTTCAAGGTTCAAGGTTCAAGGTTCAAGGTTCAAGGTCGCCTTGCGGTGTGTTTTGTCTTTTTTTTGCCTTTATGTGGAAATGAGCAGCGCGGTTTGCAAATTCCAATCTCCCATTGAACTATGAATCTTGAACTTGTCTAGTTCAAGGTTCAAGGTTCAATTGTGGTCTTCATCTTTCATAAAGGGTAGTTGAGTTTAGTCTCTTTTTTGCCGCTCACATGGTATTTTTATGAACACACCAAAAGGAGGTAATGTCTTATTACCCATTGAACTTGATTTTTCAACTAGCCTATATCAATGTTCATAGTTCAACGGAAGCTGGCATATTGAAGAAGGAAAGGACAACGATGACATGACCAAAGTGACAGTTGACAGGTGATATATATACCCGCATATGCTATAGATATATTCATCATTAGATGTGACACTTATATGTCATTTCAATCATTCAAGAGGTTTAATATTTAATTCTTACATCAGGCGAAATCTCTTGTCACATTTAATCAAGAATCTACAATACCATTAAATGCAAATCTTACGTATTTTGAGAGGAAAATAGTTATAAAATAAGAAGTTGTGCTATTATTCTTATTGTGAAGTTTTTTTCATGAAGTCAAATTGGTAGAGCAGCAGAGGTATCCTCTCATCCTAAGAAGCTTAGATTTTGTGGAATCTTCAAGTTAGTGTCTCTCTCTTCTAGAGTCCCTATTTGAAATTGAAGCCATTAGAAAAGTTTGATATTGAAAGGCTTTGTTTTCCTTTTGCAATCTCATTCTTTTATGTATATTTTTCTTAAGAAATATGAAGCCCATACTCCCAAATTTAGGATGAACCTCTCCTTTGGTATGTTCATTACCTGATTGTAATGACACAATCATAAAAATGGGTGCCTTAGAGGAGATTCGTAGTAAAATCAAGAGCCCTGATCCTGGTTCCATAATAGAAAAGGTGGTGTTAAGTGGTCTAGCTAATGCAACTGCATTCCCCCTAGAGGCCCCTTGTCCAGAGTTAGTAGTGGACTGTGCTAAAAGGTATAATAGGGAGGAGAGATTTATTGAGAAAATTGATGGAAGTCCTCTGAATTTTATAAATTGAGATGCCATCCTTACTGCAATGGGCATTCTAGAAAAAGATCCTTATGAAGGATGGATCATTTCTTCCTCTTAATCTATTTTCTCCACAAAGAGAAAAATTTATAGAAATGAAATTTCCAAAAAAATGGTTATGGAACCACAAAGGGGAGTGCCAAGGTTTCCCAAACCTCTTACAATAGATCATTTCAAGACTAAATTTGCAGAGTTAGTGATTTTTCTTAATAGGATCAAAGGTAATAATCACACCTATTACTGATATGATTATATGTACTTCTTTATCAAAATAAATTTGGGAGGGAAACATTTCATTGATTGGGTAGACAATATCGTTGATGAACTTCATCATCAGCTGACAAATTACTCAGAAAGGGCCAAAGGTTTTTATATGTCTTCTTATCTATTCTATGTGTTGGCTTGTACTAGAAAGTGGGATGGCTTATATCATGAATTACCTGTTCCCAATATGAAGGTGTATGATTATTATCCCCATCTACAGAAGGAATTCCATGTTGACGGTTTTATGAAAGTGAATGGTGTTTTTCAAGGAAGGTTGGTTTATGAAATGCAGGGAAACATTGAACAAAGAATGTCAGAAGATTCTAAGAGCTTTGTTAAATTTTTTGAGACTTTTTCATACAATTCATAAGGTTTACTTACATAAGAGTTGGTGGATTTAAAGGAGAACCATTTAAACTGCCTAGATATGCTTTGGATTTGCATGTTAAAGCTGAGGTTGGTCATCATTTAGCCCATGTACAGAAGGACCTTAAAGAAGGGAAGGGAAGAGATAGATCTATTTTTCCTATAGAACTTGGTTTTTATACTTGCATGAACTCCTCTGATGCTCTTAATTTGGAGGAAAAATTGAACAAACTAAAACTGAAGACATTTCAAGCTTGGAGGGATTTTGATATCAAGGGATATGTTGCTTGGCATTTTAGCTTGCCTTCTGAATTCCACCATGTTCCTCAGATGGAAGATTTTTGGGTAAATTGCGCAGATAATTTCAAAGTCAGAAGAAGGTCATGGTGCTGATTCACACTTGATCAAATAGTTGTTCTACAAATAGGCATTGATGCCACTGGAATAGAAGAGGGGGAAGAAGAAGAGATAATTGATGAACAATATGAAAACAAGGTTCAGGGGTTACCACTCCCCGAAATTGACTGGAACATAGAAGGAGAGAGTATCCACATCAAGACTCTCTTTGTCATAAAAAGAACTAAAAAATTGATTACCAGTAAAAAGCCACCTCCTTAAAAAAGGCACAATACCAGAGGATTAGTTCTAAATGCCCATGTTGAAAAAGTTATCCCATATTCTAATGAAAATGTTTCTATTGCGGGTCCATCTAAATCTAAAAATAAAAAAAGTTGTTGAATATAAAGTTAAGAAGCAGAGATACCCTCGTCCAGTTCCATCCACAAGGATTTCCAGAAGTAGGGCTCATAAAGAAGAAATCAAACCGGTTGAAGAAAATGAATTAATCAATCTCGAGAAGATGGATGTCTTGATGAAAGATGAGAACACACAATGCTCCATATCAGAAGAAGTTACTTTCAGAAAAGATAATCAGCAGGGAGTTAAAGATTCTACAATTTTCATGACCACCAGTCCAACACAAGAAATGACAGACTCTCAACAGTCACCAGTTCCCACCTTGAAATAGTTAGAAACATCCATCTATAGAAAAATAAATATCCTGCTGATAACATTGTCAGTTGAAGATATGGTAAGCAAATGTTCAGGTTCCTCAAAGAAACCAAAAAGGATTAGAACAGAGTCCAGAGTAGAAAATTATGAGAAAATAGGGCACTAGAATGGTGAACGTGTAGTTACCAAGAGTGATAAAGAATTCTTTGAAGCTACTGCAGATGACTTCACAATCTAGAAGATAGACCTTGGGTATGCGACTAGAGTAGCTTATGCAAAACAACTAGAAAAGTCTACAAAGAAGATCTTACACAGGAATTTTACGAATGAGAGGGATAAAAATGAGTTGAAGGAAATAATTAAAAGGATGGCTGAGTTCATTCAAGAATTTCAGGATCCTATCCCTCTTCCTTTGGTCGTGGTTTCACATTCATTTGATCCTCATTCGTCAGATGTTAGGAAGACCCTGAACCAAATCTAGAAAAACAAACTGATTGCGGATGCTTATACTAAATGGATCCAAGCCATGGTACAGAAAGGATGTAATTATATCAATCAGTTGATTAAGAATCATGAAGTTGTCAGTTCAATTGTTGCTAAGAATTTGGTGGAATTAACAGAGTGGAAAAAATGGAAGAAAAATGGCTAAAAGTGATGAATCAACTCTATGAGATAGAGAAATATGGGGTGAGTAAATTCCTAACTTAGAAGCATGCTTCAGGATTGGATGAAGACATTCTATACGTCTCTATCAAGAGCATTGAATGGAGGAACTCCATTATTAAATCTTTTAATGATAGAACCACCTACCTATTGAGTGAATCGAAGGGGTTAATGGATACCATGCAAAAGGATCTCAAATGTTTGAATATCTCACTTATGAAGGAAGATACTCAGTGTATCAAAGGAGCAGAGGAATTGTTACTGGAGTTTGAATGTGAGGTTACCGCCATCAGAGATACTAAAGAATTTACCCCAGACTATTTCACGCCCCTTGCCAACATGGAAGCTATGCTGGTAGTATGTACCAATCACCTCGAGGTGCACACATGGAAAATTGGCCAGGTCCGCAGGGATAAAAAGTTTCTGAAGAAAAGGGTAATTCACATGTTACCTTGCCACATCAGCCCACGATCATTAGTGTTGCAGAGGCGCATAAATAATGGAGGAGCTCCCACATTTTTAACACCTCACAGGACCAATCAAAGGGATCCAACACATCCACCACTCTGTGATCATGCTTCATAGGTCATGGAGTAGTGGTAGTTTTTCTTAGTTTATGTTTTCTTTCGTTTGGGCGGTTTTGTAAAAATAGTTATATACCGGATCCCATAGAGTGTATCTCGAGATGTCAGTTTCTATTTCCTAAGACTAGTGGCTATTTATAGCAAGGATAATCTGTATTTGGATGATAGTAATTTTTGGTTAAATTAGGGCAAGACTTGATAGTTTTTTGGAATTCTTCAGTTATTTAGGTGTTGAATCGAAAAACAAACTTGAAGGTGTATTTTTGATATGAATGGAACAAAAATTTATGTTGTGTGAATCTATTGGTTTATATTAGCATATTGATCTTTGTTGGGATATTTCTTGAATTTTGGGAATCTATTTTCGAGTGGATTTTTCTGTAGTTTTCTTTAGTTGTAGTTTTATTTTCGGTAAATAAGTTCTGAGATTGAATTTTGTAAGCTTCATTTAGTTTTAAAGTATCTATCTTTCTTTCAGTTTTCATAACATGTTGATGTATGAAATGGTCCAAAAAGTCTTATTCACTTTCTGGTTAAAAGTGTGTGTTTGCGAAAGCAATGCATGACTATTAAAATTTATTGAATATCAAATAGGGAGCTATACCATAATTTAGAGAATTATAAATTTAAACATTTTAATTCAACTGTTAGTTTGAGATTACTTTCTTTAATGTGCTTAGAGCAAGTAATTGATAATTTATAGAAAGACAAATCTATATGCTAACATCGAGGAAGCAAATATTGGTCAACCTTAAGAGGAAAAATAATTCAAAATATCAATTTAGGTTTGAGTTTCTCAAATTATTTGTGTCGAGTACAATTTTTGCAACTACATGAAAAGGATAAATTTGTTTCGCAGACAACTCGAAAGTATATTTAAGTTCAAACTATAATGTTTTTTTTATATATTGTCGATTATAATTTTTAACTCGTGGTTTTCAAATTGGCTACATTCACCATGCTTGGACTAGTCATTGGCTTTTATTGGAGGATTTTTTTATAACATCCTTATAGTTTTATGCTATGATGATACTTTTATATCTATAGTGTTCTTGTTGATTGTAACAACTTTCCTTATAGACTAGTGTTGGTGTGATCTTTTATATTTGATCACTATTCTTGTTATTGCAATTCCAATTTCAGACTCCTACTCTATTTTTTCTAATTCCTTTTTTTAGAACTTATAACAACAAGATTCTTTTGTCTTAAAAAATTTTGCAACATTTTACATATTACAAATATCTAGTATCATCATTTCATAATCTAATTATAACAAGATGAGAGTAGACTTCGAATGATATGTTTATAAATTTCTCCCAAGCTAAAATTACTCACAAAACAAAAGTATGTTAAATACATGCACTATTAAAGGATTTCTAAACCTACTCTAGAAAAATCAAACTTACTCACCTCTACTAAAACTTACCTATAAAGATTGCTTTTTATAGTCCGGGATAAAATAATTAAAAGTGGCAAACGTACATAAGTTATTGGACACACCAAATAGGCATATATTTGTGAGTGGGAGGTAAATTTGTATCCAGAATAAAACATTTATAACTGACGCTAATGCACAACAGCTTGAAACAACTTAGACAAGTCCATATTGTTCAACTTAAGCGTCACGTAATTGTTAAGACTAGCTGAGTATCTCACATAAAATTGCAATGTAAACACGGTTACAGGACGATTAGAATTATGTGCCAACAATTTTTTGGCAACTACAATTATTCTCCTTTGTGGGGTATAACTTTTCTTTTTCTGTTTCTTGTCATCTATTTCCATTCGATGTCATACTAAAGTAAAAATCTCTTTCATTTTAGATGTAAAAGACATTTTAAATAACACGATGAGCGGGAACGGGAGTGGCATGTGTGGAGGCGGAGCTAGGGTTTGCAGTGAAAATGGAGAAGGGGAGGATGGAGAGGGAGGGGAAGGAGACAACGAGGATGATGGTGGGAAGGTTGTTACGGCTGCTGACCACAAAACATTCTCTGGGTAGATTCAGCTTTGGACTCTGTTTCTTGGGAGGAAGGATGTGGAGGCTGAGACTTTGGGCGCCCCCATTTCCTATGGGGGATCTCTGCACATTTTCAATGCTGTTGGAGGTCAGTCTTTGGGGTGCTTCCCCTTTCTCCTAGAGCCTAAAAAGGTTGGGAAACATGATCTGTTCTATTTTTTCTGCCTGTTTTGTGATAGAGGGATTTGCTCTCATGTGGGAGAGCGTCTCTGGTTTTCTTTTCTTGAAATGCTTTGTTGGGGGTTTGTGAATGCATCTCCTAGGATTCCTTTTGGTCGGCCATGTGCTTGCCTCGATGGTGGTGTGGTCTTTCTCTTGGAGGGGGCCTATTCTGGTGGCTTTGTGGAGACTCTGTCTGAGGATCTGCCCTGTTCTCCTTTTTTCCCTTCGTGTGGTGGAAGGTTTTTGGGGTTCTCTCTGATGGATGTTGGTTCTTCCTTTCTAATTTTGGACCTGTTGGGTATATGGGTTCATACTCTCTTGGTGCAGGGGAATAGTTATTTTCCTAGCTGGGGTTTTCTCCTCCTCTCCATTTCTGTAGAGATCTTTTTTGATGCTCTATGGCACTGCGTCTTGAGGCTTGTCCTGTCTCTTGCTGCGCTGGTGGGGAGAGGCTCTCATTTTCCTCTAATGCCCAGCTTGGGTGTTGGCTCTTTTGGTGGTGCTCTGAAATTTGTGGGCCTTCCCACTACTCACATTAGGAGATGGACCAGGGTTTTGCAGCTTTTTAAGGTTACTCTCCTTCTACCTTCCATTCTGCTTCCTATTGATGTGGAAGCTTCTTTTGCAATGGAAACTCGGCCTTTTGGGGTGGCTCGCTACTGGATAAACAAGTTGGTGAAGATGGGTGTTCCTCTTGTGAAGGAGTGGTGGATTTCTCCTATGGTGATTTATGAGTCTCCTATTGAGGTGGAGATTGGGTTCATGAGCTTGGAGGTGGAGGAGACTACTATCGAGGTGGAGTTTTCCTGGGCTACCTCTTCTGGCCGTACTAATGGTAAGAAATGTTTCAGTTTCAGCCCTGTTACTTGGATATTTTTACTCTCTGCTCCTATTGAGGTGGCCATTTTTCTATTGAGGTGGACAAGGAGTTTGCAGTGGGTTGGAATATCTTTGTTTGCGTTCTGCCTGGCTGGTGAAGCAGTGGTTTTTGGACCTTCATTTTTGACAGAGTTAGATGGACAGACTATTTGTGGCCTGTGCTTGCTTCTTTGGTCTTATGGTGATGAAAGTGTCCCTCTCTTTTAGTTTTCTTTCTTCTAGTGATCAGGTGATTGCTGACAATTTTAAAGGGCTCACTCTGGTCCTTTGTTCTTGTTTTTGGTTAAAGCTTGCAGCTTTTGT
>MU223560.1:1044389-1062629 GCA_018584345.1 Thuja plicata | reverse complement strand
TTAAAGGGCTCACTCTGGTCCTTTGTTCTTGTTTTTGGTTAAAGCTTGCAGCTTTTGTGGGGGCTTGTCCCAAGATGTTCTTTAGGTTTATCTTTGATAGAGGCAGGTTGGTCAATATTTTTCTATTAATCATCTGCTCTCAGACTAGTGCTATTAATGTGCTATTAATGTGCTACTAGTCTTTTGTTCCACGGGCCAGCACCCTCTTGCTGCTTATCTAATCAACAATAGACATTTTAAATAACTTAGTCGAAAGTAGTTACATTTCTTTCCTTTCACATGGCACCATAGGCATGAGAAGGATATAACTATATGACATACAGTGTTTTTTTTGAAATAGAATATAATATTAGTGTACATATATCACACATATTTATTTTAAGAACTTATAAAGATGGTAATGTAAAGTTTTATTCCTTATTTAATAGTATTTTAGTCTAAAATTATTTTATTTATTTTAAGTTTTGTTCGTACTTGAAATTTTATGTCAAAATGATGTAACACACATTTTCAATAATATAGTCGAAAGCAGTTACATTTCCTTCCTTCCACATGGCACGGTTGCCATGAGAAGGATAGAACTATATAATGTATATGTTATTTTTTAATAGAATAATATATTAGTTTACATATAACATACATATTTATTTTAAGAATTGTAAAGATGGTAATGTAAAGTTATTTTAGTAAAAAACTATTTTATTTAGTTTATAGGTACATATATTTTGTTAAATCTATAATAAAAAATGTATTTCTTTATTCCTTTATTTAAGTGCTATTTATTTTAGAAATTTAAAATTTATTGTTTAATATTTTTATCAATAAAAGTCAAATGACATGAGCGTGTTAATGTGAAAGAGTTAAAAATTATTATTCTTTACTTCAAATTTGACAACCATTTATATGTCAAAATGATATTATTTATAAACATAATATTTCCAAAATAAACACCACATAGAAATAAAGCTATGAAAATTATAAGTTTTATATAAGTGTATGAATATAAAAATATCTATCTTTATAATAATGGTAAGAATCTTTGAATTTAAATATAAAATTAGATGTGAATAATCAGATTTATTAAATAATATAGATACAATAATTGTTTTAATATTTGTGTTTGTACTAAATATATTTCAAAGTAGAATAAAATAATTCTGGTGTACATTAAATAAATTTGCTTGGTTTGTTAGGTATATGTATTTAAGATATCTATAATATTATATTTTCATAAAAATGATCATTAATTTTAAGATAAAAGATAAATGTTTTGTTTGACATGTTAATATGATTACATGTTCCTCACATTTTTTCATTAAAGAATGAATCTCAACATTAATTAGAAATTGTTAATTTATTGAATTATATTTAAAAATTCAAGTTCTTAATTGATTAATTTATTTATACAAATGATCATCAAATATAAGGTATGAGATAAGTTTTTTTTGTTAACATGCTAATACCACTATATTGTCCCCTTATTGTCATTGTAGGATGCCTCTCAACATTAATTAAAATATTTTAATATTTTAAAACATTTTGAAAATGTCTACTTTGATTTCTTGTTTTGTGTCACTTTTTGGCTATTGGTAGACTATTTACTTACTGGTATTAAATTGTAGGTAGTATGTTGTAAAAAGGGTTTTATCTCGCTTCACAGTCTGTTTGATCCTTAATCAAAAATATTTTTAAAAAGACAAATTTTTAGTATTTTTCTTAAGTAACATCTTTTTTTCTCTCTCTTCTTAAATATTTTTTTCTCTTTATTCTTGTATTTAGTGACTTCTAGTAGAGGTAAGCTTTGTATCCTCTCTCATTTGTTTAGAGATGTTATTTTTAGTTCTAGGTAAGGATCTTTTGTTTGTGAAATAAGAATTAATGGTGTGCTAATAATTACATTTGACAAATAAAATTGTGTCATTGACATTAAAAAATTGATTTGACAAAAAGATGATCTATTGCAATTATATCATCTTGTTTCCATACTTACTAATCTATATTTGGATGAGTTCAAGAAAAATATTGGTACATTCTAAAGTAGAAGTTGGATTTGTAGGTTTTTTGGTCCTCAACTTTCTCTAGAGGTGTTGTTGTCTAGGATTGAAAACCTAGAAAATGTAAGGAGAATAAGAACCCCATTCATGTACAAGAGATTAATTTGTAGCTATTTTGATGAATGAAGTAATAGAGATGGACTATGTGGAGGTTGCCTATATATATCATTTGAAATGATTATCTTCTTATGAATCATTTAAAAGTGGGGTATAACTCTTAGAAGGTCCTTCACTAGCTTGGATACAAATGTATCTTCTTCCTTTAAAGTTCTGGTCTCCTTGTGTCTTCAAGATAAATATTAGCTATTTAGGAATAACTATTGATATCAAACAACCCTTTTGAAAATATGATTGGTTTATCAATATTATATTTTACTTAAAAAATTGTATATCACTTGCTCTTTTCTAAAAGTCACCACTTTATGTGTTGAATATCGAATGATGGTAGGCTTCAGGTTATGCAACTCTTCTCTTTTGATATAAAGGTTTCCATGAATATAGTCATCTCATTAAAGAATGTTTCAACTATAAACAATATTTAAGTTAAGATAAATAAATATAAAAAGTAAAATATATTTGGTTATTTTTAATACATTAAAGAAGAGATAATTATGTTGAATTAAGAATCAATATTCACTAAATGATAAGACTACTATTGGTTTATTTTTAAATTTTTAAAAGGCAGAGATTTGTAAAGAAGTCCAATCTGAATAGAATAAAGGAGTAATTAAGGTGAAATTCTTAGAGGACTTCAACTTCAAGGGATATTTAGGAAGAACCTTGGATGAGAAAGATACTTGAAAATACTAGACCCTTAATATGTAAGGGAGATGAAATGGAATTTCATTGCTTATCCTTTTCCTGGAAAGAACCAATGTAGCTCAAAGGTGGGTTCCAAATATATATTATATCATATTTTCAATTAGAAAATTTTTGGAAAAAAATAGATCATAAATAATGTTTATTTAAGAAGAAAATTTTGATATTATTAAGATGGAAAAGCCAAAAACATATATTTTTTAAACAAAATACTGCAATGATAGATAGATATGGGAAATCAACCCTAAAAAGAATTTTTATTAGTGTACATTAAGAAGGCCAATATTTGTGGATGAAATTTCTATCTTAAAATATAAGGCAACTAATCTTCCATATATAAGAACCTTTTTTTATGGAGGTTTGATCCTCACCTCATCCCTTATGATGTCAGAGCCTTGCACTCAGCAAGACTTGATCCCTCATGGGATCGGTGTGAGCCATTAAACTTCATCAGTAGACCAAGGGCCCATTGACGTAAGAACCTTTTTTTTTTTCTTTTCTTTTCTTTTCTTTTGGGAGTCTTCGATAATTACAATATAGAGATGTTTCTCTTACAAAAAATATTGACTATGAATTTTGATAATTTAAACCCTTGTGTGTAGTTTGTTATATTTTTTGTGGCTCTCCAATCCCATACTCCTTAAATCTACAATTTGTCTTTTTTCAAGGGATTGTTCAAATCTAACTTTGGAGCACAACTTATATCATTGGTGCTTTTCTTTGCCTTAGTTTTTCATATCCTTGGGTTCTGATAAGGAAGCTATTTGTGGTGTAGCATGTGTTTTATTGGAGGAGGGTTTTCTTTAGACACTCTTTTATTTTATTTTTGGCTAGTTGTAATCAAAATTATCTTTGATTGTGAGATTTTTTTGGTCTCATAGCAGAGGTTGTTGTGGGCGTTGAAATTTTCTCCTGATTTTTTAATCTTTTCTCAATGGTCTTGTAGGTTTGGGTGACCCTTGGTTTTTTTTATCTTATGATATCTCCCTTTTTGGGACTCTCATTTTCATCTTATGGATGCCTCTATTATTTTTGTTATGACTATTGTAGTGTCCTTAATTTTGGGTTTTGTAGATTTGCACCTGTCAATTCCATATCTTTCATCTTTTGTTACAAATATAATTTTGTGTGGTTATGTTAGAAGGATGACAATGATTTAGTGGGTCAGAGAGGTTTTTGCGTTGTTGAGATTCTATTTTCTTTTCTTTTAGGTGAGAGGTCTACTTCCCTTGGGCATTTTATTTATCTCGACAGAAGGTTTTGGGATCCTTGTTGGTTTTGGTTAGTGCTTATATCTCCCCCTCTTGTGTGAAATTTATATTTTATTTTGTTTCTAATTTCTTTCTTTCTTCTTTCCACTAAGATTCCTCTAGAGGTGGAGTTCATTTTCTTGGGTTTGAGTGGATCTCCCTTTTTGAGATGGTTGGAAAATGATTTTCATCTTCGGTCTATATTTTTGGAGGGGTCATCTTCCCCTATGTTTATTTCTTCATTACTAATGGAGGTGGTTTTTGAGGTGAGTGTCAATATTGCAAATCCTATTGAGCTGTGTTTTAAAATTAAAGTTAATCCTAGTCATATTGAGATGGATTATGTGGTTAACCTTGCTCTTGGCCCTAATAAGGTGGAATTTTTGGTGAACTTTACTTCTCTCAAACCTTTTGAGGTGGCACCTGTTGCAGAGATTCCTCAGATTTTGTCTTTATCTCAAGGTCATCTCCACTTAGAATGGGTTCTTTCTATCCCACTTGTCGTCTATGAACTTCCTTGTTCAAGGGTTTCTTCTATGTAAGATTTTGGCATACCTTTCAAACCTATTGGTATATTTTTATTGTCCTTTCTATGGCTATTTTCTCTACAGTTCAAAGTGTTCTCATGCTTAGAAGTTCAGAGGTTCCTTTCAAAACCCATTTTTTGGGTGTTGTCCTACTCCATTATTTGTTGTCTCTTTTCAATTTGCTACTCTAGATAAAACCTTCTTTAGTCTCATTCCTTGTAAGACTTTCTAGCTACAGTTTGATAGGTTTTTAGAGCTTAGTCATTTTTGGGGCAGCATTGTCATGGATTTGGGCCCTCTCCCACTTTGTTTAACCATAAAAATTTCCCTAATTATTTTGAATTAATTAATTAATTATTTAATCCTTGATTAGTTAATTAATTATGACTAATTAATCCCTACTAAGCTTTCTTCTATTTTAAATATATATTATTGTTAGCCCTTGTCATTTAATTCCTAACCATTTAATCTATTTACATGAATCTTAATCTTGACTTTACTCCTCTTGTCATACATAATCACTTCTTCACATTCTTTCAAATTTATCAGCATCACAATTGAACCCATTTGTTTTGATCATCCCCTCTTTGCTTACATGTATAACCATATTACCTAGCAGTTGCACGCTTTTGTATGTGCAATGATGAGTTGATAGGAGTTTTATTTTCAAGAAAGTGAAATTTTTTGTACAATTCCCAATATAAATCATTGATGGTATGTAAAAGGAATTCTAGAAATGCTTATATATATATATATATTAAGTACCTTAAAATTTATTTTTAGGGCGTGCAAGATGGATATATTGTAGAGGAGAATAATTGAAGAGGTCCTTTAAATTTGAGAAAAAAAAATCATCAATAAGACAAATTCTTAATGATACTTATCTTTTCCACAAACTTTTGCTTGTGACAAGACCTCAATTAAGGGGATATTCATCAAGAGATTCAAATTAGATCCAAAATTTGCGATATCCAGATGACGTTAAAAAAAAAGCTTGAAAAATATTATTAAGCTCCAAGATCTATTTATTAATATTGTCTATTCCTTTTAAGAGCTTCAACACTCTCAAAATCATCAAGATTATTTATTATTTAGCATGTGAGACCATCCTGGCGAGGGTTAAATCCATTCTTTCTATTCACCTTATGTTTGGATTACAAATCTAAAGAAAATATTGAAACACTTCCCATACACATAAATACTACTCTATTTTTATCATCTAGCTTTGACAGGAGTAGAAAGCAAAAAATTCTAAAACCTCAAAAAGTAAATCGAAGTCTAAAAATGCAAAGAATACTCTTTTTTTTCCCAGTTGTCTTTTGATTGTGGGCATTTGCAATCTTACCTACTTTATCCTCTCCTTGTCCCATAATCATACATATGTGTTTTATTTCATAAGATATCTACCCCTCGATAGGATAGTTGGCCTAATTTGGGCCATGTCCCACTTTATTTAACCATAAAAAATGTTCCTAATTATTTTGATTTAATTAATTAATTATTTAATCCTTAATTAGTAATTAATTATGACTAATTAATCCCTTCTAAGATTTCTTCTATTTTAAATATATATCATTGTTAGCCCTTGTCATTTAAATCCTAACCATTTAATCTATTTACATGAATCTTAATCTTGACTTTACTCCTCTTGTCATACATAATCACTTCTTCACATTCTTTCAAATTTATCAGCATCGCAATTGAACCCATTTGTTTTGATCATCCCTCTTTGCTTACATGTATAACCATATTAATTAAAAAAATGTCAATCCTACACTTTACCGCTTAAAATTTGACTCATCACTACTTGCCTAGACATGTATGTGCATAACTCTCACATGCAACCTTACTTGCACATGCCTAGCTTTCCAAAAATGCATTCCACTTTCCCTCTTCTCATTAAATCAAACACGTTGATCAAATAGCATCCTTTATTTTATTTTATTTATTTATTTTTAATTTATTTTTAATTTTTTTCATCTTTGTGACCTTTGTTTATGAATTTAATCCTCATCTCAAAGGATCAAATTCTTCACCATTTATTTAATATTCCATCGAGGGCCTCTAGTTTTGTCTTTGGCAATTATTAAACGCGCATTGCTCTAACAATGCGAGTCCTATTCTACTAGAACACTCATGAAACTTCGCCGCTCACGTCAATTTTGACGAAGCACTAAACTGTCTCTCCGAGGAAGTTGACAACACGGTTAAAATTTGAAGGCCACAACGTCCAATAGCCTAGAACATTCCATTTTTTATTATCTTTCATATTGCTGCGTCTCAGTAATAAAGAGCAAAATGAGTTGATACAAGCAGTTACATGTGTTTCGAAGACTTGAGAAGTCTGCCCAATGGAGAAATTTCGACGAATCTAATATGCTCAAGTTAAACATCACTCGCATCTGTAATTTATAGTGTTTTAACATTATGAACGTTATAAAATACCGTAGTAGTTGAGAGCAGCAGAAATCTCACATTGTTGAACAAATATTTTAATGATTTAGATATATGAGGCCACAAATATTTTCAAGTCTAGAAACCTGCCTTTGTATGGCGTAAGCGTTCTTTTTCTCTATGCAAATTCTTCTTCCCACTCCAAATGTATAAAATCAATATTGCAGGTTGACTGAAGTGGAACCACAGGGTTCGATTCTTGAGGGCCTAGCACAGTTGAGCAAAAAGGTGCGAATAGTGTAGTATCAAAGTGTGGTAGAAACCCATCGACAAATTGAGGGGTCAAGCTCGTAACGTGCTTTTCTTGTATTTTCTGCGTGTTTACCCTCGCCGGTCTATCTATATCAGTGTCTATTCAGTCATTAGAAACTCAAAAATCATCAAAGCTCACAAAGGATAGTAAAAGAAAAAAAACTAAGTCCTTTTTATCAAGGAATGTTAAAGAAAAAAATCTAAGTTTTTTCTTGATAAGATTTAAGTTTCTAATGACTGGATAAACGTCTCCTCAAACTATACACTTAACCTCATTGCTACATGTTATATATAGTTTCATAATCCCTTTTATTATTGTACTATCGACTAAATGTGGAGTCAAATGCAGTTCCTGCAAGGGTTGAGCCAAGCCTAAAATTGGATGGTCAAAATGGCCATTATTTCATATTTGGATGTATATGGCAACTTTAAACTTTCTTAGACAGAATGAATTGACAAACTATATTTTTATAAAACAATATATATGAAACTTTAAATTATTAATAAAGCGTTAAAAAATATTATATATATTTTACTTTATAATATGACATATATTATTCGAAAATATTTAAGACAAAAAATTATTTAGAATATTTTGGAATGACAGAATATGAATGTTTCTAATTTTACAAATGTTTTAATATGAAAGTCTAAAATAGTTTCTATTTTCTTATATTAGATTAAAATATTTAGAAAATAGAACATATGAATTTAGTAGATCATATGAATTTAGAAACTTGCTTAGAAATTTTAATTTTTTTACATATATCATTAATTTAAATTGTTTTCTAATTGTACATTCTTTCTATCTATATAAGAAATCCATATCACTAATAAAGGACAAGGGTTTTCATTTCTTTTTAATAGACAACTGCACCTATTGTAGCTTCAATCTTCTTCTTGCTCATGGTAAAACTTAAGGTTTATGATTCATAATTCATAGAATTATATTATAATTTTTTATTTATCAATTAAATTATGTATGCAATTGAACATCATTTATTTAAAAACTTTTTTTTTAAGGCAAAAATGACATAGCCATTGTAATATATTATTTACTTAAAAACTTAAGTGCACGTATTATTCAAAATATTTTAATCTTGTAATACAATGATTTATAATTTGTTTAGGTACCTATGAAATTTAACTTGTAAGAGAAAGAAACTGGAAAAAGGAAAGGTAAGTTGGTTGTGGAACCTCCTTCTGGCCTAGGGAAGAATCCCATTACTTCTTCCCTTGTTTTGAGCAATATCCTTTCGCCTCAAGCAACTTCCCATAGTGGAAATGGTACTAGGTTCCCTATGGAACTCAAAGTTGATTTTCATCAATTTAAGCCAAATCGTGAAGACCTTACTAATGTCCTGCGAATGGCGAGAGAAAATGCCATTGATTTCTTTAGCATGTTTAAGTGGGTTTTTCATGAATGGAAATAAATACAAATTAAGCGAAGGGCCATATGTAGTAAATTAGTGGTAATGGAGTCTTCTGGTGCTAATAAAATTCAGGGTCGGACTGCTGGTAATATCCATGGTCAGAATGTTCTGAAGAGTTTGTTGTTGGAGGGGGACAAAAATTCTATTGTTGATTCCCTTTGTAAGACTTTGGAAGCCATTGAAAAACATCGGAAGGAGTATGAGAATAGGTTTTCGCAGGTTGAGTTAAAAGTTAAAAGCATTAAGGACATCCTCTAGACCTTCATGAATGAAAGCCAAATGAGCATTAAGAACACAATGGAGAGTATGAATTAGCTAATGGATAATTTGGGAAAGGCACACCAATAGAAGTTGATTATGGAGTTGGATTCAGAAATAGACAAAGGTTAAGATGTCTCCGGGCCTAATAAGAGGACAAGAGCCAATCTCAAAAGAAAGTCTCAGAGTTCCCCGCCAGATCTGAAGGACCTAAAAAAAGGTGGCATTGAACACGATAGGGAAGTGGAAGTCACTAAAACACTCAAGAATTTGGTTTAGTCTATTCTCCTTTCTTCCAATTTTTAGTTGTGTTGTTTAGTCCATCTTTTTGTTGATTTTTGACTGCCGGTTGTAATGTTAATCTTTAGAGCAGCCTATTTTATTTTTCATGATGGTGTTTATTGAAATATCTGAACTTCTCTTTTTGTTAATAGGTTTTAGATCCCTTAAAACCCTGTTTTTACAGTACTAAAAAAACAAACAATTACCTAGTTCCTTAAAAGATTCAACACTCAAAAGAACAAATCAATTAGCTTGTTTCTTAAAGAGATTCAACAAATTGTTAAATTAGTAATCTGATAAAGCTATGTTTTATAAACAATAGAGCTTGTATTAGGTTGGATTTAACATGCATTTACTCTTGGAAAAATAAATTAAAAAAGTATTCATTTTATTAGTTAAGTTAGCTTGCTGGGTGTAAAATGGAGCGTATTCACGTGATAAAAGCACAAAGACCGTTGTGCAGGAAACATAGAAAGCCGACGATATCAGATTATAAATTATATGAGACAGTGCAGAAAACATAAATAGAAGACGATGCAACGCATTATATTGGACGTTGGAAGAAAGTGACGAGAGGAAGAGGAAGAGGAAGTTGTAGAGACTGACGAAGAGAAGAGGCAGAAGAGGGTGAGTGATTGTTTAAAGAGAATCACATTTAGCGGGCATGAAGGAGAGAGTGTTCTGAGCATTGTCGTAAAGGATGTGGAAGTTCTGCTGTTGTATGTTTCCGAAGATGGAAATGCCCGACCATTTACCCATGGCGAGGCACAATAGACCAGAATCCCGAACGAAAAGATTGTCGCTTGGGAGCTCGAAATCCACGCCGCCTTCAAAATTGAATATTAGGGTTGGCAAGCTGATATCACTCGATGTCTGGTAACACAGATCCAGCCCCACGGAAGAGCCGTCCGCAGGAGTGAGATCAATGGCGGACTGAATTGCTTCCTTCACAGGAGTGTACGCAGCCTCGACTAGAGAGGTAAAGGTGGTTCCCGAGTCGATGATCATGCCTCCACTACCGTCCGATTGCAGATCAAAAGTTCCAGCAGGAATATCTACGGCCTTGCCATTAAGGGTGATTCCTGTAAGAGGAATATACCAGAAAGAAGAACTCGCACTGTTCTTAATGAATTGAATCGTTTTGGCTCCGTTCAAGGAAGCACTCGCACCGAAGATGAGAGGGCTGGTTTGTGAAGAAGAGTCGGTGATGGAGACGAGACAGTAAGAGAATTTGCTGTCTACCATAGAGCCCAACTGCGAGATGAGGGAGAGAGCACCCCTTCCAAGCCCGACAAGACCGTCCGACTCAGAGAATCCTTCGCTGTCATGGCCGCATCCAAACACAATGCCTGCAAACATACCGTCGCTGCCGCTCCCAATGGACAATGACTCCTTAGCCAGGTCACCGATGGTTCCGGAGCCATCGCCATAACCATAGCTAAAAGTACAGCTTGGATTGCATGCAGTTCTTGAAGTGTCCAAAGCATCACAAAGAGAGTCAGTGCAAGAAACTGTGGAGTAGGAAGACGATTTGGAGGGGTCGAAGATTGGCGTAGATTGAGAGCAGGCATCGCAAGGCGCGCACTTGGTCCAAATCAGATCACTACCCGTGTCAACAATCGCTTCGAAGCTCACGGATGGTGTTCCCACTGCAACGCTCATCAGAAATTCTGCATTCCCAACTCGAACGGGCGTTTCAGCGTCTAGTTGCCCACTGATCTGGCTCTTTACAAATGCCTCAATTGCATTGATTCGTTTCTTGCTTCGATCGACAGCCAAGCGTAATCGCTCAGTAGAATTGAAGCCTCCCTCTGATCTCCTTGTCAAATTCACCCTCAATGTGAACTGTCCGTTGGAAGAAGATGCCATGATGGGCATTGTAAAGCATATGAAGGCCACAACGCCCAAAAGCTTACAACACTCCATTTCTATCTTCTACTTCTACTAATATGCTGTGTCTCCTAAAGATAGAGCAAGGTGAGTTTATATAGCCAGTTTCCAACACTAGACAAATCTGCCCATGGAAATTTGGAAAAGTATAACATGACCCGCGTGTGAACACAATAGAAACGCGTCATAGAAAGACCGGCCGAATACCGCGCATAATTGGACTGATTAATGATTTAGACATTTGAGGTCACAAATAGTTCAAGTACAAATATCCGCATTCGTCGGGCATAATTTTTGTTTAGCTCCATTTTTCTATTTACACTGATGCTCAGACAAGTCCATGTTGTTCAACTTAACCGTCATGTAATTGTTAAGACCAGCTGAGTATCTCACGTAAAACTGCAATGTAAACACGGCGATTAGAATTATGTGCCCACGATTGTTTCGCAACTACAATTATTCGCCTTCGTAGGGGATAATTTTTCGTTTTGCGTTTCTTCTCATGTATTTCCATTTCCTGTCATACTAAAGTAAAATTGTCATTTAATTTTACATGTTACGCACTATCATTTCTTACGTCATTGTCACGATGAAGTAACAGAGATTTCAATAGCGTAGTCGAAATACATTGTATTTCGTTCCCTTCACATGGCACGATTGACACCAAAAGGAAAGAATTATATGATGTATAGTTTTTTTAAATAGAATTTAATACTAGCAGTTATACTCTAAGTTAATTTGTTAGAGAATACAATTTTATGTGGAGGAGGATTACTTAATTCAATTTATAATAATTTATGTTTCGAATAATATTATTTTATTTATAATCTTAAAATATGATATTATGTTTGTTTAGTTAACAATCTAATAATATTACATTAAGATTTTAATGGAGGTGTAATGGTTATATCAATCTTAATTTAAATAAAATGGTTTGTAAATTCAAAATAGTAGTGGATCAATAGAGAAGTCAAGATATTTCATAAAAGATCATTACAAAATGTTTATTATCATGTTATTCTAAGATATAAATGATCATAAAAATATATCATTTGTCACACTATTCTAATATAACGTCTCAAATGCAAAGACTATATTTGAATAATTATTGGATAGGACTATCTAGTGGAAATGAAGCATAACTTTCATGAATTATTCAACAAAAAAAAAATTATGAAGTAATTGTTCTTTTGCTTGTGTAGCTTGAGGTTTGCATTTTGCTTGGGTTCAATCATAGTGGTGGATTCTTTCCTAACAAAGTGACAAGTGTTTATCATGTATCACATAACATTTAAATGAACCTAAGGTCAAATTGACTCTTTGTCTCCATTTTCTTTCTATGATAAGAGACAAGTTCTCAATTGTACGATAGAGGAATTAGAAGAAGAAATAAACAAACAATGATGATCTTGACCTCTATCCACTTATGGAAATAAATTCTTTGAGCTACATTGGTAATCACCCCAGAAATAAACTATGATAAAAAAACTTTTGTGAGCAATATTTGTAATCACCCTAGGAAATAAACTATGATAAACAACTTCTTTGAGTTGTAGTGGTCAACCAAGCACAAGTTTTCTACTACCTCTTTATCACATAATTTGAGAAATTCATACTATGACTTGAAGTCATATGATAATTAATTATAAATCAATTAAAAGTAAAATATGAAAGCATCATAACACATGTATGTGATTGAAGAGTGACAAAGAACTAAATAATGAGCTTGTATATTCATTGTAGCCTTGATTGTGTTATAAAAAGAATCTTGAAAAATCTGTAAAAATTAAAGTAGGTAACATAAATTGGCTTATAATATGTTATATTTCAAGCAAGAATATTTACTCATCATTACTAATAGAATGTAAATCAAAGATCTATGATTTTTTACAACAGTTGGATCGCTATCTATTTTGGATGACAAAATAATAATCGTGTAGTTATATATATGATAAAATAGAGGCATGTAGAAGAGAACTCATGGTTCATTTTCATTGACTTCTAAAAGTACAAACTCAAATAAGAAGAAATAATTTTTTATTGTATTAAAGTGAATAAAAGGTTAGAGATGCACACATTTGTAAGTAATTATAGTTTTCCTCCACTTCACACTATTTCAGTTACTTCTTTAAAGAATTATTCAATTTATAATAATCACATATTGTAATAGCACATTTATTTTAATTGCATTGTATGTATAACTGAATTTTTTCAATTAATAAAGAAATCAAAATTTATCAAATAATTGTCCCATTTAAATGTAAATACTTCAATTTTTATGTAAAATTTACCAAATAATAAAAAAGATAGTTGCAAAAAAAAAGTAATATGATCACATTTATCGTAAAAATAATAAACCTCTTGTTCACTTTAAATCACTCTACGTAAACATTAGACCTAAATCAAATAATTAAAATTAATTATATCATTATTTTAATTTTAAAATCTATTCACTCCATATTTCTGTTATCCTTAAACTATACCCATGCATGGATAGCTTAATTATTAAAATTAATTTACAATTTTTTAAAAAATTGCTTGGTAAAATTTTTAACACGACCGAGGACACTGACAGATCACGATGTCTACGTCCACATGTAACACTTTTAACCTGGAGCTATGAACCAGTGACGCTAAAAATTAGGGACCTCATCCCCTTATTACACAATTGAGGCCCGAACCCATGATCACATTTAGTTAGTAATGGCACAAGCTCGCAATTACAACGAGCCAAAAGAGGTTTGAACATAGGTGGGGACAACAACAAATCCACCACTTAAGTGACATGCTAGGTGGTGAACCCCAAAAATAATTTATAATTGAAGAGTATGAAAAAATATATATTTTGTATATTAGAGGAGGAATAATTTTTTTCACAATCTATGAAATTATTTTTTGGTCAATTATAATAAACATGGCAACTTCTTTTGAATTTATGTGTGGTTTATGGTAATGAAAAAACTTTTGATACACTGTCTGTAAATGAATTTGAACCAAGGAAGAATTCATCCAAGACAAAGGGATTTGAAATTATAAAAAATTAAATAAAACATAAATAAATAAAAAAAAAAGTACACTTTGAAGACATATTAACCAATACAAAATTTTACTTTTCCTATGGATCAACATTAATTTTATAAAATTTCAGACTCTACGATAAGAGATTTTGTGAGGAATGAGGAAGAGAAAAAAGATCTCATCAAAGTTGGGACTTATTACCTTCCAAAAGGCATCAAAATATTGTGGAGATTCGTCTTGAAGGCTATTATCTCTTATGTCAACCTAGACACCAGGTTCGATAGGATCAGAACCTATCACTTCGCTCTCATGAAACACTTCAAATGTGGTATACATGTTTCTATCCCATTTTATTTATATGCTTCCATTAATGAAAATATTAATGGGTATAGGGATAAGGCTATTGCGAATCTTGCCGTGCATGAAGGGCTTTTACTTCTCATTAATGAGTAATTTAAAGCCCAAATTTTGGGGAAGGAGATCATTGATACAAAGGACAAAATGGATGTCTCTAACTCTGATTATGTCCCCTCAGAGACTGAAGACAGTGAGGGTTTACACTCTCAGGGCCAGGAAGATGTTGACAGTAAGAAGAAGACTCTGGGCTCCTCGTCCAAGAAGTGTGCGACCAGTACTCATATTATAAAAAGGATAAAGTTGTGACCCATTCCAAGATACATACCACAACAGTGATCTCTTTCGAGGAGGAGTATAACGATAATGAGGAAGGGATGAAAATTGATTATGAAGAAGAGATTTGCAGCGAAAAAGGAAAAAAGAAAAGGGAGACCACTATTGTGAAGTACCAAAATAAAAAGAGCAAGAATAAGGAAGATAAAACTAGTTGGAAGACTCCTGAGGACTAGATTCACAAAAATACCCCTGGCTCTAGTCACAAGGAAAACCATTCACCCCAGTAATCTGAGCCCCACATCTCGGTGAAAGAAAAGGAGCAAGACAAGGATTTTTGTTGCTATGTTTCTACGCAGGGGAGGAAGACGGTTTGGCACAACTTTGATGTTAAGACCACCAAAATGAGGAAAACCAGAGAGGTCTTTAAACCCAAATTTATTGAAGGTGAGGATGGTAGGATAAAAATGGAGGAGCTGGTTGACCTGGAAATGATGGTTCTCAGTGATAATTTGAGGGAAATGGAGCTCGACCTTCTCAACAATGCCAGAAATAGTATGTTGGACAACTACAGGTCTATCAAGTAGTTATACCATGAAGTGGGGGAACTCAGGAATAGATCTAAAGAGATAGACAACACCAATAGTGATGGGACTTTTGAATACCATAAGAGTCTTAACACCACCATTAGTAAGATGGAGGAAATAATGATTTGGTTCAAGGTGACTCTTAAAAACATTGTAGAACAAAGCTTCAACATATTGAAAGCCTCCAACGAGCATATCAAGATTCTAATTGAAAAAATAGAAGAAAAACTTGAGGGGACTGACACGACCAAAACTAGCGTGGAACAAGAGCAGAAGCCTGATGAGGGACTTGGAAAGAGGACTAGAGCAAGTTCTAAGAAGAAGAGAGAGAATGAAATTTGTAGTTATTTCTAGAAGATAAAGGAATCTGTGGCCAAGATGGAGATCCTCAAGTCCAAAGAAGCTAGCCTATTCGGGAACATCTCCTGATGGTTTTTCCTCGCTTCCTTGGTTGTCCCTATATTTTGTTTTCCTCTTTAGCTATTTAGTTTATTTTTTATTGCATCACTTGTGATGACATGTTTCATCTTTTGTTCTGTTGTTTTTTTTATTTGGGAAAACTTTCCGATCTTTAGCTTTGTAATTGTGTTTCAAGCACCGTGTAAAACCGAATTTACTTAATCAAAAACATTAATTTTAAAAAATATTATTAATCCGAGCTGTTAAATTTAGTTGCAGGACATTCTTCCTTCCCATGCAACTTGTTAAATTTTTTCATAATGATTATTGTTTTCATTTAGAAATAAAATTGGTATATGAAATAAAAAATAACAAAGAAAACTCTTTTTAGATAAGTAAATTATAATAGTAGAAAATAATATTTACTTTTAAATTTAATTAAATTATTATACGAAAATTAAAAAATAATATATTTCAATTTATAATTATTCTAAAAATATTTTAACCTTTTTATAATAAATAATTTATAATAATTAATTTTATTATTTTTAAATATAAAATATATAATTATTTTATATTCATTCTTACAATATTTAAATTGTCTTACTTTTGGTAAGGATTGAAGTTTAGGAAGAATGCCCACTATTTTAGTAAACCTTTTTGAACTAGAAAGATGTTTCAAAACACTTACGAATAAATTTATCTTTTGAATGTAATATTTCCTTATGTTTTCAAATTTATGTATTCAATATAAATACATATAGTGGCAATTTCATATTTTATACATCTTGTACTATTAGAAGAATAGATTTGTGCCTATTTGTTGTTGATATCATAGCATGGGGATATTAAAGTGATTTAAATAATTGGTTAAGCATGAAGAAGTTGTAGTAGTATTGGGATGGGTGATCTTCTTGGAAGTTCTGATGCTTCATCCCTCTCAATGTCACTTTAGATGTAATAAGTATTAAGTGGATCATTCAATCTCATTAAAAATGATTTTGTGCAAACCATTACCCATAAAATATAATCAATGAGTTTTTCTACAAAACCATAGAGAATTCATAATGAATACACTCAAGGAAATCCTTATAAAAAATTTATATATTTTGAAATAATGTAAGTTTCCATAAAAATAAAAGAAATAAATAAAAAATCGTCTAAAATAAAAATCTTATAGGGTAAGTGCACCAAGATGGTGAAAAAAAAGGGGGTATAAATGGCCATTGTTTTTCCTAAAATCAGGTAAACCTGAACTTCAAAGAGAAATTCGAGGGTCATGCACTCAAAATTAGAAGATGTGTAAAGAATAAAAATTGCAGTAATTTGAATCTAGTTTCTAAACTACTAGAGTTTTTTAAAAATGGATAAGATTAGGATGGTCAAACCCACCACACATGAAAACCTAATCCTGAGTTTTCAGAAAAATATAACATATTTATTTCAGTGCACTTCACAAAAGGTATAGTTAGATTTAGTATTTTTCAAAACCCTTTGGTATGATGATAGATAAGAGTGAGATCTAGAAGTTGCGTATTGTTTTGTAATTTTTTATTAAGCATTCTTTTTATGATTTTTTGAAGTGACCGCATCCTATAAATCTAGTACATGTTTGTGTGTTGGGCATAACTTGCATCAAAATAATTGAAAATGCAAAATTTTATTTAAAAAGTGTATAGAATCTAGTGTAGAACAGTAATATGTGATTTTTTTAAAATTTGGTCAAGAATATAAAAAGTTTGTAAAAAATGGGTAGACATATGTCTCTGAGGAGCGTCAAACCACTAGTAAAGAAAATTAAAGCTTGCTATGCTAATATTTTTGAAAAGTAAATTTTTTTATATGGTTAGAAAGATGAGAAGACGTGTGAGATTATGGTAGTAATTTTAGAGATACACAGTTGATCATTTATAAACTTGATGAAGACGAAGTTGAAAAATCAACTTGGAAGATAAAAAGAAAATGTGTAAAGAGACAAAAATTGAGGGAAAATGACCTTGCAAGGCTTAGGATCATTGTTCAAGCCTTTTACCAAGCCATAACCCATACATGTTCCTATATGATAAATAACCCGCAAGGGTTATGCAAAACAAAAAGTACCACTCGAAGTTCTACATAACCTGTGCAGGTTATGTAGAACTAAAAGCATCATTTTTAGTTCTCAACAACCCGCATGGGTTATGAAGAAATAAAAATGTGTGCTTGTAAACTTACCATACACAACACACATGTATATACTTAAATATATAATATGTGTATATGTATGTGTATACATATGCTCTCTCTCTCTCTCTCTCTCTCTCTCTCTCTCTCTCTGTGGATCCTAGTTTTACATAACTCATACGGGTTATGTAGAACTAAGGCCACAATTTTTAGTCCTACATAAC
>MU223560.1:1009365-1044339 GCA_018584345.1 Thuja plicata | reverse complement strand
CTACATAACGCATACGGATTATGTAGAAATTTAAACATTGTATTTAGGTTTACATAACCTGTACAGGTTATGAGGAAGTCTAAATATTTTACTCCGACTTGCTTAAAAACCAGCATTGCAACTTGTTTCATGATCCCACTACTGTTTCACATGTATTTCTGCGACAGTAACAGTCAGGTTTTCATTTTTAATGATTGATTTGTCTTGTCTTTTAGTTTGTTTTTTAAGTTATTTTATCATTTTTACTTTAGATTATAACATAATGATGTTCATTTTTTATTTTTTTCCTATTTGATTGTAGATGTTCAGCATAATGTTATGTTATAAGTAGCATAATTAATATCAACAATGGAAAAGAACAAAAGAAGAACGATTTCCAACAACCAGAGGCAGCAAAAGAAAGGCAAAGGGAGCGTATGAGGATATTGGCAATAATTGAAAGCAGTCATCGCAAGGGTCGCACTTGGTCCAAATCAGATCACTACCCGTGTCAGCAATCGCTTCGAAGCTCACGGATGGCGTTCCCACTGCAACGCTCATTATAAATTCTCCATTTCCAACTTGAACAGGCGTTTCAGCGTCTAGTTGCCCACTAATCTGATCCTTTACAAATGCCTCAATTGCATTCATTTGTTTCTTGCTTCGATCGACAGCGAAACGTAATCGCTGGGTAGAATTGAAGCCTCCCTCTAATCTGCGCGTCAAATTCACCCTCAATGTGAACTGTCCGTTCGAAGAAGATGCCCAACAACTTACAGCACTCCTTTTCTCTTTTTCACTAATATGCTCTGTCTCCTAGAGAAGAGCAAAGTGTGTTTAAGAGTATCAACACCATAAAAACGCGTAACAGATTAGACAAGCCGAATATCTCACATAATTGAAGTGATACTTTAACGATATAGACATACGAGGCCACAAATATTTTCAAGTACAAATATCCGCCTTTCATCAGCCATTATTATTCTTTTGCTCCAAATATCTCACATGATTGAAGTGATACTTTAACGATTTAGACATATGAGGCCACAAATATTTTCAAGTACAAATATCCGCCTTTCATCAGCCATTTTTCTTTCACACTAAGCCATAATAGCTTAAAACAGCTTGGGCAAGTCCGAGTTGTTCAACTTATACATCACTTACATTTGTTGTAATATAAACAGCTGTGGACCAGCCGAGTATCTCACATATTTGCGCTTGTAGTTTAACGATTTGACGTACGAGCCCACAAATTTTTGCGCGTCCAAATATTCGCCATCGTGGGCCATAATTCTTCCTTATTTTGCTTCCCTTGGTCTCTCAATTTCCACAAATATTTGGAAGCACAAATACTCCCTTTCGTGGGGTATAATTTTCCCACTTCGCGGGGCCTAATTTTCCCTTATTCGTTTCTTGTCATTAATGAATTCTCATTTCATGTTTGTACTAAAGTAAAAGCTCTTTCCACTTTAGATGTTATGTTCAATCATTTCGGATATTTTTAATCGGTAGATGAAAATGATTTCTCTTTCAGTTCACATGGTACCATTGGCATGAGAAGCATAGTACTATATAATTTATAGTGTTTTGTAATAGAATATAATATTAGTATTTTTATTAAAGGAGGTGTTATAGTTAGTTTGGTATTAAAATATTCATAAAATAGTATATTGAAGAGAGATAGATATAAAGAGATTGTGAAGGATAAGAAAAAGTAGAGAGATATAAATATAAAGTGATTGAGGGGTGTGTGAGATAAATAATAAGCAAGAAAATTAATACGTTGTCAGTTATTAACTAGTGGGATTTTATAATTCAATATCAATTTTTTTAGGTAGATATTTGTTTGCGTGAAAAGGTCATAGAGATGATATTTTAGGTAGATATCTTTGCACCCATTTTTCATTTTTCAATTCCATTTTTAAACTAATTAATTTCCAACCTTTCTTACAGTTTCTTTGCTATATCATTTGATAGATGCTTATTTAAATAATTGAAAAACATGAATAACTTTTAAAAATTTGTGTATCACCCATAACATATATCTTTATGTATTTATAATAAACATCTTAATATATTTATAATTTTAATAACTTAATTTTAGTTTTTACAATATTTCTAAATTATACATTTTAATTATACTCTAAGTTCTTTAAAATGTGTAATTCAAAGGTTGATTTTTTATAGAATCATAGCAAACTCAACTTAAGCGATTGTATAAATGAATTCATTAATGTTACATAAAATTGTATGTTCATCGTCAATTAGGTAGAAATAGAAAATAAAATAGCTCTTGAAACACATTTAAGTAAATGTTGTGCACGTGTTCTACATTTACTAAAAAATGCCATCGATTTAATATTTTTTTAAATATTAATATTAATAATTGTTTTTAATTATAAATATGAATTGAAAAATAAAAATATTTTAATAATATTCTATATAGTGAAAGTAAGAATCATATAATAATAAATTATGATTAAAAAGTAACACATTTATTAAAATAAATTGTAAAGTACTAATCAATATATAAAGTATTTAATTAAGATTTAAATTTATTTTTAACTATTTTTAAAGATAAAAGCTTGAGACCTGAAACTTTTATTAATATAGAATATTACATACATATCATTACAAAATGACCATAGATATGAAAGACCATACAACTTGATATCAACCAAATGTTCGAGAACAAAGGCTTCCAAAGTCGCCAAAAAACTACACACCTAGAAACTAAAATGCTAAAAATTGCATCATTGAGGCCATATGCATATTACCTCCACCTATACTAAACAAACTCCATAGCTATAAAAACCAAAAGACTTCATACACAAGGAAAAATAATGCAAATAATTTTCATAATAAATATGCAATAGATCAAGAAAAAATAGATTTTGAGCTAGCTAAGATAGACCAAAATTATCAAAGGTCTATTCTTGAAGATAATATGCCAACATAACCAAATTCTAAAAAAAATATTATAAGTCAAAATGACCAAAACAAAACATGAACCTCACCCTGATATTCACAAAGTCCCTACAACTTTCTCGACCATAAGGGATTTACCCTTATCTACTTGTCATTTTGAGGGACCAACTATAGGCCCTCCATCTTCATTCCACACCCTTAGGAGAGGTCATAGAGGCATTAACATGGGACTACCATAGGGAAGATTATAAATTGCATCAAACAATTTGGACATATTTTCCATTGTAGCAATGTGAAGAAACATAGATAGAAATGCCAACTCCTTCTTGAAATACCTAGAATTCTTATTAATCAATCCAATCTTCATAGTGTCGAATACTTTAACATAACCTTATTTCTTCTTCAAGAATCACACAAGAAATAGTCCACCAATCCATTCCTTACATTTAAACAAGTCATACATGCTAATGACACTATCTAGACTCTCTACTGTTACAACCTACAAGTAGAATAAACTCCTTGGTGCTTTGGGACTGAGTATATCCTCCCCTACAATTTTTGTAACGGAATGTTCCACCAACCAACAATCCTATTTAAATACTCATCTCATGTGCCTATTGAGAAAAGGGACCCGATATAGGAACAATACAATATGAAATAGGAAGCAATGAGATATGTAGATATGAAATCACTTCCCACTTTTCTATTTGCATATTAGGAAGGAAGATACCCCCAATAGGCTCAAGAGGTAACATAAGCACTCAATGGGTTTATGGTCTTGTTGGCAAGAGATATTGCTCAAATGGTTCAAATGTTGTCATTGATGGTAACTAATATTATTTCACTCATTTATATAATATTATTCAATCAAATAATATGTTGCTTATTTGGGAATCAAAATGGCTTATGAGCATGATATGGATAGAATATGGCTGGAATGTGACTCACTAAATTTAATAAATTTCTTAATTGGTTCTACCAGCCCCTCTTGGACTATAAGGTGTTTAATTAAGGATCTTAAATCTACGCTCCATCATTTCTAAGATTATAAAATAGCGCATCTATTTTGTGAAGGGACTCATGAGGAAGATAGATTGGCAAATTTGGGTGTGAGGTCTAATTAATTGGTGCCTTGGGATATTAATGGTCGGATCCCAATTGAGAGTAAAATGCTTTTGTACATTGATGTTGAAAGGTGATTTGTTATGCCTTTAGATTTAATGGATTCTTACATGACAATTAATTTTCATTTAAGGGCTTTCTTAATGATTATGAACATGGTTTTGGTATTGGGGATTTTTATTGTGTTTTTTTGTTCTTGTTCTATTTCTCAAAGTTGCAAGAAGTGGTCTATCATATCTATGTGAGGATTAAAATAGGCTTGAGCTACTGGTGTATGAGAAATGGCAGAAGGAATAGGATTTTTGGTCAGAGTTGTAGGCCAGTGCCCTTACCCTTGATATGTAGACATTACATGGTGTTGAATTGCAGACCATAGAAGCCTTTGTTAATGGATGGGAGGAAGGGATTTTGAAGGTGTATAGTTAGGAATTAGAGATAAAAGAGGATTTGATTGCTAAGGTTTCTGATACTATATTTGAGGGTATAAAATTTTATAGAGACAAGAAGAGTGTGAGGAAGGCTTTGGATATTTTATTTCTTCCTGGGGAAAGAGATAAAGTTGTTAGAATCTTGAAAGGTGGGAATGATAGGGCCTCTCTCAAATTCCCTTGGGTTGATGTTGTGGAGGTGATCATGAAACACATGACTCTAGATGCTAAGTTTACCAATTTGTTCAGCTACCATTTTGTGATTTTAAACCATTTTTTCATCATAAATGCATATCTATACCGTAATACTTGTTGGCTGCATTGAACCATAGTTAAGGGCCTGTAGGAGAAAGCCTTCCTCCCCTTTCTTACATGAGCATCTCATTCTCTTTATTATGGAGCATCCTCATGATCTCCATATTTTGATATACTCTCCTCCTAAATTTTCTATAGAGTATTAAAAAAAAGTGAGAGTTCACTATGAAAATTAGGGGTATTCTGATCTTCAGGAATATGAAACTAATGGGGAGAAAGTTTTCTATTTGAACACTAGAAAGACACGTATTTTTTTTACCCATGAAAGTTTTTAACTCATGATAACGACGGGCCAAAATAATCCTCCTTTGTAGATTTTGTCTATGGACTCTCTTGACCCTATCTCTTCGAATAAGACTATGGGGAATTATAAAGTATCGACTACCGAGGAGAAAAGAAAGGGGGAACCATTTGGGTCCCTTCCCCCTATGGAGTCCATAAAATTGTCCTAAGTTAAGAATATAAAGAAGTTGAAAGAAGAGATTCCTTTTTTACCTGAGAACCCCCTAACCCATACTATAGAGAAGGATCACATGGATATCTATGTGGAGATTCCTTTGGAAGTGGGGAAAGATAACCCTGTGGAAAATGTCTCTTCTATGCCTGACAACCTGACAATTGTTAGCTTAATAAAGAGTTTAATGGATAACCAACAAGTAGTGTGGAATTGGATGATTGAAGAGTTTAATGGTCTAAAGAATAACACCTCCTCGATTAACCCCAAATTATATAGTATTATTGCTAGTACCCAAACCCTAGCCCAAGGCATGAGTGAGCTTAAAGAGGATAATGAAAATTATATTAATACATTAGAAGACACTCTAAATAGCTTGCAGGATAGACTTAAGGCTGTGGTGCAATCACCGAAAAATGGTGTAGTCTAATCAAGATGACTAAATCTTAATCTAATTACCCTAGGTCCTAATCAATGATCTAAACCCTCATCAAGAGCATCGAATCAAATAAATTTCAATCATAATTCTATAATTAAATCAATTCAACTTAATTGCATAATTCATCAATAATAAAATTCATCAATGATTAAAAATCAAGAAGGTATTAATTTATTAGTTAATAGTCCTAGCCTAATTTATTAAATAAAAATATAAAATCCCATGGCTATTGATATTAATTAAATTAAATTAATTAATTTTCATATTTACCCACTCAACATGAGACAAAGTCAACACATTAACCAATCAAATTAAATGACATGGATAACTCAAGTTTGAATATCAACCACACATCTCCAATTGAATCTTGACCACACATTTCAAATGTAAACATTTCCCTCCAAGGAAAATATATAAAATCAACTCATTATAAGACATTTACATATAGTTAATTGATATCAAGTAGATATAGCTAGTTTAATTGTTGAGAAAATTATCATTATTGTCAATCATTTTAGCTTAATTGTAACTATTGAGACCTGAAATTGTGCCCTCCTTGGTCACTTGCTTTGAAGGCTAGACCTGAGGATTTTAGGACAACATGGAAACACTCATAGGTGGTGGGATTTTCTATTTATGGAGTGAATCTCTAGATTCTACGCCGGTTCCTATTTGGTATATCACCTATGAAGATCATTGAACCAAAAATGAAAACTTGGATGGAAAAAGGGATAGAAGATGTAGAAGGGAAAAAACCTGAACCATCTAAAATCTACTCTAAAAGGTGGTACACCAAAAGTGATATTACCACAATGAATATTTTACCACAAGGGAGTTACTATATAGGACAAGTTTCAAGCATATGATACTAATTTGATGATTAAAGAACTTGCATATCAGTTCTTTATAAGGAGGTTTAAAAAAAAAAAAACTCATAACCTATGCAAGAGTTAATTCTACAGACTTAATGATGCATAATAGACACAAAAAATTGCATGATCCAAAGGTTGAATACATTATAGGGAAAAATAAAATCCAAGACTCCATACAATTATGTGAATTCAAAAGAAGATCTAAAGCTATCAACTGTATTAAAATTCCAAAGGAGATCATACCAGTTACAATGGCTGCCACAGCCTGAGAGAGAACCAAATGACCATAAATTGATCACTACTGGTATCCTTCTAAAATGTGAGAACCTCCTTACACTAAACTCTAACTACAATTTTAAAGGAATTACAAAACACCAATTCCAAGTAGACATGGTGATTAACTCTACATGAACTCTCTAAGCCACTAGAAGATTATGAATTTGAACTCTGAAAAGGGAGGAGAGAGTGAGGTCTAAACAATTCTAGCCCCCAAAAAAGAAAAAAACTTGTGATCTCAACCTTTGTTATCTTGATGTCGACTAAATGATTTGTCATCTAACGTGGGGTCAGGTTTTTCTTTCACCATTTGAAACTGAGTGTCTAACCTAGCATGCAAAAAGAGAGGGCTTTTATTTTTAATAGAACTAGGGTTGAAACCCTCATCGACCTTAGAAAAGAGAATTCCCACCTTTTTAAAAAAGTCTAAAAGGATGATCGACCACTTTTACTGTGTTTAGACCAAAGTTTAGCGCCTTTAACTACTAGTTGACCACCTATTCCATGATGTAAGAAATATTTTCCTCTAAGTTAGGTCAACTACATACCTTTATCTCTTACCTCAATACCACTTTAAGACCACATGGATTTATCTAATTTGGCTTGTGGGTCTCTTTATCTTTCCTACCACTGCTTTAACTCTTACTTCTACCAGGACACATGGCACTGGATATCATAATCCCATGGGTTTTATCTATGCTACATCTTTCTTGGTGGGATTACGACCACCATTGGATTTTATCATCTTTTAATCTCCTTCCCTTGTGCTTGAGAACTTCTCGGATGCCACATGTTTCTCTCCTATTGGATCCCTTTATCACCTTGGGTTGATTAGCCTCCGACCTACCTTGCTATGTGGTGCCTTGTCATTATCCTCCTTTTCTTTTCTCATCTTCTCTCACAGAATAGGATCACAACCTTATGACACCTATATCTATCTTCACTTCTGTATCTGTGCTTCTATGTCATGTGCCATCTTCTTACTATCCCATGATATTTAGCATCCTTCTTGCTATTAGATCACAAGATCATGACATGCTTCCATCTAGCTTATTTGGACTCACTATGGTGTTCACTCTAGTTGGACACATGGCGATCCCTCGCGATCCTCTAAAATTTGTCTTTCCTCATCACTGGGATCATGGAATCAAAACATTTCCCTGCTTGGCTTGGTGGCTGACTTCTCCTCTTTGCTTCTATTCTAAGCATGAGTCTTTTGTTATCCTTCTATGTTTTTCTTTCCTCATCTCTCAGAGTGAGAAATCATGACCTTTCAACATCTATTTATCTGGGCCTACTTGTTCTTCACTCTTCTTCGACACATGGAAATCCCTCACAATCTCATGAACTCTCTCTTTCTTTACTCTGTTAGAGCATGTGATAACGATCTGCTACCACCTAGCCATCTTAGCCCACCATATTCTTCAATTTCAAAGGGCTATGCATTATCTTCTTTCTATCCCGCAATCCTCATCATCTCTTTATGTGTCAAATCATGAGATCATAAGCTTCTTCCACCTGAATGCTTGGTTATCTATCTTGTTCGCATTGGAAACTACCTATTGACACCTCGCTATGTCATAGTCTTTCTCTATCCTCATCACTAGGATCGCGGGATAGCAACAAGTTTCTACTCCTCTTTGTATTACTTATATTAGCTAGGTGGCATCATCTGATCAATTTTTTGATCATCCCCACTCTGCTACGTGGCATCATCTTTCTATCCCATGAACTTTCTCTTCCCTTGTCTTTGAGATTGTGGGATCGCAACATGATTCCATCTATCTTCTCTCTTAAATCAGCTTGGCTCCACTGTGCTTCTCTTAGTTTTCCCCACATCTCCACGTGTCACTGCTTTGTGATCATATGAACTTTCTAGGTATGTGTAGGATCATGGTATGCCAAAAAGTGGCGATGTGAAAAAGAAGTCCTGATTGGTAGACTAATTGAAAAATAGCTATTACTTTCAAATGGTATATCATTTTTTATATCTGAAACATGTGTCACATTCTATGCTTCGCCTAATACAAGAAAAAAACAAAAAAAATTCAATTTGATGAAGTTTAGACTAAGTTAAGGTGGTCAGACATGAGAGTTTTTATATTCTGGAAAAGTTGTAGAAGAAAAACCATAATTAATTATTTACTTAGAAACAAATTACAAAAAAATATGCATCACATCCGGACATTAATCTACTACTTATCTCTAGAATCTAGTAAAAAAATATTATCATTTGATTGTGTTTAAGATGGTCAGACATACGCCTACTTATATTTTTAGTCCTGATTGATAAAATGATTGAAAAATGACTATAAATTTCAAAGGGTATAACATTTTTGAAATAAAAAACATGAGTCACATTCTATTCTTTTCCTACTACAATTAAAAACTAAAAAAATTCAATTTGATGAATTTTAGACCAAGTTAAAGTGGTCAGACACGAGATATTTTATATTCTGGAAAAGTTGTAGTAGAAAAATCATAATTAATTATTTACTTGGAAAAAAATTACAAAACAATATGCGTCACATCCGAACATGTGTCTACTACTTATATCTAGAATCTTGTAAAACAAATATTATCATTTGATTGTGTTTAAGGTGGCCAAACATACACCTTCTTGTTATCTTTTTCCTGAAATTTTCATACTACTGCATTCAAATTTAAAATTTCACCATATAGAATAAGTTTTTTTTAAAGAAGAGATAGTAGCTTAGAAACTAGATTCAATTTTCTATGGATTCTCTTCTTACAAATTTTTGATATAAGATTGATAAATTGTCCAATTTTTTATGTCAACTTTCCTAACCCTTATTTTATCAATTTTTATTGCCACTTAAGGCCTAGTTTGGCATATCATGATCCTACACATACCCTTCTCTCTCTTCAATCTGTCAAACTATAGGATCACAAATGATTGTCACTTGTCATTTCTCTCTTTTCTTGGGACCAAAGAGTGTCCTCCTTGACTGTCAATTATCTTACCATGTGACTGCCTCATGCATAGACACTCTGCCAAAAGATGCTTTCCTTTTGGCTAACTCATAGTCGTGCTTTGGGATATAAAAATGACTTATAAATTTCCCACACCGTGAATGTGGGATAAAACTTTATAACCTTTTCTCTGTCCTACGTGCCTCAAACCACACTTTAACTATGTTTCTTCTATTTTATCCAATCATACTCCTTAAATAACATCTAAAAACATCACGGAAGCTTTCCCAAGGACCGTGTTACATTCTCCATCGACATAGTGGGCTCAAAATTTTAGAGGATCCTATTTCAATCCACATGTTTTCCCCTGTCTCTATCTAAATTTCTCCATGGTGAGTCCAATTTGGGTAACATTTATGATGACCTCTAAGGGGTTTTTTCCTGCTAAATAGTAAAAAAACCAATAACCTTGTCCATCAATTGGGCAGTGAGTTGTTAGCAATAAGAAACCTTAAATACACTAGTAAAAACCCTAATGAATGCAAAAAATAGGTCTTCAATACAAAAACATTTTCATGTCTGATGGTATAGCCCCACATTAAGAATAATAGGATTGTCTCCAGAATTAATAATTCATTTGGTCTTACAATAATCATGCAGGAAGTACTAATTAGAATTGGGATTTGACCTAAGTAGCATGTGTCTTGAGAAAAACATTATTGAAAACTTGAAACCTAAATTATAGTACTAGAGCGCTTATTGAAATCTCGAAACCTACTCTAACTAACAAAAAATGACTCTTGGTCAAACAAAACCATTTACTCAATTTTGAAAATAATTCCCTTTCCTTGCCAACTTAGGATGCCCTCCATGATTATGAACAACTGGGATAGATAGAAAAGAAAAGACACATTCATCTACCTTTTTTTTTATCTAGGTGTGTATACAAACCTCTTCAGATGGATAAGCTGGTGGAGGCTTCCCTTCTTCATTTGCAACTTTATACTTGAGTGAATGGATTAGTTGTATTGTATCTTTGGCCTCCAAATGTGCTAGGTATCTTATACAATATCCCCTTGTAGGAATGAAGCTAGAGCTCTCCTTTCTAGGTTTAATATGATGGATTTATTCTTCATCATTTTGATGATTGGAACCACCTGATACACATTCTTGCACATCTTTTCCTTTATACTCTGTTGACACCTTAATTGGCTAGGTTATTGATGTAGCCCGAAACCCTTAAGAGAAAATCCAAAACTCTTAAGAGAAAATACTCAGAAAATACACAAAAAAATATTATTAAATTGGAATTCTTCATTAATCTTCCTCTACAATAAAACTCCTACTTAATACAATTCTGAAATTACCATATTTGGCAAGTTTTCAGGAAAAACTTATTTTTCCATTTTTGGTAATTTTTCAAAACTCATCCTATGAATCTCGATTTTTCCCAAGAAAAGCTCCCAACTAAGGCAAGTCAAATTGCCAGCTAACCCATAAAATCAGAAACATGATTTCAGATTTATTACAAAAAACAAAACTCAAAAAATTGGGAAGAAATAGAATAAGCCAATTTTGGAGGTCAAGATGAAATTTTAGACTCCCTAAAAAAGGTTTAAATGGCCACCAATAGAGCTAGCTGATCTGGAATTTCCATTAACTCTAGCTCACGAATCCTCCTGTAAAATTTCAGCCAAAACCCAGATCCGAGTCAAAATTTATGACCCTCTGAAGCTCCTGCATCATTCTCCCCTGCTTGAAAAGAACGCAGCGCCTGCAAGTTCTGGTTCTCAAACTGATTCCATTTAGGCTCATCTAGCTTCTTCAAATCCCATTCTGTAATCCAGGTGCTATATGCTGGTGCCAATCCTTCCCACTGCACTAGATATTTGTAGTAGTCACCTTGACGAGTTTGAATTGTGCTCTTGTCTAGAACCTGTGCAACCTTTTCCTTTTTCTTGATTGGGACAATGTGTGTCCAAACCATCTCATCCTCATTTTTAATAGAGGCATCATCACCATGGAAAGTATATAAATTAGAGATGTTAAACACAGGAGAAATATCAAAACTACTGGGAAGCTCTACCTCATAATCATTATCATTAATCTTCTTCAGAATCTTGTAGGGACCAATTTTCTTATATTTCAGTTTGTGATAAGTCTTGGTAGGAAACCTCTCCTTGCATAGATAAAACATCACTAGATCACCTGCATTAAAAACCTGATACCTTCTAGTAGCATCTATAGAAGCTTTATACCGCTCATTGTTGTCTTGTAACTTATGTCTTACATCTTCCTGCAACTAGAAGAGTTGTTCTGCAAAGGCTTCTCCATCATCACTAACTCTATCACCCAAGGGAATTTGCACCAAATCGAGAACACCCTCAGGATTTTGACCATAAATAACTTGAAATGGTGACTTACTAGTTGACCTGTTCATAGAGCTGTTATAAGAAAATTCTGCTTGGAGTAATGCCAAATCTCATTGCTTGGGCTTCCCTCCAACAATACATCGCAAAAAATTACCCAAACTTTGATTGACCACTTCTATTTGGCCATCACTTTGTGGATGATAAGCACTACTAAACTGTGACTTTGTCCCCATCTTCTTTCATAAGGTCCTCTAGAAATGGCTCAAGAACTTAGTGTCCCGATCAGAGGTAATTGTTTTTGGAACCCCATGCAATCTCACTATTTCAAAAAAGAATAACTCAGCCACCCTAGTGGCATCACTAGTTTTCTTACAAGCAATGAAATGAGCTATTTTTTAGAATCTATCCACAAATACAAAGATAGAGTCATTACCTCACTGTGTATGTGGCAGTCCCAATATAAAATCCATACTCAATTCTATCCATGGTGCTATTGCTACTAGAAATGGCATGTACAAACTAGTGTTCTGGGAGTGCCCTTTGGCTACTTGACAAATTTGGCACCTTTCCACAAACCTGGTGATATCTCTCTTCATCTTTGGCCAGTAGTACTATAATTATACTATCAAGGCTATTGTTTTATCCTTCCCAAAATGCCCAACCATACCACTGCTATGAAATTCTCTAATAATATTTTCCCTCATTGAGCCTACAGGAACACAAAACTATTTTCCCTTGAATAAATAACCATCTTGCATAAGATACTCACCTTGAATAGTGTCTGTGTGCCCAAGTACTGGATTCTTCAACTGATCAACAACTTCCCAAAAGTCACTATCAGATTCATACAAGTCCTTGATTGCATCAAAGCCAACTACTTATGTTTCCATGATGGTGAGAAGCACAACACGTCTGCTTAAGGCATCTGCAACTTGATTCTGTTTCCGTGATTTATGCTTCAGAACAAAAGTAAACCCTTGGAGGAAAGAAACCCATTTTGCATGTCTAGTGTTCAATTTATTTTGTTTCTTCAGATATTTTAGAGCAATATGGTCTGTAAAAAACACAAATTCTTTGGGTACCAAATAATGCTTCCAATGTCTCAGAGCTTGCTCAATTGTATGGAACTCTATATCATTTTTCAAATATTTCATTCGCACATCATTCAATTTTTCACTAAAAAAGGCAATGGGATTTCCTTCTTGGCTAAGTACAGCACCAATACCCACATGTGAGGCATCATAGTCCACTTCAAACACTTTATCAAAATATGGTAAGGCCAATATAGGAGCTTTAGTGACCCTCTTCTTTAGATACTGGAAACTCTCTTCAGCCTCTTTGGTCCATGAAAACTCTCGACCCTTAGTGCAATCTGTCATAGGTGCTATAATACTGCTGAAATTATGAATGAACTTTCTATAGAAAGTGGCCAAGCCATGAAAACTTCTAACCTTAGTGATACTACATGGACTACGCCACTCAAGAATGGCTCGAACGTTCTCTAGATCCATGCTGATACCATCTATAAAAATGACAAATCCTAAAAAAATAAGGCTTGCTTGCATGAACCTACACTTATTCAAGTTAGCATAGATTTTCTCTTTTCTTAATACCCCCAATATGATCCTCAAGTGTTGCAAATGGTCTTCCCTTCCCTTACTAAAAATCAGTATATCATCAAAATAAACCACTACAAAATTTCCAATGTAAGGATGCAACACACTATTCATGAGTCTCATAAAAGTGCTAGGTGCATTTGATAAACCAAAAGGCATAATCTTCCATTCATACAAACCATCCCTAGTTTTGAAAGAAGTTTTCCATTCATCCCCTTCTCAGATACAGATTTGGTGGTACCCACTTCGCAGATCAATCTTAGTGAAATGTGTTTCTCCAGCAAGAACATCCATCATATCATCCAAACGAGGGATAGGAAAATGATACGTGATAGTTATCCTATTTATTTCTCGATTGTCTATGCACATCCTCCATGTTCCATCCTTCTTTGGGGTTAGTAATGCTGGTACAACACAAGGGCTCATGCTTTCCTGCACTAACCCTTTATGTATGAGTTCAGTTACCCATTTGTTTAGTTCTGCATGTTGTGTCAGACTCATTTTGTAAGTTGCTTGATTGGGAAGACTTGCTCCTGGAATAAGATTAATATGATGTTGGATATCTCATTTTTGGGGCAGCCCATTAGGTAGTTCCTTTGGAATGACATCTGAATACTCTTCCAACACCGTGGCTACTTCTGGTGGTATTTTCAAGTCCTCTTTTCCTCTTTGTACTACCAATGCATAACAAGACCTTGTTACTTTCATCTCCTTGACATGTTCCTTTTCAGATAACATGCTTTTAGATTTTCCTTTATTCCTGAGAGGTAACAGGATTACCTTAGATCCATCCTTCCAGAAAGTGTAAGTATTCTTCTCTCCATTATGACTAACCTTTCTATCATACTACCAGGGGTGACCTAATAGGACATGGCATGCATCCATTGGAATCACATCACACCATAACTCATCCTTGTAGACCTTTCCTATGAAAAATTTAACAAGGCACCTCTTATCTATTGTAACTTCATTTCCCTTTTTGAACCATGCTACCCGATAGGGTCAAGGGTGCTTTTCACACTGGAGATTTAGTTTCTCTACCATTGCTTTAGAAACCATATTATCACAAATACCTCCATCAACAATTACTTGGCATACCTTTCCACCTGAGGTACACCTTGTTCAGAATATGCTAGTTTTGAGCCATGAATCATTAGTGCCTTTCTCCTCTATATCTTCCTTTGTTGGGATAATCATTGTCCTCTTCATCATGAGACTTTCTCCGATATCTAGAGATAATTCTTGTTCTGATCCTTCATTGTCAACCTAGGCTAGGTTCACTCTCGATGACCCTCCTTGGTTTCCATCTTGCATGCTAAATTTTGAACACTCGAAGGCCTTATGTCCTTCTTCTCCACATCTGAAACAAGTGAATTGTCTTCTCTGGCCTTCCCATCCTCTTCCATTACCATAGCCTCTACCAGATTGAAACCCCTTCCTCTTTGTTGATTCCATGGATTCAAATGGGTTTCTTATTTTTTATCACTCCCTTGACTAGAACTTGAGCCTCCTCAAAATGGGGTTGATGCAACTCTTCATCCTCATCTATTCCTCTGATTGTACTGCCTATTTTGTTTTTCTTCAGCCTTTAGAGCCAACTTATAGGCATCCTCCATACAGTTGATCCGATGCATGCTTAGTTCATCCTGAATAGTGTATTTCAAACCATTTAAATACCTTGCAGCCATCTGTTCATTACTTTCTTGAGGTTCTATATGGATGGACAACTTGTAAAATTCATCTGTATAATCTTGCACAGAAGACAAGTTTTATTTCAAATTTTGAAAACTTTGGAAGAGTGTTTGAGAATAATCCATCAGTAAGAATTTTTCTCTCAGCTTTTTCTCCATTTTTCTCAGTTTCTTGATTTTATCCTTCCCTTTCTTTGTTCTTTCATTTTGGAGATGATCCCACCAGATCATCGCATGTCCCTTTAACTTGGTGCATGCAAACCTCATCTTCTTTTCTTCTGTCATAGACTTCCATTCAAAAAACTTCCCCATCTCGTTTAACCAATCTATCTCTTCCTTTGGCTTAAGACTACCTGAATAGTCTAAAACATCAACCTTGATTGCTTCATTTTTCCCCTCCAAGACTTTGAGTAGCCTCTCCTTGAGACTCACTGCTTCTTCTCATCCTTCTTCTATTCCTTCAGCTCCTTGGTTTGCCTCTCCATCAGATTCATCTTCTTCTCTTTGTAATCCATGGTTTTCCAATCTGTTCGTGAGTTCTGATACTTGTCTTTGCAATCTTATCATATCTCTCTGCGTTTGGGTGAGACGTCTACCTCTTCTTCTTCCTCTTCCAGCCATCATCCCGCTCTGATACCAAATGATGTAGCCCAATACCCTTAAGAGAAAATACTCAGAAAATGTACAACAAAAATATTATAGAATTTGAATTCCTCATTAACTTCTCCAACTTACTCTGCCTCTACAATAATACTCCTACTTACTACAATTCTAAAATTACCATATTTGGCATGTTTTCGGGAATTTTTTTTTTCCATTTTTGGTAATTTTCAAAACTCATCCTATGAATCCCGATTTTCCCAAGAAAATATCCCAACTAAGGCAAGTAGAATTGCCAACTAACCCATGAAATTAGAAACATGATTTCAGATTTATTACAAAAAACAAAACTGAAAAAACTGGGAAGAAATTGAAAAAGCCAATTTTGGAGGTCAAGATGAAATTTTAGGCTCCCAAAAAAAGGTCAAAATGGCCACCAACAAAGCAATTTGAGTTGGAATTTCCATTAAATCTAGCTCATGAATCTGCCTGTAAAATTTCAGCCAAAACCCACATCCGAGTCAAAAGTTATGACCCTCTGAAGCTCCTGCATCAGTTATATTTGATGTTCTTAATGCTGCTTTAGGAGATATGAGCTTGAAGACCTCCTCCTGGTATAAAATTTGAGTTCCATCCTCAATATATGTTACTTCAATTTCCATTCTTGAAACAAAAATTTCTATTGTATCCCAAAATATTCTTCAACTTCTGAATTTGATGAGAATATTTCTTCAATATTCTAGAACTTCTCTTCTTCTATGGTGTTGTGTGTCTCTAAAATAGGACAAACTTCTATGTCATTACAAATCTGATCAAAGTCTGAAAATATATCAAAAATATTTACCTAAAGCACAAGATCTGACTCATGGGCTTGTTGAAAAGTATATAATTTCACCATCAGTCAAAAATCTCAATTTCTTCCATTTCCTCTGTTGTCTCAAAAAATACCAGCAAATTATTCAAACTTTTTGGTTGTTCTATACCTATTTCTAGAGTTTGTATGAGAAAAGTTTCTTCACTTTCATCAATATAAGTAGGGAGTTCACAAAATAAATCAACAAGAACTTCTATACTATCAACATGATCATCACAAATAATCTGCATATCCGAACATATAGCCTCATTTACCTTTGGTAATAGATTTGAATTATTTTAGTGGGTCACTAGAATGAGTTTCTTATAAGAAGATACTTTCTTGAGTACATGCTCTTTCATTTGATAAGTTTCTACATAACTTGGAAATGGAAGACCTTGAGTATCTTCCTTTTGTCTTCTTGAAACTCATTAGAACCTGCTATATAGACTTGCATAATTTGGGGGTCTTCTTGGAAACAAATAGGATTCTCTTTAAAAAAGAGTATCTTTCATAAAGAATATTGATTTAAAAATAGGAGTTTCCAATTCAAAAAATGGAATAGGGAAGGTACCAGACAAGAATTCTTTCTGATTAGATACAAGCTCTTCTAACTAAGATAGACTAGATTGAATTTCTGCATTCTAAAATGTAGCAAGAAAAACCTTAATTATCTCTTCCTTTACAGTGGTTAACTCTTTGCCATGCTTTTGTTATTAAGCCTTCAACTGTCCTTCACGCTTTTCTTCATTCTTTTTTTTTATTCAACAAATTTTTTTGCATTTTTTTAAAAATTCCTTGCAGTTTACATCCATCTCAATTTTATGAAGTTGGGCCTGATGAACCAACTCTTCCTACTCATGAAGATAATCTTGATAAGACCATTCTTATAAATGTGATTTTATCTCATGATCTCTATTGATATCATAAATCTACTTGAGTAAATGCTCTAGTATCCTGGGCATATTATCTTGTCCTTTTAGATGCTCTTGGATTACTTGTTGATTATGATGATCTTCAGATTAATCAGGAAATTGGGCATGAACATATTAATTTGGGGCATATTGAACATATTAACAAACTTTTATAATATGGTACAACTCACACCGAAAATAGGCTTGGGATGATCTTCATATGGCTGATGATTAGCCCCCTGAACATTGTTTTCATGATATAGTGGTGGGTATTCTAACTGTCCATAATAATGTAACATCTCTATTCATATAAAGGTTAGAAATCAAAATGAAAATTGAGATTTGAACATACAGACTTGATCTTATGAAACTAATTTATGGAGTCTGCAAAGTCACTAGTTATGCTAAGTTTAACCTCTTTTCAGCGAGTAACTTGCAACTACCATATCCAAAATAACAATAATCTTTAAAATATTTTGACTTGTGTCCCACTGAGTGTGCCAAAACTGTTCAGACCTAAAATTGCACCCTCCTCAGTCACTTTCTTTGAAGGCTACCTAGGATTCCAAGAGAACATGGAAACACTCCTAGGTGGTGGGATTTCCTATTTATAGAGCGAATCTCCAGATTCTAGGCTGATTCTTATTTGTTATATCACCTCTAAAGACCCTTGAACCAAAAATAGAAACTTGAATGGGAAAAGAGATAGAAGATGCATAAGGGAATAATCTTGAACCATCTAAAATCTACTCTAAAAGGTGATAAACCAAATTTGATATAACCACATTGAAGCTTTGATCACATGGGATTTATTATATAGGACAAGTTTAAAGCATATGATACTAATTTGATGATTAAGCCACTTGCATATCAGTGCTTTATAAGGAGGTTTCAGAAAAAACATAGCTCATAACCTATGCAAGAGTTTTAACTCTACCCACTTAATGATGCATAGCAAAGACAAAAATTTGCATGATCTGAAGGATGAATACATTAGAGGGAAAATCAAATCCAATATTCCATACAAATAGGTCGATTCAAAATAATATTTAAAGCTATCAATTGTATTAAAAATCCAAAGGAGATTCTATCATATTGGTTACAATGGATGTCATAGCCTGAGAGAAAACCAGAGGACCAAACATTTTTCACTATTGCTATCCTTCCAAAATGTGAGAACCTCCTTACACTAAACTCTAACCATGATTTTAAAGGAGATACAAAACACCAATTCCAAAGTATACATGGTGATTAAATATACATGAACTCTCGAAGGCACTAAAATATTACGACTTTGAACTCCAGATAGAGAGAGAGAGAGAGAGAGAGAGAGAGGTCTGAATAATTCTTGCACAAAAAATATGCAAAAAATCTTGTGATCTCCACCTCTGTTATCTTGATGTTGACTAAAAGATATGTCCTCTGAGCTAGGGTTAAATTGTTCTTTAATAATTTGGAACTCAGTGTCTAACCCAACATGTAAAAAAAGAGGGGTTTCTTTTTTAATAGAAATAGGGTTGAAACCCTCATTGACCTTAGAAAAAGAGAACTTCCACCTTTTACAAAAGTCTAAAAGGTTGATCGACCATTTTTACTATGTTTAGAAAAATGTTTAGTGCCTCTAACTACTATTCGACCACCTTTTCCATGATGTAGGAATTACTTTCCTCTAAGTTAGGTCAACTTCATGCCTTTATCTCTTACCTCAGCCACACCTCAGGACCATGTGGTTTTATCTGATTCAGCTTATGGTTGGCTTTATCTGATTTGGTGTGTGGGCCTCTTTATCTTTCCTACCACAGCTTTGATTCTTACCTCAACTGGGATAGATGCCACCATATTGTAATCCTGTGGGCTTTATCTACCTTGTATCTTCCTTTGGGGGATTACGACCACTGTTGGATAAAATCATCTTTTAATCGTCTTCCCTTGCACTTGAAAACTACTTGTCTGCCATGTGTCACTCTCTTATTGGGTACTTTTATTACCTTGCTATGTGGTACGTTGTCATTATACCACTTTGCTTCTCTCTCTTCCTCTTTCAGAGTATAGGATCACAACCTTGTGACACCTATATTTGGCTTCACTGCTCTATCTGTGCTTCTATGCCACACGTTATCTTCTCACTATCCCGTGATCTTTGTCATCCTTCTTGGTGTCAAATCACAGGATCATGACATGCTGCCATCTGGCTTCTTTGGACACACTATGGTGATTTCTCTGCTTAGACATGTGGTGATCCCTCATGATCCCGTGAACTTACTCTTTCCTCATCATTGGGATCATGGGATCATGACATTCCCTGCTTCACTCTGTCACTATCCTGCTATGTTTCTCTTTCTCATATGTCGAAGTGTGAGATCACAACCATATTCCATCTATTCATCTGGGCTCACTTGTTCTTCTATCTTCTTGGACATGTGGTGCTTCATCATGATCATGTGATCTTTCACTTTATTTACTTTGTTAGAGTGGAAGATCACAACCTACTGCCACCTGGACATATGGGCCACCTAATTCTTGAATTCTTGAGTGCCACACGTCATCTTCTCACTATCTCATCATCCTTGTTATCTCTTTGTGTGTCAGATCTTGGGATCACGAGCTTCTTCCACTTGGCTTCTCAGTTATCTATCTCACCGACACTAGCCACCACATGTCAATAACTCACTATCCTATAGGATTTCTCTATCCTCATCATTGGGATCACAAGATATTGATGAATTGCCACCTGTCCTCTTTATCTAAATTGGACTGGCTATGTGGCATCATTTGATCACTTGGTCGACCGGCCCCACTCTACTATGTGGCATCATCTTTCTATCCCATAAAATTTCTCTTCCTTGGTCTGTAAGACCATAGGATCGCAATGTTATACCATCTGTCTTTTTTGTTAACTCAGCTTGGCTTCATTGTGCTTCACTTAGTTGGTCCCACATCTCTAAATGTTGCTCCTTCATGATCCCATTAACTTTATCTCTCTTCAATCTATCAGACCATGAGATCATAAATGATCACCACCTATCATTGCTCACTTTTCTTGGGCCCACAAAATGTTCTCCTTGAGTACCATCAATCTTACCATGTGACTGCCTCATTCATAGCTACTCTATCAAAAGTCACTTTCCTTTTGGATAACTCTTAGTTGTTTAATGGGATATAAAAATGACTTATAACTTTCCCACACCTTTAATGTGGGATAAATATTTATAACCCTTTCTCTATCATGCGCACCTCAGCGCATACTTTAACTAATTTTCTTCTATTTTATCCAATCATACCCCTTCAATGGCGTCTGAAGAAATCATGGAAGTTTTCCCAAGGAATGTGTTACATTATCCATCGACATGTTGGGATAAAACTCTCATAGGATCCCATTTAAATCCACATGCTTTCCCTTGTATCTAGCTGAATTACCCCATGGTGAGGAATTTGGGTAACAATAACATTTTAGATTAAAGTCGTAGCATAATTCAGCATGTAGCTTCATATTTTCATCAAATTATCTTCAATTATATGATCATTTAGCTTAATTCATCCTTAATTGCATTAAAAAAACATGTATAGCTAGGTGCATTTTCATTGAATCTTCCATCTCATAATGACTTATTACTGATCTATTGTCAATTCTGAGAGAAAATTTAAATATAAATCATACTCATTATGATTAGGAAGATAAATTTAATTTCAATTATGTCATTTTTATTGTTTTAATGGACTAACAATTAATTTAATGAGTTATAGAAGTGTTGTCTTGTAGTATATGCAGGTACAATTATTCACACACATTTTTCACACCCAACATGCAGCAGAATTCCAAAATTCTATCTAAAAAAAAATATGAAATTGACATCTTGCATGTCTGTGATATGAAAAAACTCATACGATGAAATCCTTAGTCGTCTAGTGTCGATCCTTAACTCATACATTATCTTCAGCCATATGAAGGGTTTCCTTAACTTATATGGGGGATCCTTAGTCATATGGAATACTATTATTAATCGTTTGAAATCTTTAGTCATATGGTATAATGCATTGATTTTTCTGAGTGGATTTAGTCGCATGAACTACTACAAGTAGTCATATGAAAGGCATTAGTAAGTCATATGAAATCCTATCTTTTTTTGTATGATGATCTGTCTTTTCAAAAATAGATAGTAGTTATGACCCTATCTTGACTTTGAATTTATGACTAATGCTAACCTCTGATGTTGTTTTCTCTATCTAATCATTTTGAATAACATAACATATCTTTGTAAGATGAACATCAAAGATCAAATCAAAATTGAAACTACTAATAGAATTTGTGATCCAGGTTGCCTAGTCAGCTTCAAGAAAACATCGTGTCTTCATTTGCTTGATTTTTAGGAACATAGATTAATTAGAAGGATATTTTGTACTAATTTGTTGAGTAAGAGTGGAGCTTTCTCTTGTCTCTTAAAGATAATTAGAAACCTAGACATACATAATTTTCATTTTCATAGAAGACCTAGGTAGATGGATGTGTGCTCGATGCTTTTGGGAGAAGAAAATTTGGTAGGAGCTTATTCTCTCACTCCTTGAGGGTGATTAAAAATCTAGAGCCTTAGTTTTCATCCATTTTCATTTTCATCTTACCTTGTAGAGGGCCTTTCACAGTGGGAAAAACTACTCACCCTGTGAGGATGACCCAAGTGGGAACAAAGCTAAATCTAGCTCCTTCCAACCCACTAAAAATAAATAAATTATTGAGGTTAAAAATTTGAAGGAAAGATTATCTTATGTCTGGTCTCCTTTGGAGGTATATAGGACTTAAATGTTTTTAATTCTACTATGAGGAATTGTACTGGCACCCATAAGATGATTTTGAATAGATGCACTTATTAAACACCTTAGAGTAGTAGCTTACTCGGTTCACCTTTGAAAGTGTCATAATATTTGTGTAATGAGGGGGAAGAATATCTCCTGAAGACACTCACCATATGTATCTCCTTGAGTGTTTTAAATTGGATAATACAACATTGGAGGTATCATTGCATAGGATCCTTTGAATGTACTACACATAGCTCTTGTAAAAGGAAGAAAATATGGGTGCCCTTCTGGGGGTAAAATATTGTGTGAGCCAAAGAGATATCAAGTTGTGAGTAAAGGTTTTGATGAGTCAATTCCTTAGGGTTAAGCGTATTTTCTCTTGTCATCATTTTTGATATACTAGTTGAAATATTTTCCAAGATATCATGTTTTTTTTGTCTTATGTGTGTGTTCCTAATCAAGAAAATTGAAATAATTCATTCAAACATAGACTTTAAAACATATTTTTTTTTACTTTTTAGTCGCAGAACACTCAAAACGTTTCCCACAGTGGAATGAAACCCCATCTTTCTTCATATAGTATATCCCAAGTCATATGAATGTCCGTCTTTAGTCATATAAAATATGCGGTCATCTGAATCCCTATCTTTAGTCGTATCATATATCCTACATTGTGTGAATACATATCTAGAGTTTTATCACAATCCTCAGTCGTTTGGTATAAAATCATGAGTCGTACGAAGGTTTTCCAGACAGTGGACATTTTTGTATAGTTTCTATCAGAGACACTCATTGAATCAAGTACTCTTTTTGGTCCTCTATCTCGTCATATCAATTTAGCCAGTCTAATCAAGTCTTATCCTCCTATTGTTAGTACATTGGGTTAGCTTTATCATTTATTCTTTACCATTCTTGTGTATCAGCTTGTCTTAACCAATTGATCAATCCTTTTATCTGATTCTAAGATGTCACTATTAGGTAATCAAACCTCAACATGACATCTAGAGTCACACATCATCAATCCTCAATCAATCTTCTTAACTTGGACAAGTGTTATACTATCATCACTTAGAATCTTGATCAATTCACCTTACTTGAATATGACTTTTCTATACCTAGTTTTCATGCCAGTTCAAACCCAAAGATCCCATAAAAGGTTTGATCCTAATCCAAAAGATAAATCTTTAGAAACTCCCAATCATGAATAATCACCAATTAAACAAAATGTATCTTGAAAGAAATCTTAAAATCATAAACAATATTCCTCAAGTCATCAAAAAATTTTCAAAATGTCAGGATACGAGGTGAAATCATAGCAATCATAGAACTCATAGCACACATCATGACAATTCTGATTCAAAAATCATAGAATAAGATATCAAAAAGTGTCAACAAGGTAAGAAATTCCAAAATATGATGCAAACTATCCTACTAATTGAGAAGGAGAAATATATTATGCATCTCTTCTATGGGAGTAAAAATTCATAAGGATTTTTATATTGAAAGACTCATACCACAAGAGGAAGAAAACCCCATATCTCTTCTCACTAAACAACTATATGACATGCAATCTGAGCTCATAGAGATGAAGAAAGAAAAGGACAAACCCTCAAGGAAATAATCATTGGAGGCCATATGTCCTTTTATATTAAATAAAGACTTGTACATGCCACCTTTTCCAGTATGAGTTGAGTTCCCTTAATATGATAAGTATACTCAAGATGCTAATCCTCCCGACTATGTAAGAGAATTCTGCACTCTACGCATGGAGTTCATACACCACCAAACATATTTAATGAGGCTATTTCTATAAATTTTGGGTGGCTAATCCATGGAATGGTTCTCTAAGCTACATATATAACACAAAAAAGTGTAATGGAGAGGCCTTTGTCACCTTCCTTTAAAGGTGTAAAGGATATTCGCAATATATCCTAGAAAGATTCCTTAAAATGAGAAAATGGATATCTTTACTAACAATTTGATACTAGAGATGAATTTTTCACTTCGGTTATAATGTTTAAAATCCTTTGGAAAAATGGTGGAAGGTACTATAAAATTTGAAGATATTTTTGTGAGAAAAGGGGAAATCAAGATATATACAGAAACCAAATTCTCCAACAATTCTAATCCCAATCACAATAAGAAAGATAAGTCAAAGTTTAGGAATAAAAACAAAAAATTAGTAAATGATGGAGTTGTAGTAGCATCTCATATCAAACCAAACCATCTAGTTTTTAATCTCTCTAGTAAAAGTCAAGATGATAAGACTACCAATTGTAAATTTATGTCCAAAGATAATTATGGATACAATAAAGAAAAAGAAGCTTGGGAAGCTTGTCTTAAAAGAAAATTCGCACCACATGGAGGTCACTTGATGCAACATTGAAGGCTCTTCTAAAACACAAGATTTTTACATTGCTGGAGGAAAGACCATGGGAGCTCCAAATTAAGCCAAAGTGGTGGCATGCCAATGATTATTGTGAGTATAACCACAATAAAGGTCACAAGAAAAATGAATGCATGAAACTCAAACATGTCATTCAATATCTAGCTGATATTGAAATGATCACAGTTGGTCAACATAAGAACAGTGGTGATCACATGAGATTCAAACAAACTCTACCCAAATATGAGAAAGGTGGAACATCCAACTCCAAAAATGCCAAAGTGAATTACACTTACCTAGACAAAAATATGATCAATATGCTCAAACCTTATGAGAGTTCTATCAACGTCATTATCATCAAGGACAAAAAGGAGTCTGCATCTTTTAATGTGGTGACATGAAGCCAATCCAAGGTTAATCTTAAAGTTGTCTCATCAAAGCAGCCCACATCATCAAAACATGTTACCTCCAAGCATATCCCATCATCCTCATCATCAAATTACAGCTTGGTAGATCAATTGAAATGTACCCCTACTCAAATATTTATCCTAGAATTTCTCAAAATATCTCTGACACATAAACAGATTCTCAAATCAACCTTGTTGGAAATGACTGTTCCAAAGGACCTAGATGTTAGGAAGTTTACAGCCATGGTTGGTCATTTACCAACACTAGGCTATCTCTCTTTCTCAAGAAAGGATGACAACTCACTCAATCATCTTCATAACTAACTACTTCACATATAGGTCCTAATTCATAAGCATTTTTTTTCAAATGAGTCTTGATAGATGGAGGGGATGGTTTTAATATCTGTACTCTAAATCTTCTGACAAAATTGTGATTGTCTAGAAACACAAAAGATTAGAGGAGAAAGATAACCATAATAGAATATGAGGAAGAAGAAAGATCATCAAAAGGGTTAGTTGTATTACCAATCACAGAGGGACCAATTGATAGGTACATCATATATCAAGTTCTTGAACTACCTCTAGCGTACAACATTCTTCCAGGAAGGCCTTGGATCTATGATATGCAGGAAGCACTATCTACTTACCACCAATGTGTAAAGTTTCCTTATAATATTTTTGAGGTGAGTATCGCTATAGACACTAGCTAATCTTTTAATAACTTAAGAGAAGCTTCTTGATAGTATGGTCCCACACGATAGAGTAGCATCCAGTGAAAAAAAATCTGAAAGTTCTATGCCAACAACAATGAGAGATTTTAAAAATAATTTGAAGATTAAAGATGAGGGAATGGGAGAATACAATCTTGATCAATTAGTCACCATTTTTTTTCTACCAAAATCACCCAAAATTTATGGGAAACCATAATCATATTCCAAACCTTCTAGTTCAAAAGCACTAACCATATATGATGGGACCTTTGTAAGAGATGCTACTACTTTGGCTAAGGAAAATGAGGATAAAGTTGTTTTAAGATGGTTGTACAAAGACACAAAAGAGTAATCCAAACAAGATATCAAACATGTTGAGATATCTTCTAAAAATTATGGGAGGGGATATCACACTATGCAAACAATGAGATACAAAGGCAAAGGACCTCTTCGAAATAATATTATGGACTTGTTGAACCTATTCATGCAGAATTTCAAAATACAAAAGACAAAATAAGATTGGGTTAAAAAGAAGAAGAAGACATCATTCCCTTGATTCAGAATGATCCAATCTTTTATTATGAGGAGGATCAATCTGATGAGGGAGAAGAAGCTATAATTGTTCCATTTGAAAGATTGTTATGTCAACAAGAATAAAATACTACTTACCAAGGAGAACCTTATATTCCACAATGACCTATTCAAGAATGTAAAAATCTATCATATGAGAATTCTACTCATCAAGGAGAATTTAAACATCACAAAAAACCATTCAAGAGACAGGGAACCAACAAAAAGAGAATAATCACTATGAAGGAGACATAGTTAAATTTACATATGTTTTAGACATATCTGGGGGCACTAAGATGAATTCATATGAATATAAGTGGGATGACTTTTCTGATGCCATGATGGAGATTGAAGTAGATGTGATTCAAAAATATGTGTATCAATTTTAAGAGGGATAAAGCTCGAGCACTAGACCATTCAGATTTGGTTCACATAGTATCAATCAGGACTCGAGGAAGGATGATCAATATATAAATATTCTAAACAATCCTTTGGAAAGTAGCTTTGTAGACATGTCTTTCCCGTTGGAAGTAGTGATGATAATGCAATCATGATTCTAAATTCCATCAAAGCCAATCCCCACGATATCTTATCCTTGATACATCCTGAGATAATAGAATGGAACCAAAATGAACCCATTTCTTTGCTCACTTTACCTAATTATTATGCTATAACATGTTATCTAGATGTTGTTGAAACCTTAACTTATTCCATTAGAAAGCATAGCATGACATTGATGGTAGACAATATGCTTTTTCACAGTCTAAAGAAAAAGAAAAATAAAATAGATCTGATGGTGAAAACCACATTATGGTAGCATCAGATCCGAAAATAGTAAAAAGATAAGGTGCATCTGAAGGTGAAAACCTCCTTATGGTGCCTAAAGATGGGAAACTTATAGGAAAGATCATTAGTGCTTATTGAAATAATGCAACCAATAAATCTAGGAACAATAGAAGCTCAACAAATGATACAACTAGCTCCATCGTGGATAGAAGAAGAAAAGAAAAAAATTCACCAAGTTCTTTCAAGAAAAGAAAATTAACTTTGTGTGGTCATACTTGGACATGCTAGGACTTGAGCTCGATTTAATAATGCATCATTTATTGATAGGTCCTAGAGTAAATATAATTAAACAAAATCTGTGAAAGATGCATCCCCATGTTGCGTTGTTAGTCAAAGATGAACTAGGAAATTTTCTTAAAGGTGGTTTCATTAGAGCTATAGCATATGGAAAGTGGATTTCTAATATAGTTCCTATATCCAAACTAGATAAATCTATCTATGTATGTATAGAATTTAGAGATCTAAACATATCTTTTCCAAAAGATGATTTCCCATTACCAAACATCAACATGATTGTTGATCTTACAGCTTGCTATGAAACACTTATGGATGGATTTTCTGGTTACAATCATATTAAAATAGAAAGTGAAGATCAATAGAAAACAACCTTCACATGTGTATCAGGTCCATTTTGTTGGAATGTGATGTCATTTAGACTATATAATGCAGGTGTAACTTACCAACAAGATATGACCACCATATTTCAAGACATTATGCACAAGAGCATGGAGGACTATGTCAATGAAATGGTAGTGAAATTAGCCAACTTAAAAACTCATCTACAAGATACTAGATGGAATGGAATAACCTACACTTTTCCATAATCCAAATTAGTGTGCCTTTGGAGTGACCTCCGTGAAACTCCTAGGTTACATAGTCTCAACTAAAGGTATTGAGGTGGATCCAACATAGGAAAAAGCTATAATTGAAATGAAACTTCCCAAAAACATTAGTCAAATGATAACTTTGCAAGGAAAGTTTAAATCTATAAGATGATTTATTTCTTATTTAGCAAATAAAGTGAAACCATTTACCAAGATATTGCATAAAGGGGAAACTTTCAACTGGGATGAGACATGTGAGAAATCCTTCAACCGAGTCAAGGATTACTAGGATAATACACCCATATTACTATCTCCTATTCAAGCGAAACCTCTATTTCTATACATATCAACAAACACAACATCATTAGGAGTTTTATTAGCTTATCATGATGAAGCAGGGAAGGAAGGAGCAATTTATTACATCAACAGAATACTAGTTTCATATGAAGTTAATTATAATGTCATTGATTAGGCATTCTAAGCTATAGTGTTCGCATCTCAGAAGCTCAGATATTATATGTTGTCTCATTCAGTGCAACTTTTAGCAAAAATTGATGCATTGAAGTATTTTTTGAACAAATCAACATTTACCACTTAGTTAGCAAAGTGGGTATTATATTGATCAAATTTGACATCGAGTACATAAATAAAAAAGATATTAAGGGATAAGTCATAGATGACCATTTGGATTATACACCACTTCAAGATGATAAAAAAATGAGCATTGAATTTCCTGATGATGCAATATTACAATTGACACAACACCTATCAAAGATGTGATTTAACAATTAATTCACACAAAAGGGATCTAGAGCATGCATAAGTTTTATAACACCACAAGGATACACCATTCAAAATATTTCAAATTATTGTTTCCATTTACCAACAATATTGTCGAGTATAAAGTTTTTGTGATTGGTCTAAAAATGGAAATTGAATGGAAGATTGTAGAGTTATATTTTCATCGTGATTCTAAACTTATAGTAAACCAAATTAATGATGACTATCAAACAAAGGATGCAAATTTGATACCATATAAGAGAATGGTGGATGACGTAAAGATGTATTTTGTGTGCATAAATTTCAAATAGTTTGCAAGGACTGAAAAAAAAGAGACTATTGCAATGACTGCTTTAGCTTCGCTGCTTTAAATTCAAGAGCTAAAAGATTCTCTATGATTTCTTGCTAGAAGAATTCCCCTATCCAGCATATGACTCCCTTGGCTCATGCTTAATTTTCCAAATTATAGGTCATGATTTATCTCATTATAGCCAAATTTAATCCTACCTCAAGGATGCAATTGTCCCTAATGACCTATCTAAAAATGAAAAAAATGAAGCCTAATTTGTCATGAATCACATTATTTAATCATTACCAATGACTTGTATAGGTGAGGTCTCGTTGGTACCCTTCTTAAGTGTTTAGAATGTGATGAATCCAACAATGCTTTTTGAGAAGTACACAAAGGTATATGTGGATAGTATCATAATGGTCTCACTTTGGCAAAAAAATTCTTACAGGTTGGATACTATTAGCCTACTATGGAGAAGGATTCCATTCAGTTTTCTAAGTCATGCAAGAATTTTAAACTTCACAAAAATCTCATACACGCTCTAGCAAGGGAGTTTATACTATTTATAATACACTGGTTGTTTCAGCAACGAGGCTTTGACCTAATTCAACAAATATATCCCTCATCCTCTAATAGACAGAAATTTATCATAACAACCATGGAGTAATTTTTAAAATGGTTTGAATTTGTCCCTTTAATCAAGGTTACTGGTAAATATGTGTCCATTTTTATCCTCAACTAAATCATGTGAAGGTATGAAATCCTCTCTTATATTGTACTAGACAATGGAGGACAATTTAAGAATGAGGAGATTGATGAATTATGTGAGAAGTTATACATCAAGATGAATTATTCCTCAATCTACTACCCACAAGGAAATGGCCATGATGAGGTATCTAACAAGAATATCTTTAAGATCCTATATCACATAGTGAACAAATCTAGCAGAGATTGGCATTTGTAATTGAATATAGCTCTATTGTCAAATAAGACCAACATCCTAACACTAATTAGAGCTAAACCTTTTTCTCTTCTTTATTGGTCGGAATTCATTCTACCCATTGTGTTAGAGTTACCTTCACTAAGAATATCATTAAGAGTGCTCATCTCTGATGAGGAGTACTAAATCTTAATAATCTAAGAGCTTGAATTACTTGATGAACACATACAAGAGGCATTCAATCACCTTAGAGTATATCAAAAATATATGTCCAGAGGATACAAAAAGAAAGTAAGATAAAGAAAATTTCAGGTTGGTGACATTGTGTTGAGAGAGAATCGATAGACACAAATAGATAGACAACAAAAGGGGAAGTTTGAACCCAACTGGCTAGGACCCTTAGTCATCACAACAATATATGACTTAGGTGCCTATCAAATCTCAACACTAGAAGGAGATCTAATTCTCAAATCGATCAATATGGGTCATATAAAGAAATTCTATGTCTGACATCCTTAGTTCAACATGATTGTACAATAGAGAGAGTTCCAGAAGAAATTTAAAAACAATATATATTGATCCCGAAGAAATTCAAAAACAACAGAAAATGTTCCTTGAAAAAATAAAAATGATAGAAAGTGTTCTTGATAAAATCCAAAAATAGTAGAAAGTGTTCCTAAGAGAAGCAAAAACATCATAAAAAGACATAAATAATGGTATCATTGGAGAAAACTTGGCAAACCGACACTTTGATGATAAGAAAAAAGATCAAAAGTATTAAAAATTTGGAAAACAAGAAAAGGGCTTTGGTAAAATCCTTGTAAACAGGTGACTTTGTAGAAAAAATAACAATAAATTCCAAGTGGTCAAAACCTATTAATCATGCCCTTCTTATAATAAGTCACTCAATTTATCAATACATCACTTGGCCACATTTCTTGCATCATCATTTTCACTTGTATATATCTTCCAAGGCTTTTGCATCCATATACATATCAGTTGGTCATGCATCTTGAAACCATCACTTGGAGACAAGTTATCTCTTGTCCTTAGTTGAATCAAGCCTAGCTGGGGTTAATTTCTCAGTCATTATAAGGGTTTTCAGATGTTCAATCACTGCCCAATAAGAGTCACTTACCATAGCCTAACCCAAGTGTTATTCCACTGAAACAGTGATCTTTCTCAACACCACCCAACACACAACATTGTTCTTGAACATCACGAGCTTAAAAAAATAATGTTTCTTAACACCAAATCTAATAGACAAACTTTTCCACAACAATAATAAAAAGGCAATGCACATGAACTTAAATTGATTATGATAATCATGTCAATTGAGTAACTCGAAGATGTCTCTTGACTATAGTAACAATGAGACATGAATTTTCATTGTCTGATGTTTGTTATTATTGATTTCTCTTATCACACCTTTTAAGTGACTATATGATGTCTTAGCACTAGATAAGCAAGGACATGGGGCATGATATTTTATTTGATTGCTGCCTATGGGATGTATCCCAACAATGTCTACTAGGACAAATATTACATGGTGTCTATGATGATAACCTTTATATATCCAATAAGCATCAAATTACATACATAAAATCCTCAAATTCTTAGACACCATCACATCTCTATCCTAGACAAAAAGGGAAAATCATTCCTTGTTTGTTGGAATATCATTGGTTTCAGACTATCATATTTCCTGAGGCATTCCGAGATGTCAAGGTACTCAAAATCCAACGAAGGAATATGATATTTTATTTGTCTAATTATTGTGGCATATTTTTTTGATGAAGTCAATGGTCAAATAATCTGGGTGTCTGTGGTAACAGTCTCCCTACTTTTAGTGCACTTCCCATACCTTGACTCTGAATATTTGTACCCTAGATGGAGGTTGTGAAGATTATTCCTTTTTTTTTTTTTATGCAACTGATACTTTGGTCATCACGACTTTTCATTTCTTGATGCTTGTATCTAATTGCAATATTAAAATATGGTGCAATCAATATTCATATCACGATGGTCGCCCTAGTACTAGTAATGGTTGTACTTCATTAAGAACATGAAGAAAAATGATATTTGTATCATCATCGTTAACTATGTACCAATGGTGGTCATATCTAATTCCACATTACAAAACTCTCAATCATGAAATGCATGACTAAATATCAGCATAAAAGAAAAAGCTATCATGAGATTTTCATAGTAGGATGCATTCATTTAGTGTCGCATTCCTTTTCATTGATTAAAATGAGCTAAGAAAGACAATGTTCATGAGGAAAAATTAATATATAGTGACATCAACATGGGAACTTAATTCAATCCCATGACATCATCACATAACATGATCAAGTATCTCATAATACTGACATAAAAATATACATGTATCACATGTTAGAAGAATATAACACTCATTGCATTTATAAATCCATGGCATGTACCAACTAATCATATTTTGCATCTATTATAATTTAAATTCATTTGCATAATCATAAAATAAACATTTGTATTGCATATCCATAGAAAAAGAGAAAAAAGATGCAACGTATACATCATAAACACAGATTCATAAAATTTAATTCATAATCATTTGCATCATTGTCTCATAAAGGTAACTACAATCATAATGCATATCATAAATCCATTGTTTTGCATAAACTAAATAGAAATCATGCATATAAAGATATCACATCGAGAACATATGGAATGAAGCTGCTGCATCTCATATATATAGGTAGCAAAATAATATGTCAGTGTAAGGGGTACAATGAGATAAAAAAACAATCAGAATCAATGTCATCAAGTATATCGAATACATTATCAAGTGTGTCGTCAGTATTTTGATATCTATCATGTGACAAAATTACATAAAAAATCAGAGCATGGTATAATCTCAAGACTCGCTACCACTCTCTGCACCAGCTAGAGGTGGACCAGGAGGTGGAACATCTGATCTAGTAGGTGCTGGAGCTGCACCGTCTGACTGTGTTGCAAGCTGGGAGTACAATGGTGATCTAGCAGTCAGATCTAGAACAGTCGTAATATAAACTACCTGATAATATGTCCCTCTGCTCCACTGAAGAACCACATCACTCAAAGATTTTTCTATCCCTATCTCCTCGTTGATCTTTCAATACAACTATCTGAGTCCTCATCTATGCCCACTCCCTCAACATCATGAAAGTGCACCCTGATCTTCTCTCTCTGCTCTTGGTGGAGGTGGTGGGTCATCCATTGCAGTCCCAAAGGGATGGTCTGATCTATATCATCTCAGTAAACGACCTAGATCTCCTCTATCCCTCACTATTTGTCCATCCCATCCATCATCATCATCATCATCATCATCATCTCCCTCTCCATCATCACCACCCACTGCACCCAATCGTCTCCCCTCTCCTCTCCTCTGATCTCCCCCATCACTCCTATGACCTTTTCTAGGATATCTCGGTCCTATCTATCGTATCTGTCCTCTGTGACCTCCTCCTCCATCACCATCGTCAGGGTCATCGATCCATGGTGCAATCTCGTGAGGCTAAGTGAATCATGGGAAAGGATGTATTTTTATATGCCGACAGTACTCATTAGTCATATTGTTATCTGCTACATCTTCCAAGTAATCCCAATTCACTACCTGTAAACACTGAAACTCGTGAGAAGAAATAAAAAAAAAGAGATCCTAACACCCCATTGTACCTCCTCTCTAATTCAGGCATAAGAACCCATCTGCCGTGAGATTCCTTTTATCCGTCGAAAATGGCGCATCACACGTGTAGAAAAGAAGCGCTCAATGAATAGTGATGAATGTATGATAAAAAATCTTCTCATGAACATATAGGACAACTCTCGTGGAGCATCAGACCAATCCTCGCAACCACAGTATGGTCTGCACTCAAGCACAGTGCAGTCATCAAGGAGTCTTTGCCAGTAATCTACCTTCCCCAAGTGGGGCTGCTGCACATAACCTCGATATATATTAATGTAAGGTTGTCTACCGAAATCCCTCAGAACTCTTGTCAGACATGATAATCCCACCTATCAAACCGACAAGGATAGTAGGAAGAGCGGCATATGTCGGTCATATGCTCACATGTGATAGATCAGTGATCAATAGTGGGTGGCATCACCTAATACTCGTCTGAGATCTTCTATCCTAGTATGGACAAGTTATGAATCATAATATACAAGATGTCATTTGAAAGGAATATGAAAGATGCGGTACACATCCTCAGGTGTGAATGTGATCTTGCATGTACCCATGTGTAATGTATTATGTTCTGAATGTCATGTCTTAGCAAGGGCACCCAGGAGACTGCGGTTCACCCGAATGTCGGGTATATTTAATAATCTAAGGAGGCCACAATGTTGAGTGGTACATCTCTCATTACCCAATAGCTCTGGTGTCCTACTCATCATATGAAGATAAATGCCACAGATGTTCACCACATCAACATGAACCTCCAAGATCAAACAAACAATATATCAATATCATAATAAAAGAAGGAAAATTCAATATACTAAACAACATCAAAAGATGAATCAACTGAAAATCAAACATCGAACGAAGCAATTCAACTGAGAAAATCAAGCATATCATAGCAAAGTATCATACAACTCAAAGAAGTAACTTGTACG
>MU223560.1:990882-1009265 GCA_018584345.1 Thuja plicata | reverse complement strand
CTTTGTATACCTAGAAAGACTTGGCCATATGATGAAACGTTAAAGTTCGAAAAAATGATAAAAATACATGAAAATTTGACAAAAAGACATCACCTCGGTGACATACCAGAGGTAGATACTTGGAAGGTTGTTTGTGGCAGTGAGCGAGCTTGACTCGGTGGCTCTCGGTGGGAATCGACATCATTAGTAACTAGGAGCAAGAAATTACTACAAAGGTAAAAGTCAAAATGAATAGTGAAAAGGTCATTTTCACCATTTAACCTCTTTTGAATTTGGCCTCATTTTTTGACCCTCCTTACCTAGCAATGAAATCAAACTAGGTAGGTCAATTGAACACTGTAAAACCTATATCAAGATCGAAATCAAAATTGGAGTTCTCCACCATTAAGTCAACTTACTCAACTTGCAATTCAAACCGGGTCAAACTTGTGTTAAACTAGGTCATCTCAAGTCAAATCAAGTGTAAAAACATATGGTAATCTCTTAAAATTGATTTTACATCATCCTATCACATCAACACTGGTCAATTAAAGTCAACCAAGGTAAAACTTGTTCAAAATGTGGTCAAACTTGGTCAAATTGAGTTTAAGTCACCTAGGCATCATCTTGAATCAATTCCTAATCAATTGAAACATATTTTTAATCATTCAACTTAGTCAAAATTGATACTTGGTCATCCTTTTATTTCAACCTCACTCTCAAGGGGCATGATTATTGGAATCAATATATCCTTGCATTCGGATCACCAAACAACACATCTTCTCGAATACAATGAATCAATTTTTTTCATCAAAGAAATCATTAAATAAAATCATTGATCAAATCAGAAATCTTGTCTAATCAAATCAAATCACATCACAAGGGGCACATCAAATTCATCATAATCCATATCAAGTTGGTTAACTTGAATCAATCAGTCTCAAAGAATGAGTAATTTCATAAGGTTTCATGTCAAATTGCTCGCTCTTCTCAGTGTTTTGATTAGCAGGGCATATAAATTTCATTGCATCTCATCAAATTGATAGCATCATCATCAGAAAATAATAAAAAAACTAATTTTATTAGGACCCATATCAAGTTAATTGTATCTTTCAGAACCTTTCAACGGTAATAAGTTTCATTGCTTCACATCAAGCTGGTTATTCTATTTAGTATTCTCAGAATCTTTCTAACGCTAATCAATTTCATTGCTTAACATCAAATTGGTTATTTGTTATCATGATCAATACCAGATAGGTAATAAGTATCATCACTTCACACCAAATTGGTTATCCTGGTCTCAATCTATACTCAAACATCTATCATCTGATCTATTTTCAATTGAGTCATGACCAATTTCATCAACATTCATATCAAATTGTTCACTCAATCAAAATCTTATTGATATCAGATATCAGAAGTTCTCTGAATCAATGCATTGTTAGCTCATTGATTCAAAGAGGGGCTAATTAAATCACCTAAAAATGGTATAGTCTAATCAAGAGGCCTAGATCTCAATCCAATAACCGTAGGTCATGATAAAGGATAAACTCCCATAAAGAGCCTTTGAATCAAATAAATTTAATCATAATTGTGTAGTTAAATCATATCAACTTAAGTGCATAACTTATTAATAACCAAAGTCATTAATGATCAAACATAAAAAAGGAATCAAGTCTAAATAAATAATAGTTCTATCCTAAATAATTAAATCTAAATCTAAAATGTCGTTCCTAGTGATATTAATTAAATTGAATCAATTAATTATCCTATTTACCCACTCAACATGACACAAATTCAACACAATAACCAATCAAATTAAAGGATATGGATCACTCAAGTTTGAATATCAACTACACATCTCCAATTGAATCTTGACCACACATTTGAAATGTGAACATTTCCCTTGAAGGAAAATCTATAAAATCAACTCATTCTAAGGCATTTTCATATAGTGAATTCATAGCAAGTAGACAATGCTAGTTTAATTCTTGAGAATTTTTTTATTGTTATCAATTTTTTAGATTAATTGTAGCATTTTAGATTAAACTTATAGCATAATTCAAGATGTAGCTTCATCTTTGCATCAAATTAGCTTCAATTCTATGATCATTCACCTTAATTCATCCTTAATTACATAAAAAAACATACATAATTAGGTGTATTTTCATTGAATCTTCCATATTATAATGGCTTGTCACTCATCTATTGTCAATTCTGAGAGAAAATTTCAATATAGATCATACTCATTGTGATTAGGAAGCTTTAATTTAGTTTTAATTATGTCATTTTTATTGATTTCATGGACTCACAATTGATCTAATGAGTTATAGAAGTTTTTTGTCGTAGTATATGCAGGTATAATAATTCACACACACACACACACACACACACACACACACACGGTTCTTGTTAGTAAGATAATAATTAATAATTCTACTAAAGGGCTCAAGAAACTAAATGTAGAAGTTGTGGCAATTAAAGCTCTTTCTAAGGGTTCTTTTTCTGCCCCCTCCATTAGTGTTAAATATACCAAAGTGAGATACATAAAAGATACTAGGTCTAGTGTAGATTCACTGACGTTTTTGGTGATCTAGACAAAGCTACTCTTCTAGGCCCTGCTACCACACTTTAGAGAAAAGATAGGGGAATTACTCTTGTTGATAGTATAGTTAATAAGGTTAGGAGTATTCATGAGGATTTTCTTAGGAAAAATGTATAACTTATTAATTCTTCAAGTAGTTAGTTGGGGCTTGTCCCATGTTTTTGTTCTTTTGTCTGCTAGTAGGTTAGCCTTTATTCTTTTGTTTGTTTCAAATTGTTTGATTTTTTCTACTCTTTTTTTTTGTTCTCGGATTTTTTTCCCTATAAATACAATTTACCTTGTTAAAAACATTATTCGATCAAATCGAAAGTTAGATTCTATATTTGGCCATGTCCAAAAAGTGAATAGAGTATCTAGCATGTTTTAGTGTCTGGTTCGGTGAGTACTCCTAGTTTTATATTTCAAGGTGTGAACCTAGAGAGATAATATTTATTATATATTCTACCTTATTCCATATTTGTGAGGTCTGATGTTATGTATTGTTCGAGTCGTGAAGACCTGTGTAGTCATTTTTGGTAAAACAGGGAAGAGTAGTAGCACGGTGTAAAAGATCTTATGAAGATCTATTAGATTGATTTTAGTAATGATTTTTTATGTTAGAGGATGATTTGGCAATATATTGGATAGTGTATACTTAATTATTTTGGTCCACATGGAGATTTTCATATAAATCTAGCCAATTGTTATAATATATTTCATTATTTTCTAAAGTGTTCATAGAGTCAACTTGCAAATGATTAAATATTTTCTAGCACATATATAAGATTGATATCTTGGATCATTTTGGTGAGCGAAATATATGAAAGTGTGGATAAATTATTCTTTGAGGTCTGATTCAAAGGAGATTAGAGATATAATATGAAGTGTATGAAATTATTGTATTATACCTAACTGGACCTAGCTTTGGCATTTGTCTTCAATATCTCTATGACTTTTAAAGCATCATATAGGCAGTAAGCCTTTTTTTTAATTTGAGTAGTGAGCTCTAGGAAGTGTGCCTAAATGCATGTGCATTTCATTTTGTAAACTTTAAGAAGGTATAATACTTCTATAGAGCATTTTTATTTCTAGGTTCCATCACCACTGTGATTTTCCCCTAACATGGTTTCCACAATAAAAATCCCAGTGTTATGGTGTTGTGGTTGATTATTTTATGCTTTAGCATCTTTATTTTCATTGTATGTGCTATATGGTTTAATGATGAGATGGCGAATAACATTCTTAGGAGTTAAATTTTACTGTGAATAAATACAAGGTTAAATTCATGATCAGGTCAGCTAGGATTGATACGGTACTTGAAAGTCAGAGGATGGAAGGTAACACATAAGGTCTTGGATTTGAGAAATGTGAAATCTCTAGATCTGGAGAACGCAATCATCAATTAGAAAAGATGAAGGAAAAACCTAAAATGTCTCCGATAAGACAACCTAATGCTCAAAATTCCAATGGTATACACTTTATGTGCAATAAATTTGTTCATATATCTTTTCAATACAAAAATAGAATAAATGGTTCATCTTTCGCTGGTCAATATTTCAAATGCAATGAGCATGGTCATAGATAAAATGATTGTAAAATTGTGATGAAAAATTGTTCTAATAGATGGAATATTAGATGTTTTTCTTGCAAAAAATTTGGACATATTGATAAAAAATGAAGATCAAGAGGAAACCAAGTGAATTATATGTATAGACAGAAAAATACTATGTGCTACAATTAAAAAAAATTCTGGTCACATTGCAAAATTTTGTAGGAGAAAAAATATCAACAAGAGAGGGACCTGATAGATACTAATAACATGTAGGGTAATGATAAGGAAAAATAAAAAGTTGTGGATGAGGTTAGAAAATAGATGAGCAAGACTTGAGTAATAAAAGGTGTTAATGATGTAGATAATTAGTCCACACCTAAACCTGGCGTGGAAAATTCTTTACGGAATTAAGCTATGACATTTGGCCTGGGGAGAGTTTTCATGAAAAACCTTAAAATACCCTAATATGAGTTGATGCAAAAATAAAAAATGGTCAATTTAGTTTTATCAAATTGTTGCATGTTTTTGAAGTAATTTTGAAGGAATATAAATCAATTCGAAGATTCACATAAGGAATTTTTAATCACAGTCATTAAAACCATATATCCAAGTGAGTTAGTGTACAATGTATTTATTGTATAAACAATTTGGTATGTGAATGTTTAAAATACATTTTATCCTCCCATTTGTCAATTTGTATTGCGGGGACAAGCAAATAGACATCTCTACAACGTGATTTTAGTACGATCAAAGGGGAATAAAATAATTATGTGTGCAAACCCTAGTTCTTCAAAAAAGAGGTACTTTACTATGAAATTTGAAATTATTCACTTTTGGTCATGAATACACCTAATATTGTAGATATTATTGAGTTCCCTAGACCTAAGTTTAAGAAACAAATATATAAATCCATGGCGGATGATCCACAAGGGGCATTGTCAACCATTCCTTATGGTGTTTTGCATGTTGAGGATATTAGGGCATATATTCATGCAAATATAGAGGAATTGGGTAATTTTTAGATACTAAAACTTTTTAAGATGAATTTAAGGTGTTAGAGAAGAAACACTTATCTATGGTCGTTAAGTTTCCAAAATTTGATATGAATTAGTCGATTGAGTATGTATTAAATTGGGTACATGTAGAATTCATGTGATTAGACAATCCATTCAAGATCACTAAGGAGGTTAGTAAGAAAGTAACTCAATTCAGTTCATCTGGTGATGTGCTTGTGTTAAAATCTATGAAGAATCAAATTGTAAATGATGCTACTAGATCACATTTTACAAAAGAGTCATAAAAATCAATGACATTAGTCATTTCGATGTGACATTTTCTTTCATGGTTATTGGACATAAAATCTACTATTCTAGTAGATAAAAATCAGTATTAAGCATAGCCATATATCCAACATATAAAATGATAAAAGATAATGCAGATTTTGATTGGTGTGAGGTCTTGAGATTCCAACTGATCGAGAACTTGTCAAAGATCAACAAGGACACAAAAAATAATTTCAAATATAGTACCTTTATCATCTACTTATTATTTTACTTAATGAATGAAGTTCTGAGTTTTGGAATGATTCAATGGTCTAATAATAGACCTTTTGTAGTTCAAATTAGATAATTTGTCTATATTCTTGACAAAAAATCTAGGAAGGGTACTCTCTAGGGTTTCTTCAAAGACTTCCAATATAAGACATAGCCAAGGGAGAGGATTCTGAAGTATATTGTTGAGAACTATGAATATACTATATTCTTAATGGTTTAAATAGACCATTATTTTTTGGAAGTAGTAGAACCTAGAAATTATTGGATCATGCCTCTTAGGTATGAGGTTGAGGAGAAAATTATTGATATATATGCTCAACATATGTTGAGAAAGTTAATAGATTCTATAGAAGAATGATTTAGAACTTACAAACAAAATGACCCGAAGTAACATGGTGATTTAAGCAGACGTGACATAGAAAGAAAGATTTGGAAAGAGGTTGAGAACCTATTAGAGAGCATAGGAATCCAAGTACAAGATTTAAGGGAAGCTAGGAAGAGGAAGATGGCAGCAGAAGGGAAGCCAACAAAGACTGAGGTAACAAGTCCTAATATTTATTCACCAAGAGCCAAAGAAAATAGAAGTGTTGCACCCTCTACAAGTCCATCTAAGAAAGTGAGTCTCAAGAAAAAAAACCATCAGGGAAGGAGGCAAAAAGAATAAAATCAAAGAGGTCAAGGAAGTACACTACAAAACATGATGATGATGAGGCTACAAAATCAGATGATTGAGTTAAAGAGAAAAAATACAAGGGAAAAAAAGTATCAAAAGTTACCAAAGCAAAGCCATAAGAGGATGAAAAGGAAAGAACAATGATGAAAACTGATTGTGATGTTGTTTATATGTGTTTTAGTGAAGCAGAGAAACAAATAGAAATTCATGGTAATTTCAAACTTCTTATAAAACTATATGAAATTTTTTATGAAGATGGAAAAAGGAAATTAGAGGAATCCATAATCATATACTTAAACACATTTAAGAGGTCCCTTACATAAAAATGAAAGATATGCCTTAGTTTTTTTATGATTTACTTGAGATGAGAAGGATCAATGTGAAAGATGAAGATGAAAAGATAAAGAAATGTATTTTGATAAGATTATGTCTGGTCATAGCTATTGAAGAAATGAAGTTGATACTCAAAGAGGCCTGAGATTATTTCAGGAGTAAATCAAGGATTAATAGGATGTTGATTGATTAAAACTAAAGATCTTTTGGTAGAGAAAGAAAAGATCTTGAAGAAAATCTTACTAAAGAATCAATAAGAGGTTGTTAGAGATAATGCTCAGGATATACATGACATCTCTCTTCCATATGTTGAGTTGACTTAAAATGATATACATATTGAAATAAATGTTTGTGAATTTATTGTATCTATTGCAAAAGAAGGTGATATTGTATGTGAGAAGAAAGTGGAAGAGAAGCTAGAGAAGATAACTGAGATGATGTAGACTGAAGTGAATATTTAGGCAAGAGGCATTATAGACATAGTGAAGGATTTCCTAGAGAATGATTATTTGGATTTGGATGATCCCAAAATTACTCAAGGGTTATTAATTTGGCTACATTGTCTCCAATTTAGAAGTTGAAGCTTGACTCATTCTCTCAAGAAAAGGAAGGCGAAGAAATTTTGAGATCACATATTGAAGATAATGAGATACTAAGTCTTTCTTTGGATGTCTGGGAGAAGATCATGCCCACTTATGTCAAAGATCCATCTGATACTACATTTGATCAACTGAAGGACCTTATCAACTCTGTAAGTACTCACATGTGATCATTAAGTTTGTTAGGATAAATGTTAAGGATTAATTTAATCATAATAGATTCAATAAATTGTATACAATAATTTCAAAAGATAGAGTTTTTTGGGTATCAATATGAAGAGAATTCAAGATGCTTTATCTGAAAGAGGTGATGCCTATAAAGCATGTCTATAATTTTCAAAATATGTTGAGGACATTGAGAAACTGATTATGAAAATTAAGAAGTAATTATCATATTTATCACAGTTATTTGATCCTTTAACACCTTCTCTATCAAATAATGAAGGTCAAGCCATAGCTCTACTTGATAACATTAAGATTTTTATGAATGAGGTACACAAAATTATTGGCAAGATTGGTGATCTTAGAAGTTTCATTGCTCCTAAGTTGGGAACTATGTTCAATACATTTCAGGAAGCAGAAGCAACAATGACTACAAGTGATCCACTTGATCTTAAAATAGTTGAGATGATAGAATGTCTATTTTGTGGATATATTCAGTTGTTGGAGAGTATCAAACAAGGTTGGGACATATATTTGAGTTCTTTGAAGAAAATTTTGCAGATAAAGGATGACAAACTTTGAATATGTTTATAATGAACATAGTTTTGCAAATAAAGAAGAGCTGATGATGAAGGATTCTCACCTCCTGTATAAGAGATAATATTAATGAAAATAAATAATTTTTTATGGGAATAGGATGTCACATGATTAAAAAATGCCATGGTACAAAGGAAAGTAGATCCTTAGAAAAAGAGAGAAAGAATGAACATGCAACTTTACCACCCAAGTGTGAACGAAAGAAAATATATATATAATACACCTCGAATGATATCTACCTCATAATAGATATGAAATCCCTACAAAAATAAGTTGTATCCTAGAAAAGACATCATGTATAAAGTAAGAAATTCAGAAATGAAATGATGGATGATCATTGAATGATAAACATGCCATGTTAAGACATAAAATCATTGTTAAGAAAAGACACCCGGATCTTGCATGTAACAAAGTATCTTATGCCAAAAGGAATGTATCAGAAAATAATGAAAAACCATTGGGTATGTGCAAGAAGATGAGGGGCCAAAAATTGGCGATCTGAAAAAAATTCCACTTTTTACTTGTCCAAAAGCACATGAAAATGTTTGTTGACGTTTTAGTAGGCCTGGGTGTCAGTACACCTGGGAAAACCATACACCAAAGCATAAGCCTAATCAGGTACCTAATTTTTTTGGGTACCTAATATTTTTGGGTACCTGATTTTTTTGGGTACTCGAAACGTGTAGCATAAATCAAAACCTACAAGTCATTTTTCTTGTTTCTCTCATTGCTTGTAGATTGAAAAATGGCTAGGTTTATCTTGTACATGATTTTTTTGGGTACCAGATTTCTCCAACCAACAAATTTGACTTCGCTATATATATGGTAAGTGAATTCTTTATAGATTTTGACGCATTTCTTTCATTTTGATGTTAAATGAAGTTTTTTGGTTGAAATAGGGTTATGTATTAATTTTTTCAATAATATATGAAATCAATTTGAAATTTATATTTATTTTTTATTTAATCAAGCATGGTTGAAAACATTGAAGAAAATAACCATACCCCACAAAATAACTATCCCCAAAACAATTAACAACAACTTCAACCCCTCGATCTTTAGAGGATTTGAGACAAGAAAATTTGAACACTATACAAGGCTTCCAAAACACATATCAGAATATACCTACATTAGGTCCCATTCTTGCCACCCTAAATACTATTGTTGAAAATATTGACACACTTACACAGGAACATAATGCTACTCATCATTAGCGTGATGATATGTATGCCCAATTTGATGATGTTCTTGACCATGATGAGATTGTGGCCCTTAATATAACTAAAGATGATATATCCTCCCTTTTTGTTAATCCTAAAATTGGATTAAAATTTGACCCCAAAAAGCCCAAATTATCAATTAAATGGTGCACAAGCGATGCAATGTGTACACACTTTTGGGATCGCTGGTGGATGGTTTTTGATAAACCACCCCACAACAATTTGGAGCTCCCTTTATATTTTATAAAAAATTTGTATGCTGAGTTTGTGCTTGGTCACAATGTAAATTATTTGAGCATGAGGCCCAACATGGGTGTAGGCGGAGGAGCTCCTCAGGCCATTTTACCAGTGCAAAATGGCCACTACTTTTTCCCCCCCATTGATGTCTCACCCCCTCCTCCAGTGCAACATCCTGATATCATTGCAGAAGCAGCCTCACAGAGTATTAGGGCCATTCACACGTTGAATGATTAGTTGATCACCCAGACCAGGTCATTGTTGCCTCATGGTGTGGATGATGCTGGCACATCAACATCTGGTAGTAGTTCACATGTTTACGTCCCCCATACTTGCATTATGTGCAAGAATTTGTGCCTCCGACCACTTCCTGATGTTTCTACATATCAATACATTATTGATGAGGAGGATACAAGAGATGCAGCTATAGAGGCTGCAACACCTCATGGAGCATCTACATCTCATAAGAGTGATGAGGAGGGGTATGCAGAGCCATGGACTCTTGTTGATATGGTAAGAGTAAACATTATTTAAATAAATTTGTCACATGACCTATTTAATATAAAAAATATTTTATTTATTTAGATTAGTTTTAATGACTACATGAACTTATGTATATATATTTGGTCAATTTATAGGGTAAAAGCATAATAATATGTCACCCTTTTACAAAGGAAAAGGTAAACAACACCAAAACTATAAAACTTCAAGGGCATAAAAGTCACATTTCTATAGAGAATTTGAAGATGATGTAAACTGATGAAATGTGTGAAATAGGATTAATTATATCCCTATAATTTTTTTAAAAAAATTGAACCAAAATTAATATGTTTTTTGAATTTTTTAGGTCCATTTTTCATTTCTTCAAAAATACTATAAATAAAGGAGTTTACTTCCTGCAAAATCATTATAAGTAAAATATTGTGTTTTCCTCCAATTTTAGAATATGTTTTAGATGACATGTATAGCTAGTGTCGATGTATAGTTTGCATGTTATAAGTATTCAAAGTCAAACTTACTTGAAATCAACAATTTTTATCTCCTGCCATTTTTCCCCTATCAAAACTATCCCAAAAACCAAATAAATTACATATTATTGAAGAGGACTCTCTTCTCTAGTGTTATCTATGATTTTTATTTTTTTTGAATTGATTTAGAATGTTTTTATATTATCTAAATCAATGACTTCTTAAATATTTAATAACCTACATGTATGTTGTATCAAATTTGTTTAATTTTTTGTAGTCGAAACAATATAAATATATATGTGCAGAATCATAGTTCTGAGATCTAGAAAAGGGTACACTTTTTTTTATTGTCTAGTTTGAGTAGAGAAAAAAATAGCAGAAGTGTTCAAACTTCTTGATTTGATGTGTTTTTGGAGATTTGGCTGGCAACATGGCATGCCACATAGGTAGACTCGATGGAGTCAGACTCGGCCGAGTCATACTAGACCTCGCATTGGCTCACGCAGGAGTGTGCTGAGCCACATAAGCACCATTCAATGTAGCGTGGTGCCCACATGGACTCGACCAATTTTGACTGGGCTGAGTTTAACTAGGCCGAGTCTATCAAGTTAGCTTAAAAGGTGACAAATTATTATGATTTTAGCCTATATTCAGTCGATGATAGAGGAGGAGTTGAGACAGGTGGATGACTCCACAATTTCAGCCATTTCATTTGGCCTTGACACCTATACGGTATGTTATAAATTATGTACCCATTAGTTTTTATATCATTTGGTGTACATGCTTACATCTCTATCAATTAGAGCAATAAAAATCATACATTTACTAATATATTTTCATCTTATTATACTCTTGTAGGTATCATTTGATGTCAGTGGGGGGTACGAGGGGGTTCCTTCTTCATGTGTTGATAAAGGAAAGGTAATTAAGTGTTTAAAATTAATTATGCATGCATATGTATGCCAATTGTGTGTAGTAATAAATATTTTACATGCACTTTATTGTATAGGGTGTGGCTCTTAGTGATGTCCCAACATAGGTTTGGGAGCCTAGACTGACAGGCATCTCAATTTAGAGTGATATCCTGATTGTACATAGATTTATATATTATTATTTATATTTTATAATCAAGGTTGTTATGATGAAGTACATTTATATATAATTGACTATCTTTTTGACTCTCATAGGTTACTCCCAGTGTGAGGGAGGCCCCACGAGAATCTTTCATATCTTTGTTGACCCAACCCACTATCCGAGAGGAGAGATCAGTGGATGTAAGTTTTAATTTTAGTTCAATCAATTTGTAATTTTATTACGCTCTCATCCTATTTTGTAAATTTATTACTCTATGTTGCACCTTGGGCCCCTGCACCACTCTACTAATCTCATTATTAAAAATATATATTTATAGGTCAGAGTTGGTATTGGTGGCATTGTCCCTTTGCTACCAAGGGCTTATGTTAGGACACTTGATCTTGGTAGGTGATAGAGAGGCCAGGCACATATGTTTATATTAAGTTATAATTTATAATTAAATTAGTGTTTTAATTATGAATTGTATATATGTACAAATCAAATAAACTAAGCAATCTAGCTTGAGTTTGAACTCTTTTTTGATGCAGGATCAATCAAATCCAAATAGTTCTTCAAAGAGGTTGCATTTTGATTATCCCCCTAGTGCATAGGATGTAGTTTTAGTTGTGTTTGTTTAGAGATGCCACTTGGCACATTTTGAGATGGCATATATGCCACATTGTACACCTTGAAACATTGATTTTATATTCATTTTGAAATTGTATGTGCCATATTTGTATATGGAGATACTTTTGATACATTCTATACATAGAACATTTTCATTTTTATGTTATATTTGTGTCATCTTTTGTATACACATGTATTATTCATGTTTATGGAATTGAATGGTGAAGCTATATCTTGACTATGATTGTGATTGTTATATATTGAAGTTATATTTGATTATCACTATGATTTAAATTATATCTTGTTGAAGTTATATGTCGGTTTGTTTGAATTTGTTATAATAGATGCAATAAATTATCGAGATCACTCAAATTCTTCTTTGTTTTGTTACAATACCCAAATTATTACTTCAATAATGCATCAACTTCTAGACCCAACCCACTTTAATAATAGTGATTTTATTTTATTGAATTGGAACTCATGGTTTTCGCTACTAAACCCACATGAAACTCATGGTTTTCACTGCTCAAAGAAGCCTTACAAATATCTTATTCTAAGCCAAAATTCTACACTTTACTTTTCAAGTATATGGATCCAAATTATAAAAAAACTCATGGAGAATCCAATGGCGTATAGACTTTGAGTTATAATAATACTAGATGAGTTTTGACATTAAGATTTAATCTTCAAACTATAAAATCTATTTAGTTTTATGAAATATTCAATTATCTAAGCACAATTTCTCTTTGCACACAAGCTTCAACAGGCCACACAACTATAAACTGCAAATAAGGAACAATGCCTCCTCAAGTATCCCTAAATAGACATTTCCTTCTTTATACTCATATGTAAAGTTTAATCAATATGTTCTTTAAGAAAAGAATTCATAAAATATGGACACTAAAGGTATATAATACATTGAGTGAAAATAGATCTTACTAAAAATAGTTCTTACTAAAAACAAGTATCATACTTTGACAAAAGACAAATATCTTTATGCATAAACAACAAATATTAATGATGAACATCCAAAGTGAAGGAACTATAAAATATTTGTGAGTAGAAGATCTAATACTTTTGGGTCAACCTTGCTCTAATTTTGCCTCTATTTGTTTTTATAGAAAACTGTTGGTTTACGATTTGTCTACTTTTAATTTGATTTATATAATGACTCTTGAAAATACCCAATGCTGGCTATTCTAGAACAAAAAATAACCACAGATTGGGTTAGTGGTAGGAATCTATCAATGACCCCTGAATTGAAAGGTACACTATCCCTTATATGAAAGATATGCAATTAATTTTGTCTTTTAGTTTTTAAGGGTATGCTCTTAACTGAAGAGCAGAAGAGGATCAACCAAGTTGTCCAAAGCTTCAAAAAACTTAGCCAATGAATGGGGAATTACTCAATGAATTGCAATCTGAAATGCAAACTATTATGTAGTGCGAGATGAATGCAAACTATTATCTACCAACAGAGATGAAGAAAGAAAGTGTAATACTGCAATTCCCGGATTACTAAGATTGTAAAACTTTGACAATACCCAGATTATCTTGATCTCATTTTATATTAATATTCTTCCTAAATCCTTATGCAAGAACTAATCAGTTGAATTAAGATGTCCAATCAAATGAAAATAGAGTGCTTTTGATGAAGATAGTAAACATACAATCCACTGAATGAGAATAACAAAACCCAGTTCATTACTATTCATTTGAGTTCCATTATTAGACACTTATTTCAAAACATCACAGAACTAACTAAGATGAACAACAAAAAAATCACTTTGAACTCAGATTCGCACACAGTAGTCCCAGCTACAGGGGTTTTCCCAAAGTAATTTTTTCTGATCTTATTTACTTTACAGAAATTTACATATATAGGTCTTCTCCAAATGACCCATTTCAATAATGATTTCCTCTTTACAATATTCCAAGAGGAACATTCTAATAATAAACCTGGTCGGTTACAAAAACTGACAAAGCTGACAAAATGCCAAAAATGGCTACAATATACAAAAGTTGGGAAGACGACACAGGTCAACAGATTCTATGCCATCTTCTGTGTAATGATTTTTTCTGTGTAAGCCTTCATTGCATCCGTTACCTTGCCCAAATCCTGAGCATTCAGAATGATTATATTGTCAGCTCAGATCATCCAAAAATCATGCATCTCTGTCAGTTCATCCAACCTGGAAATCTGGGATTGGAGCTTCTCCATTTCCTTTTTTATCAAAGCATCTATCACAGAGAGCTCACTGATTCTTGACTCTCGGAAGTTAGCCAGATCCACAATCTCATCTATGAAAGAAAGAAACTTAGCTTTCATTTTCTCTATATTCACCAACTTGTCACTTCCAGAAGATTGAGATTCTGTGTGCAGTACTTTCAAAAACTCAAACAGTTTATCCATCTCCTTTTGTACTAACTTCACCACAGTGTTGAGTTCATTTGTAGATCTATTTTAGTTCTCAACCATGAACTCCAGAGACTACCTCCAGTGAAATAATGGCTCTTGTCTAGTCTTGAGGATACCATTAGAGATTGCAATACTAGTCTTCATATGAATCACCTCCTACAAGGTGCCTAACTACTCTGTCAATCCAGTGGATGCATTATAGATGGTCTCCTAGTGTTTTGATGTTGTATCCTTCAATTTTTCTACATCAAGTAGAAGGTTCCCAAAATTCTCAATAACAATGGGGCCTTGAACCTTTATCACTTCTATCCATGCTCTTCCAATTTGACCAAACTGTCTCTCTTGCTGCAACTTCAGTAGTAAGTTCTTATTCTCCTGTGCATTGGGATCAAACTAAGTAGATGAATTAGTGCCAAGAGTAGATTGAATATACTCTGCTAGCTCCTTATTTTTAGACTTGAGGACTTCCTTGTCTACCCAGAGTTCTTCTAATCTATCCTTAATTCGCTCATTGGTGGTTTTCTAGATATTCACCATTGAGTCATGCACTGACACTCCTAGGTCCATGGTTTTAATCTGGAAATATTGAGCTAAAATATCATGAAACTTTCCTTCTTTCTGTGGCTGAGATGAGGTTGCCTTAAGGATCAGGTCCTTTGAAGAAATAGCCTTCTCAATGGTCTCTTCCAACCTTGAGTCTATGGATAGCACCTTAATTTCAGATTGAAGAGTCGTAGGATCAAACAACTTCTAGGCTACTAGAGGAGTCCATTTGTCTTGAGGTGGAACAAGGAAGGAGGAAACCTTGGTCACCAAAAGGGCCAGAGTATTTACCGGCCGAGAGGAATCCTGACCATCCATGGGATTTGTGTCATCCAAGGTGACAACTAGTCTTGGTGAGGGAGGCTTGGTCACCAGCACCTCCTCTTCTTTCTTCTTTTCCTTCTCCCTATCTTCTTCCTTATCCTCTTCATTTCTAATGTTTGGGAGTGAACCATCTCCACACGTCAGAGTGATGGGAACATTATTTTTCAGGTGCTGGTCACCTCCTTGCCCAACGGGTTGCACTACACCTATTGAACTTGATGGTGCCACAGAAGAAGTAACTACTAAAGATGATTGCTCAGCTCCTAAATTCATTCCTCTGGATGAACCTGTGCCAGAAGTTCTTTTCTGGCATGCTCTGGTCCATTCTACCCACTTGTCGGTTCTCTTGATAATACCCCTCATGAGAAGCTCCAATGAATCAATCACTAGACTAGTTGGTGGAGAGGAAGAAATGGGCAACACCTTGATCTAGTTTTAGGACGAGGGATGAATGAAGAGGCTATCATCTGCAAGATTAGATACATCAACAACATTATTATACATTGCAATTTCATCCAAAGTTAAACGGGACCATAATTTTTCCTGTGTTTGATAGTCATTAAAACACTTGGCCCAAAAATCTTCTATGTCTGGGACATGTCTGTAGGCATGTTTGAGCTTCAGGTAATCTCTAACAAAACCCATAGGATCATATTGAGGCTTAAGAACCTCATAATTAGGAAGCTTGATCTTATCCTCAAAACTCTTTATTAAATCCTGGGCATCATATATGGATGCACAGGAATATGGACCAACCACCACAGGGAAGGAAATTATGGCGATCTTCTTCACAGTTGAACATAGAGTATTCACTTCCAATATCTGTCAGCAAAGCTCCACCAAGACCACCTTATCTTCAGGATAACAGGGCAATCTATTTGGAAATTCAGAGAAGGCTCCTATCCAAAGATAAGAGAAACTCAGGAATTGGATAAAAGAGCATCCATACTGACTGATTGCCAAGATGGCCTCTGTGGAGAATCTTCTTTCTGGGAAACCTTGAAGTTCCCGACAAATTCTCATTGTGAATGCATTGTTCACAGCAGTATATTCCTCAAAACTTTGATTTAATTTGCATATTCGGGTAGAATTCATATATTTTGGTGTTGTTATCAAAGTTCTAGATTGCTGGTAAGCCGGGCCATAGGTGCTGAGTCGCTAGAGCATAAATCAAGTAAGAAGACATATAGAATTGTTTGATTCCTTGACAAGAGCTCATCCAGGGTGCAAGCTTCTCACACAGAATTTCTACCTAATCAATGAACATATTTTAAGCACATACAGCTTGAACAAGAAAGAAATTATGTTCAACGAGATCTAAAATATCAGGTTTTCCATCCAATCTAGTCATTAGGGCCAGGATATAAACCATTTCCCTCTTTAGGCTTATTCTGAAGAGAGTATTTGGAATCTTACTTTTCCTTGATCGAGGGGTCTGGAACCAGGTCTTCTGCATTTCCTCCCTCCTTAGAGTCTTCTTTTCATTGAAAATAGACATAGAAGAACCAAAGTTGATATCGCAATACACGTCTTTTGCCAAAATGCCAAAAGCGGATTGGATTAGGGATTTATCAATCATTAGAAAAATTGACTGATCTGGAAAAAGTATTTTCTTTTTAGCTGGGTTGTATTTCTCTATACATTCTCTGACGAGCTCAGGAGCTTGAACTACCATTGGAAACCCTGCAGCTTCTACCACACCACTATCCTTGAGCTTCTGTGTAATAGGGTGAATTGGATGAGAATTCAATCTTCTCCGCAAATCTCTGAGATCAAAGAATCTTAGAGATGTGTTGGATGCTTCCTTCAATTCACTCTCAATACCAATTAATCTCTCGTAACCATAATCTTTAACATCCATTTACTATGAAACTAAGAACATGAGTGAAGACAAATGACTTGCTATTCAAAATGGTGAGGAGAAAATGATGAAAAATTCTTAAGAAATAGCTACTAAGATCCAAACGTTGGCACCACATGAATGACATTAAAGTGACTAACAGACTCAATGGCAAGATTAGCATTTAAGTTTTTATTATCAATGACTATTTGAAATTCCCATTTTAGAGAACATAACGGCCTTGAAATCCTCAATCTTACACTTATCTTTATGTTCATTAGCCACTTTTGCTGAAACAAAACTTTAGTCTTGTGAAAAAAGAACATAATTTCCTTCCGATGCTGAAATGAATGAACATTAGACCATTTTACCTTGTGTGGAAAAAGAATATAAGAGAATACTTTTTTCGTAATCCTGTTTCCTTTATTTCAGAAAATTATCCCGATGGCTTCACCTTTTATCCTTTTCTCACTTAAACACCTTATTTTCCATCGGGGGCACTTGGATCCTTATTTTCTCTTTTCACTTGTATCACGCTTGCACCTATGAGACCATCTTTTCTGAAAACTGCATGTGTACACACAAAATAGTGCACTTCTATGAATCCTTACATGCAAGGAAACTCAAGAATGAGCCCTCACAAATTGATCCATAGCTCTCTATGCATGGAGTTGCAAGATTTGTAAAATTGCTCTCAGCTAGAGCTATAAACTTATGACCTTGCCAATAAACCATACAACAAGAGATTCAATGAAGAGAAGGGAAAGAATGGAAATATCCTCAAGAATCAAAAATGTATGCAATGTAATGCAAATCTAAATGATAATGCAAAGTAGTCTATAAAAATGAAAGTACAATGCAACTAATCTATGAAAGGAAAGAACAAGTTTTACCAAGCCTTCCTATTTAGACTATGTGAGATTATTCTATTGCATAAAAGGAAACTAAGCTATGAAATGAAGCTATGGATGATATGACAATGCAACTATGAAAACAAATATGAAAGCTATGATGAAATGCAATAACAAGTCTTCAAAGCTTGGATGTAGAATGTCTTCAAAAAGCTCCAAATGACCTAGAAAACCTGCAGCATAATATT
>MU223560.1:973999-990782 GCA_018584345.1 Thuja plicata | reverse complement strand
CTTGGATGTAGAATGTCTTCAAAAAGCTCCAAATGACCTAGAAAACCTGCAGCATAATATTAGCATGAAAACTTAAGATATGAAAATGAAAGAGAGAGCTCTCCTTTTATAAGAAGTGAGATAAAATGGACCATTGAGATTAAGAGGCAAAAGTCTTAATCAAGGGTGGAGAAAAAAGAAAGCTTGATCCTTGTGCACAAATATCCTCGAATAGGAAAATAGGAGTTGACTTTGTGTTTTTTTTCCTTTTTGTAAAATAAGAATAATTTTTTATTTGTGCAACATAGGATTAGAAGAAAAGTAAGGATTTTTTATTTAAATATAAAAGGAGGAAATTCCTTTTATTTAAATAAAGGCTTAGGATAAAGTGATTTTATTATTTAATTAAAAGAGATTTTTAATCAATTAAAAGAGAGCATGTTCTCTTAATTAAATAATATATTTTTTTTATTTTTTCTCTTTTAAATTAAATAAGGCTTAAACCTTAGGAAATATTGAATTGATTATGATTTGATCAAGGAAATTGATATAATTGATATTGTTGATATTTGAAAATATTGATTCAGGGATTTGATAAATTGAGAAATGGGGCCCAAAGTCTAGGCGACCATTTTAGGGTGCATACAGCATGATCACTACCACTACTCCGCAACTTGATATCTTTAAGAGTTGAAAAACTCTTTTATGAAAAAAAGGTTTACCAATCACTTATATAAAAGACATATTTATCTTCCAAAAAAAAATATTGAGCATTGCAAATCTGAGGGTGACTAATTCTCATTTGGAAGATGCTATGACACCCCTTTCCTAACATACCTAAATTACCTAAACACCGGATGAAGTTGAAAGATTGAAAACCTACTAGCCTCAAATAGGCAAGGAAAAGAATTTATCGGATAAGCAAATTATGGGAAGGTTTCAGAATGAATGAGAAGTAGGTCACCAAAGAACAATTTTACACCTAGGACCTAAAGACCCTTAAACTAAAATTTGGCAACAAGTACCAAAAAATTATTTCCATGTTTCTTCATAGCTTTATGGACATAATTGTTGTATGAACAAAAGCACTATGATAACTGAGTTATAAGAGCCATAGGAGGAAAAATAACTCACAATTTTGATAACATGTATTGCTTCAAGTATTTCCCTCGCTATTTTTGATAAGATATATCAATGCACAATGATTTATAAAGGAACCAATGACAAGCGATCTATTTATAGGGAGAAATGTAGGGTTTAATGACCATTTCCATATGTAAAGACCAAGAAGAGAGCATAGAACATGTTGTTGTCATGAAAGATCAAATTAGACCAATCAAATATGAAGACAATGATTGTAGTCAAATACATGATTTAAGGAAATAGAGCACACAAAAATGGCATAGCAGTGTATTGTTACAATGTAGTAATATGAAAAGGGTCTTGGAATCAGAACACTGAAGGTTGATGGTTTGCAATACTGAAAAAATAAAGGACTATCATGATAGAGATTAGAAAAGAGAAAAGTGAATTTTCATTGTCACAATGCCCAATGAAGGGATGTAATTCTCTTAGAAATTTAGATATATTCTTTCATGGAGTCACAATGTGAAAAATGTTTGGGTAGGTTTATGAAAATAATCATTGAGACCTAGGAATAGATAAAGGGTATAAAAAGGCATGAATCATGTAGGAGAGAATGTGAAGAAATAGTGATAAGAACACAGATTAAGAAAAGAACAAAGTTCAGTCGTATTTATAATAGCATGCCTTATAGGTGATGAAATATTGCATTAAAGAGAGATTCAATCAAGGGTAAGGAAAATAAATCATTATTATTGAACTGGAGCAGATGGAGCAGATAGTTTGATGCTAGCATTGACAGTTTGAAAGATTCACTACGATGAGTTCCTAATGTGTGAGATGGTGTACTATGACCCCTTAGGTCTTTCTTTGACCCCCAGGAACACATTGGAACACTCAAGTGTGTCCCAAGGGGTCCTATGACACCTTGGGACACACTTGAGTGTTCCAATGTGTCCCTGGGGGTCAAAGAGGGACATCTTAGGGGTCCTAACGAGTAATAAGGTGTACTAGGAACCCTTAGGTCCCTCTTTGACCCCTACAGACATATTGGAATACTCAATTGAGTCCCAAGGGGTGCTACAACCTTTTCATACACACTTGAGTGTTTCAATGTTTCAAAAGGGGTCATGGGAAGTCCCCATGACCCCTTTTGACACATTGGAACACTTAAGTGTATCCCAAGAGGTTGTAGGACCCTTTGGGACACACTTGAGTGTTCCAATGTGTTCCTGGGGGTCAAAGATGAGCCTAAGGGGTACTAGTACACCTTCTCATGTATTAGTAACCCTTGGAAGTCCCCATGACCCCTTTCAACACATTGGAACACTCAAGTGTGTCCCAAGAAGTTGTAGAACCCATTGGGACACATGTGAGTATTCCAATGTGTCCTCAAGGGTCATAAAAGGTCTTAAGGGGTCCTAGTTAGTCCCCATGACCCCTTTTGAAATATTGGAACACTCAAGTGTGTCCCAAGAGGTCGTAGGATCCTTTGGGACACACTTGAGTGTTTGAATGTGTCCTTGAGGGTCAAAGAGGGTCTTAAGGGGTCCTAGTAAACCTTCTCATGCATTAGGACCCCTAGGAAGATCCCATGACCCTTTTTGACACACTGGAACACTCAAGTTTATTCAAAGAGGTTGTAGGAGCCTTTGGGACACACCTGAGTGTTTTAATGTGTCCCTGGGGGTCAACGACGGTCCTAATGGGTCCTAGTACACCTTCTCACACATTAGGAACTCTAGAAAGTGCCCATGGCCCATTTTGACACATTGGAACACTCAAGTGTGTCCTAAAAGGTCATGGGACCCCTTTAGACAAACTTTAGTGTTGTAATGTGTTGAAAGGGGTCATGGGGACTTTCTAGGTTTCTTAACATGTGAGAAGGTTTACTAGGACCCCTTAGGTCCCTCTTTGACCCTCAGGGACACATTAGAAAACTCTAGTGTCTCCCAAGGGGTCCTACAACCTCTTGGAACACACTTGAGTGTTTTAATGTGTTGAAAGGGGTCATGGGGTCTTTGTAGGGGTGCTAACACATGAGAAGGTGTAATATTACCCCTCAGGTCCCTCTTTGACCTCTAGGGACACATTGAAACACTCAATTGTGTCCCAAAGGGTCCTATGACCTCTTGGGAGATGCTTGAGTGTTCGAATGTCTCAAAGAGGGGTCATGGGGACTTCCCATGATCCCTTTTGAAACATTGGAACACTCAAGTGTGCCCCAAGAGGTTGTATCTCCCTTTGGGACACAATTGAGTGTTCCAATGTGTCCTCAAGGGTCAAAAAGGGGGCTAAGGAGTCCTAGTACACCTTCTCACCTCTGTGATCCCTGAGGACACATTAGAACACTCAAGTGTGTTCCAAGGGGTCCTACAACCTCTTTGGACACACTTGAGTGTTCTAATGTGTGTAAAAGGGTCATGGGTACTTCCCATGACCTCTTTTAAAAAATTGGAACACTCAGGTGTGTCCCAAGAGGTTGTAGGTCCCCTTGGGACACAATTAAGTGTTCCAATGTGTTCTTGAGGGTCAAAGAGGGACCTAAGGGGTCCTAGTACATCTTCTCACCTCTGTGACCCCCAAGGATGTTAGAATGGTCCTAAGGGATAACTGAGAGGGGGGGGGGAATCAGTTATCAGTAACTTTAGTTATTTTAATTTCTTAACGTCAAAATAAAACAAAGTAAATGCTTAATCATATTACATAGTACACAACACACAATATTATTACGGGGAAACCAAATGGTAAAAACCCTGGTGGGAATTAGCACCCACAATGAACTATACTTGTTTATAGTAATCCCTGTTAGAAGATATTTCAACCTTGTTAGGAGTTGTACTTTAGAATACAATAATTATAGTGACATGGTTAAGGGTCAGACCCTGTTAGGAGTCTTTTACAAATAACCCTGTTAGGGGTGGTGGACTCACTGTCCAAAAGCTCACTGCTTGATGGTGAAGGCTACAACCTTCTGTATAAAAAATATGCACTATATCTGATGATGAACTATAGAGTAGACCTATTGTCTTGATCAGTTCAAGTGTATTACAATCTTTCACTACTTCTTCACATAGACTCTTGATGAATGAACCACATCTGATATTCTGCTCTGTACATCTTCTGTCTCTTTTCGTATCATTCACACTTAGCGTATCACTTTTGACTTGCTATAAGTATCTTTCTCAAAGTATGAGATCATGGGACCTTTAAGACAACTGTTCATAACATCCTTGTTGGATCTACTAAGAATGCAAGCATTATTAAAACCACACAAGTATAAACTGAATAGACGCAATGCTTCACTAAGTCAGCCTCACAAAATTAACTCTAACTTTGCAATCTTCTTGAAACATGTTTGGCGCCTTTAGATGAATATCATCAAATCATAACTAAACATGAATATACACACACATATCCCAAAGATAGGCACAACTCAAGAAATACATTACATACGTTAGCCCTGAACAGATACTCTTCCAAAACTATAACTGCCAATAACATAATTACATAACTTTACTGGAACATCATATCTGGGTCTACGTGTATGAACATAACATAATATACATGTCAAAAACATGTATCTAACCACGCAAGTATTCATGTCATCATTCTGATAAGTACATATAGAATTACTACTGTGTATTATATGTTGTCATCAATGACAAACATACAATCAATCAGTTGCTCAGAATCAAATCTCCAACAATCTCCCCCTTTGAAATTGATGGAAACATATGATATCAAAATGTCATTTGTTCATGGTGTCCTCTTTCTTTTACAATCTTCTCAATATCCTCATCAAATATTTCTCTATACTGCTGCAGTTCCTCTAACTGTGTATATATTCCCTGAGAGTATATGCTCTCCCTTAGTACATACTCCCCCTTACTATATACTCCCCCTTTGACTTAAATGGAAAAGGGTGCCATAGATCTTTAGGCACAGGTACTACTCCAGAAGTAGAGTAGTCAACCATTCATCAGTCACTTAATGACTGATGTTCTTACTGCTTATTCTAAATAGAATCAGGAGAGGTAATTACTCCCAACTTCTCCCTGAGATACTCAAAAGTATCCTTTGATAAGGGCTTTGTGAAAATATCTGCCAACTATTCTTTGGTGCTCACATAGTCCAATTTAACTTCTTTGTCTGCAACCTTTTCTCTTAAGAAATGGTACTTGATCTTTATGTGTTTTGTCTTTGAGTGCATCATAGGGTTCTTAGACATGTTGATAGTGCTAGTATTATCACAGTGAATAACAATAGGATAATCAACCTGAATGCCAAATTCTTTAACCATCTGCTTGATCCAAACCATGGTTGAACAATTTAGTGCTGCTACAACATATTCAGCTTCTGATGTTGACTGAGAAATATAGTTATGCTTCTTGCTTATCCAAGAAACCAACCTGTCAAGAAATATTGCTCCTCCTAAAGTCCTCTTCCTGTCATCAATACAACCTGCCCAATCTACATCAGTATACACACAAAGTTGTTAATTCTCTAATTTAGGATACCATAAACCATAGTCTATAGTTCCTTTTAGATATCAGAATATCCTCTTGACTTCCATTAGGTGATTTTGCTTGGGTTCAGCTGAAAATCTTCCAACAATGCCAACTGCATTAGATATGTCAGGTCTAGATTGAGTTAGATTAATGAGTTTACCAATCATAAATTTTTATAATGTCTTATAAACCGCTGAGGAATCATCATCTTTTGAAATCTTGCTTCCTGTTATCATGGGAGTGCATACTGGCTTACAGTCATCCATCTGGAAGGTCTTCAGTATTTCCTTCACATATTTTGACTGATTTATGAATATACCTTTATCTATTTTCTTTACATTAAGTCCCAAAAGTTATTTTATAGGACTAATCATACTCATTTCAAATTCATTCTGCATTTCTTTTGCAAATGTTTTACTGAGCTTATCATTACCCCAAAAGATAATTTCATCAACAAATATAGCAACTAATAATAATCCATCAGGTGTTTCTCTTGTGAATAGTTTATAATCTGTTGCTCCTTTCTTGAATCCAATCTTGGTAAGATAACCATCAAGTCTCTCATACCAAGCTCTAGGGGCCTGCTTAAGACCATAGAGTGCTTTCTTCAATCTGCATATCATGTCTAGTTTATCTAAAAGATTAAATCCTTTAGGCTATTTTATGTAGACTTCTTCATTCAAGTCACCATTCAGAAAAGCTAATTTTACATCCATTTGATAAAATTTAAAGTCTTTGAATGTTGCGTATGCCAAAAACAACTTAATGGCTTCTAGTCTACTAATAGGGGCAAACGTATCAGTGCAATCTATTCCTTCTCTCTGTGCATATCTTTTGCATACCAATCTTGCTTTTTTTCTTACTATTGTACCTTCTTCATTCATCTTGTTTGTGAATAACCACTTTGTTCCAATCACATTTTTGTCACTAGGTCTAGGGACCAAATCCCATGTATCATTTTTTATTATCTGATCTAATTCTTCTTTCATTGCATTCTTCCAATCAGATTCATTACAAGCATCTTCAACACTTAAAGGTTCAATCTGTGAAAGTAAACATACCTCTTCATCCATTTCTAGAATTTTTGCTTTAGATCTGGTCAAAACATTGTTGCGCTGATCTCCAATGATATCATCTTTAGAGTGGTATCTAGATGTGAATTTTGGAACCTTAGGCATGTCTTCTTCTTCTATAATCTATGCTTCTTCTCTTCTTGATTCAGGGTCATTGCATGAGACATTAATGCAATCAAACATTTCTTCAATAATAGTATCTTTGCTGCTAGGCCTGGTTTCATCTTCAATCATAGGTGCATATTCATAGTATCTTTCTTGAACCATAAACTTCTCATCAATTTTTACATGAGTAATTTCAATTACCTTTTTCAATCTCAGATTAAAGCATCTATATGCTTTTCTTTTTGTAGAGTAACCAAGGAAAATACCTTCATCAGTTCTGGCATCAAACTTAACAACACCATCATCTCTCTTGATGTAGCATTTTCTGCCAAAGATTCTGAAATATTTTACTGTAGGTACATTACCAAACCAAAGTTCATAGGGTGTCTTGTCTACACCTGGCCTCAATTGAGTTCTATTGATATTTTAGGTTGTTGTATTCACTGCATCTCTCCAATATGTGTGCACCACCTTTCCTTCTATCATCATAGTACACGTTGTATCCAGTATGATCATGTTCCTCCTTTCTTCTATCCCATTTTGCTGAGAGGTTCTAGGTGCACTCAACTGTCTTTTAATTCCATGTTCTTCACAATAGTCATAAAACTGATCAGAGGTGAACTCTCCTCCTCTATCTCATCTCATAAATTTCAATTTTAATCCAGATTCATTCTCAACCTTAGCTTTGAATATTTTAAACTTTTTAAAGGCTTCAGATTTATCCTTTAAGAACGCAACCCACATCATCCTAGAAAAATCATCAACAAACAAAATGAAATACCTTTCTCTGTAGTATGATCTTTTTTGGGTAGGACCACACAAATCTATATGCACTAAGTCCAATTTGTTTTCACCTTAGTTCTGCTTTCTTCTGAAGGAACTCCTTACATGCTTTCCCATAATACATTCCCTGGATATTGTGTCAACTGATTTTGCAATACTAGGAAGGTCTCTGACTTCCTTGACATTACTTATCTTTACTAAGTTATCAAAATTGATATGACATAGTATCTTGTGCCATAACCAACTATCATCCACTTTTGCCACAAAACAACTTACATCAGAATTGAGATAAAAAACATAACCTTTTGTTTTGGAGCCTGATGCAATCATGTCTCCATCCTTTTTTTTAATGATGCACTTGTTTTCTTTGAACTCCAAATGATAACCTTTGTCTAGTAACTGTCCAATACTTAGTAAATTATGATGTAATCCATCAACATATAGAACATCATCAGTCTTGTTATTTCCAACTAAGGTGATAGAACCTCTGCCTATGATAGGTTTAGGAGTGTTATCCCAAAATCTAACCATACCACCTTTGTATTTGTCTAAATGAAAAAATCTTTCTTTGTCACCTGTCATATGATGAGAGCATCCATTATTAATGATCCAATCAGTTCTGATGTCTTCTTTGGAAATTAGGGTTAGCTTTTGTTCTTCCTTTTCATCTGCAATATCCATTTCCTTGAGAAACCTTTCCATGTCTCTAAGGGTAATGAATCCAATTTCATCTTCTCCTAAATACTCATTAGTTACACCTTCTTCAACATAGTAACATTCCTTCTTATATTTGGGTTTGTAATCAGATCTAAACTTCTCGACTCTTGTGGGACACTTAGATGCAAAGTGACCAATCTTGTTACATGAAAAGCATTTGAATGGAAGCTGTCCTTCATATTTTCCTTTTCCTTTCTTTTCTCTTCTAGCAATCATAGCAATTATTTCTTCAAGTTCTTCATCAAATTCTTCTTTCTCATTATGACTGGAGATGTCATGTAAGGATTTATTACCATGGACTGAGGCTTTGAAAGTTGTTTCACTTTTAGGTTCAGTCTTTAATCTTGATATCTCAAATGCAGAGATTTTGCTAATCAAAGTCTCTCTCTTGAATTTTTGTGAGAATTGCATGGTTTCCTCTAGAATACTTATCTTGTTTTTATAGTATGATGTTAAAGTAGTTAGTAGCTTATCCATTATATCTTCTTCTAATATTTCTCCACCATTGTTTCTGATTCCAGAGACTACTTCATTTATTATTTGATTGTAGGCTCTAATGTCCTCTTCAGGTAACATCTCAAGACTATTGTATTTCTTTTTCCATGTCTTTCTGCATGCATTCTTTTCTTGAATAACTCCTTCAACCATATTCTCTAAATACTTTCATATGGTATATGCTCTGTCAATTTTGTTGATTTCAAAAAATTCATTGTCAGATAAGGCACTGATTAGGGCTTCTTTTGCAATTGCATTATTGCTAAATGTTTCATTTTGTCTATTAGGAGCAGCATCCTTTGCAAGGTCTTTTAGAGATGGAATTACAACTTCTTGTGTATCAATTTCAAAGATCTCAAAGACAACACACTATAGACGTGTTATCATTTTGTTTTTTCAATCCAGATCATTTTCTCCATCGAACTTAGGGCTTTCTTTTCTGAAGTAAGACATCTGATCTACCTTAAGTTGTTAGGCTTCTTCTTCAAGGCACTTGGCTCTGATACCAATTGTTAGAATGGTCCTAAGGGATAACTGAGAGGGGGGGGGGGGGGGGGAAANGGGTAAATCAGTTATCAGTAACTTTAGTTCTTTTACTTTCTTAACTTCAGAATACAATAAAGTAAATGCTTAATCAGATTACATAGTACACACCACACAATATGATTATGGGGAAACCAAATGGTAAAAAACCCGATGGGAATTAGTATCCACAATGAACTATACTTGTTCATAGTAATCCATGTTAGAAGATATTTCAACCCTATTAGGAGTTGTACTTTACAATGCAATAAGTATAGTGACCTGGTTAAGGGTCAGACACTGTTAGGAGTCTTTTACAAATAACCCTGTTAGGGGTGGTGGAGTCACTGTCCAAAATCTCACTACTTGATGATGAAGGCTACAACCTTCTATATAACAGATATGCACTATATCTAATGATAAATTTTAGAGTAGACCTGTTGTCTTGATCAGTTCCAGTGTATTACAATCTTTCACTTCTTCTTCACATAGACTCTTGATGAATGAACCACATTGATATTCTGCTCTGTACATCTTTTGTCTCTTTTTGTATCATTCACACTTAGCGTATCACTATTGACTTTCTATAAGTATCTTTCTCAAAGTATGAGATCATGGGACCTGTAAGATAACTCTTCATAACATCCTTGTCGACTCTACTAAGCATGCAAGCATAATTACAATTGTGCAAGTATAAACTGAATAGACGCGACACTTCACTAAGTTGGCCTCACAAAATTAACTCTAACTTTGCAATCTTCTTGAAACATGTTTGGCGCCTTTAGATGAATATCATCAACTCATAACTAAACATGAATATACACACACATATCCCAAAGATAGGTGCAACTCAAGAAATACATTACATACGTTGGCCCTAGATAGATACTCTTCCAGAACTGTAACTGCCAATAACAAAATTACATAACTTTACTTGAACATCATATATGGGTCTGCGTATATGAACATAACATAATAAACATGTCAAAAAAATGTAGCTAACCACACAAGTCTTCATGTCATCAATGACAAACATACAATCAATCAACTGCTTAGAATCAAATCTCTAACAAAGGACTCATTAGAACACTCAAGTGTGTCCCAAGGAGTCCTACAACCTCTTAGGAGACACTTAAGTGTTTCAATATGTGAAAAGGGGTCATGGGGACTTTCAATGACCCCTTTTGAAATATTGGAACACTCAAGAGTGTGCAAAGAGGTCTTAGGATGCCTTGGGACATAATTGAGTGTTCTAATGAGTCTCCGAGGGTCAAAGAGGGACCAAAGGGGTCCTATTACATCTTCTCATGTGTTACAACCCCTAGGAAGTTCCCATGACCCCTTTCAACACATTGGAACACTCAAGTGTGTCTCAAGAGGTTGTAGGACCCCTTGGGACACACGTGAGTGTTCCAATGTGTCCTTGGGGGTCATAGAGGGTCCTAAGGGGTCCTAGTTAGTCACGATGACCCTTTTTAAAACATTCAAACACTCAAGTGTGTCCCAAGAGGTCATAGGACCCCTTGGGACACACATGTGTGTTCAAATATGTCTGTAAGGGGGAAAGAGGGTACTAAAGGGTCCTAATACACCTTCTCATGTGTTAGGACCCCTAGGAAGACCTCATGACCACTTTGAACACTTTGTAACACTCAAGTGTATCCCAAGAAGTTGTAGGACCCCTTGGTACACACTTGAGTGTTCCAATGTGACCCTGGGGATCAAAGAGGGTCCTAAGGGGTCATTGCACACCTTCTCACGTGTTAGGAACTCAAGGAAATCCCCATGACCCATTTAAACCTTTTGGAACACTCAAATATGTCCCAAGAGGTTGTAGGACCCCTTGGGACACACGTGAGTGTTTGAATGTGTCCCTAGGGGTCATAGAGGGTCTTAAGGGGTCCTAGTTTGTCCCCATGACCCTTTTTGAAACATTGGAACACTCAAGTGTGTCACAAGAGGTCACAGAACCCCTTGGGAAACACTTGACTGTTCTAATGTGTCCCCAAGGGTCAAAGAGGGACCTAACGGGTCCTAGCATACTTTGTCTTGGGTTAGGACCCTAGGAAGTCCCCATGACCCCTTTCGACACATTGTAACATTCAAGTATATCCCAAGACATCCTAGGACCCCTTGGAACACACGTAAGTGTTCCAATGTGTCCCTAGGGGTCAAAGAGAGTCCTAAGCAGTCCTAGTGCACCTTATCATGTGTTAGGACCCCTAAGAAGACCCCATGACCCCTTTTGACACATTGTAACATTCAAGCATGTTCCAAGAGGTCGTAGGTAAACTTGGGACACACTTGTGTGTTCTAATGTATCCTCAAGGGTCATAGAGGGACCTAAGGGGTCCTAGTACACCTTCTCATGTTTTAGGAACCCTACGAAGACCCTATGACTCCTTTCAACACATTGGAATAGTCAAGTTAAATTAAATTTAGACTAATCATGGTTTAGGAGAATAATAGAATGTGAGGGAAATAAATAAATAAATAATTTATTTAAAGGGGGTTTTTATGGAGAAAAGTTATTAAATAAAATGTAATACTCTTAAGAGGGGGTATTTAAATTAAATTTAAATACTATAGAAAAAAGAACTAAATTTAATTAAATGGGTAGGAAAAATTAAAAAACTATAATTAATAATTAATTATAATGTTAAAGGATGATTTTAGGCATCTACATTTTACCCCTCTTTTCTGTAGCATCAAGGATGGCGTTGCATAAAAGAAAAGAAAAATAAGATACCCCCCTGAGAGGAGAGAAGGCCTTATGGGAACGATGGTGACGGAGTGTGTGCCCGCAATAAAATAATGGAAGAAAATTAATGTTTTGTATATTTTTCTTGAAAATGAGGTGGAAGAGAAGGAAAAGGAACAATTGCATGATTTATGAGGTGATCAAAAGAAAACAGGGCAAAAAATAGGGTTAAGGATGGAGAATGGGTCTTGTGGGGCCTATAAATAGTCCACAATGACCCTAGAAGGAGTCATTTTCACCCTCAAAGAGTAAAAAGATGAAGTGAGTGAAGAGAGAGTGATGGCTGATCCCCGAGACTATATATAGATAGGAGACCGTGTCCTAACACACCACCAAGCAACAATTGTGGGACCATCGGTGAGTACGCTAACCGAGCTCATCCTTTGGTTTAAAATTTCACATTTATTGCTTGTTTTAAGAGAATTTATGGGGGAAAACATGACCGAGGTGGAGATGAAAATCAACGAAGAGTCATCTATGCAGATGATGATTGACTAATTGTCATCTTTGGAGATTATAGATTGGTGATCATCATCTTTGTAGATGACAATCGCCTAATTTTCCTCTACATAGATGACAATCAAAGATCATCATCTATGGGGATGAAGGTTAGGTGGATGGAAATGATTGTTTGGGGATCTTTTTGTGTGCAGACAACAGTCAATAGGGTTGACTAGGTGTGGACATTGGAGAGGCCGATCATGGATCAACATCTCAGTCGATCGATGTATGCGTTGATCATCATCTATGTAAGGCAATCAGTGTCTCCATTGATTGGACCAAAATATGTAGGGGAAGGGATTAGGGATGGAAGTAATAGGCACTGGGCGGGATAGAGGATTCCACAGATTGAGGAAAAAGGAATAAAAAGTATGGTTTGTGAATGCAGGAGGCAGGAGGAGTGTTCTTCTTATGAGAGAGATGGCCAGAGACCATGGGACTAGCAGACAAGATGACCCCAGTGGAGTGGGGGCGGGTTGCACAGTACATTTAAGAGAATGTTCATCTATGATAGCGGTTGAGAGAACATAATGCACTCATGACTTCTTTGATTGAGAGGTGGCATATCCCTACCTCTAGCTTTCATTTGTTGATGGGTGAGGCTACTATCACGCTCCTGGATGTCTTGTCGATATACTGGATTCCCATCTGGGGGTTTATACAATATTATGTATAGGAGGGCCTAGAGCCATATAAAAAGGTAATGTTTGGATGACCGTATGATCAGATACCCACTTCTAGATAGTGGTTACAATGGAGGGCGATGGTTGCAGTGCGACTGCAGTTACAATGGGTTGTATAATATATAGCAGGACTTATTGTCGGATAGTAGATGCCTAACCATGCAGGGCATGGTTTTCCATTGGGATGGGAATGAGTTCTAAGAACCATTCTAGAGGATGAGGGGGTGAGATATTGTTGGGGATATACTATCCTCAAATAGTTAAACTATGACTTACACATGTGTGCCTACCAGAGAGACTGGACAATAGGTGGAGTGAAAATATTGTTAGTATGGGAATTGGAACATATCATTGTGGTACACCCCATTAGATTGCATGAGACATGTCAGACATATGATCCCTATGCTTGTAGATACTAACAACCTTTTAGGTATGATTCAACAAATTTTCTCAGCCACTGACTGAGGATATTAGACGAGATGCAGGGCTTTGACTAGACTCCTTACTCAAGGTATAAGGCATGGGGGCATCAGGTCTTCTAGTATAAGTATTATACAGAGGATGGGTGGGAGGATTTCTACTACCTTAGGTTCACGCAGAATGACTGTTGGCTAATTGGGAAAATGACTTACATGATTTCTTGGTACATGCTATCCCAGGTACTAAGATAGTTTGGTATGGTACAAGATGTAGTTCCAAACACATTCCCATATTCACTAGTGACACAGGAGGTGGGGATTTTTTGGGGGGTTGGAGTAGATCTGAGAGGTGCAAGAGCATCCTAGTTGGCTATAGTGGCATTGCGATGGCATAATAGAGAATACTTGGTGTGTGATGTAGGAGTGACTCTAGAATATACTCAGTGGTGGATTATTCATAGGTTGATCAGGTTGACAATTCTAGGAGTCATACATGCGGATGAGAAACCAGTAGGAGGGGAGGATGGTGTTGGGGTGGTTGGGGATAATGCAGGAGATGATGGAGAAGATGATAGGGGAGATGGAGGAGGAGGTCAGAGAGGATAGATGAGAGTAGAAATAGAGAGATGGCAGGGACAAGTGCAGATACTTGTAGATATAGTACCGCCAGTTATTATTGTATAGGTACAGGAATAGGTATAGGGATAGGTACCATAGATACCACTATAGGTATAGGGATAGGGGACATAGGGACGATAACCAGGATATATAGCATAGGATGTGCATGACACAATGGTCAAAGAGTTAGACAACCTGCAGACAAAGGTGGGGAGGTTAGAAGGACTTTTGGCTATGACCCATGCATCAGAAGGTATTTTATAGATAGAGTTCGCTAGGGTTCAGGGATTTTAGAAATGGGGGAGATAATGAGAAGATAGTGCATAGGGTGCCCTAGATACATTACAATCCTGAGTGGATGCTGGAAAGTTCACTATGATTGAGACTCATACAAGGGTCATAGAAGGCCAACAGTGGATAGAGAAGTTGTAGCAGGAGATGGATACACTGAGATTTGAGCTGTAGGGGGTTACATGGGAGAGGGATACTTACGAATGCAAGGTAAAGGAGTACAAGGGATGGTGAGAGATCACTATACAAGCTACAATTGGGCCTGGTGTTATGTAGGTTTCACAGGAGTATTTTTCTGTACATAGATGAGAGACTCGAGCGGTCTGTGAGATAGATTACTATCTCCATCTATATTATGATGAACTTTTTTAGGTTTAGAGGGCTCCAATATGTAGTGAGAAATCATCCATGCACACTATAGGTGGGGGTTCTTCACAAGCCTCAGTAGGGATGAGACCTCCTAGGGACAGAGGGGGAGATGTCAGTATAGCAGGAGCTAGGACATCTGCTCAGCTAGCCTCATGATCCATACTTGTTATTTGTGATACACATGCAGTTTTTGAGTATTTGGATGTACAAAGACATTTTAATGTATATTTATACATGTATCACTGATGTATTCACACAATCTAGACACTTTATTCTTTCATGATATATATATACTATGTGATGGTTCTGACATATGTATGATGCAGGGATATACATATGTGATTATGGTTTTAGACGGATAATGCTTATATGTGATTTATATATGTGATGTATACAAATAGAAATAAATTCGTAATGATTAATGTTAAATGAAATATACATGGATTAAAAATAATGATTAATGTTATAGATCATAAGTGGATAATGAACCTAAACTGCATCTTAGATGAATCTTATTATGTGATTATATTACATCGAATTTGAATTCAATGCTTAAAATCATCATCAACATAATAACATAATAACATAATGAATAACCTAAGTGAATGCAACTAATGAGGACTCAAACTAGGACATTATTTTTGTGTGTGTTAACCATAACCGATAGGATCATTTAGCTAGCTTATGAGGAATGGAATAAACATGAATATTTCATAGATCAAAATTCAATATGACCTAACTAAAAATAGCTCCTATCTACATGATTTTCAAGTGGGATTATATTGTGTTTATGTTGGAGAGCACAACCTAGTTTAATTTTTCAAGAGGAGGTATGCACTATGTGTTAGAAAAAACAAGTGACATTGGTCCTTTGCGTGGACTAGACTCTAAGATAAATAGATATATTTAAGAACATATATGTAGGATTTTTGCCACAATAGTACCAATGCAATGAAACTCATGAGAAGATTTAGCACACCCAAATCTTATTTAGGGATTTGGTGGTATATGTCCAAATTTTGCCCCCCCAGTGAGGCATGCATAATTATAATTGTGTATCAAACAAAATTGCACTAAAAATATCACAAATAGACCACACCGCAAATGACATGTATTCAAATAAACACCATTAAAGATATACAAAGATATTAATGATTGATGCAATCATGAGGAGGGTATATCAAAACACAAAAATAAAATCAACAAAAAGTCATCATGACCAAGCAGTCATTCAATCCAAATTTCTTGCCACGAAAAATATTGTGTGATGGAGGATTGATGAGCCGACATCAGAAGGATATATCCTAATGGGGAAAGATTGATTGATATTGAAATGGAAGTTTGCTGACAATAGCTTGTGAAAGGAATAATAACTAAGAAATTCAATCTTAATGTTGATTTGTGAAGTTTCTTTTGTGATCACTGTGTCTAAAAAATTACAAAAAAATATGCATCATATCCGGGCATGAGTCTACTACTTATATCTAGAGTCTTGTGAAAAGATATCATCATTTGATTGTGATTAAGGTGGTAAGACATACACATACTTTTTATCTTTTTCCTGAAATTTTTGTACTACTGCATTGAAATCTAAAATTTTCAACAATTAGATTTTTTTTTAGAAATAGGCTCATAGTCTAGAAACTACATTCAATTTCCTACAGATTTTATTTTTACAAATTTTTCACATAAGGTTGATAAGAAGTTCCAATTTTTACCTCAACTTGACTAATTGTAAACTTTGGTATTGTTAGGGATTTTTCTTGTATGAATCACAGTGCTTGATATAACTACTTGAACACCATACCCTTTAATACTGATTCAGGGACAAGGAAAGCCTAATTGCTAAGGACTGGATAAGGTCCTTCTTCAT
>MU223560.1:877262-956228 GCA_018584345.1 Thuja plicata | reverse complement strand
GGCCTCCACTCATTCCTCTTCTCAAAAATGGTTATCTAGAAACTTTGGATAGTGTTTCTCATCCATGCAAAAAATGTGCTAGTGATCGTATAAAATTACTTTAGGCCTCCAGTATTGATGAGATGTATAAGTGTAAAATGTTTTTGCGAGACTGTGATCAATTTGTGCAGTGTACATAAATGTAATGTGGTGATTATTCTTGACGATCGACAGGCAGCTAGGATAGTTGATAGGACTAGAGATAACACAACTCAAGAGACCATCATAGGTTGTCTCTTTCTTCGGTCTATATTATTGACAGAATGTTTTACCTTTCATTAGCTCATGAAATCTGGGGATTTGAAAGAATTTAATAGAATATTTTCATGACAACGTATATTATTTAAGTTGACGTTGCACGAATTTATCTACTTCACGCACTTGTATACTATGAAGATGGCCATGCTTCTTTATCACCGTCCTCATAGTCTACAAGTGCATGAAATAGATAAATTCATGCAACGTTAACTTAAATAATATATGTTGTCATGAAAATATTCTATTAAATTCTTTCAAATCCCCAAATTTGATGAGCTAAAGAAAGGTAAAACATTTTGTCAACAATATAGACTGAAGAAAGAGACAACCTATGATGGTCTCTTGAGATGTGTTAACTTTAATGTACCTATCTGTCAATTTTTTGACAATTTATAATTAATTTCGATAGCAACACTATGCTTTTGACAGAAAAAATGTCAGAGAAAAATAATTTATGACATTTATTGCGACAGTAATGCTATACGTTCGAAACGGAAACCTGTCGAAGAAATGCTGCACAATAGTCACTCTTCTAACAGTTTAAGTGTCATAAATAGAAAACTTTCGATAGACCCTTAAACATTAAGGCCATATCACCGACAGGTAGATCTGTCAGAATTTGGTACAAACTGTCGCTATTCCAACAGTACTAATGTCAAAAATATTTTTTTGACAGTTCATTCCGACAGAGAGTGTATATTTCTGATAGGTCTTGTTATCAGAATTCTGATGGATAAACCACAGGAAATTCCATAATGAATTCATTGTCATGTACAAGTTTCCAACATGACATGGTGTCGGTAAACTGACAGGTATGTCTTCTATTGTAATTTCCAATGCAAAAATGGTGACGGACTCACGTGTCAAAATTCTGACAAATGAGCGTTGCAAATCCGACAAATAGCTATCAGAATTTGACCTCAAATGTACTAGTGGAGGTGTTGTAGGATCCATTTCAATTGGAGCTTCAGGAGGTATAACAATTTTTTGGAATCTTAATAATATCAGAGGTGTTATTCTTGAAAATGATGTTAATTGTTTGAGCATAAAATATACTCATCTCAAATCAGATTTTGAATGGGTTACTACTAACATCTATGCTCCTAATTCTTAATCTGGTAGATCTAATTACTGGAAAATGGTTGAAGATCAAAGATTGTCTTTCTATGACTCTCCATGGCTGGTTATGGGAGATTTCAACTATCCTCTGAAAGAGGATGAGAAATTTGGAGGGATAGATAGTTTCAGTCAACTAGAGGGAAGAGTAGATCTGATGGATTTTGTCAATCGTCAAGCTCTTTTTGATATTGATCTTCAAGGTGTTAATTTCACTTGGTCTAATAAGAGAGTGGGAGAGGATCTTATTTAGGTTCATTTGGACTGTGCCCTAATTTTTGGTAATTAGCTTAATAAATTTTGCTGCTCGATGTCTTCTATTACAAAGGTTGGATCAGTTCACTACCCCCTCTCCTTTGTTACTGAATTAAAGAAGGTTACTTGGGAAATATACCCTTTAGATTTGAAAAATGTGGATTGAAAACCATGAATTACAACAAAGAATTTAGGAATGGTGGAATGTGAATATTCATGGGATTGCTATGTTTTGGGTGTCTAAGAAACTCCAGCATATTAAACAAAATATCAAGGTTTGGAGTAATGAAGTGTTCGGGGACATCTTTAAAGTTAAGTTGGACTTACAAAAGGAACTTGACTCTATTCCAGATTCTATTTAGTAGATAGGTATGTCCCATGACCTGAAGGAGAAGGAGTCAATGCTTTTGGCCAAGACTCATAACATCATTTCTAAATAGGAACTGTACTGGAGACAAAGGTCTAGATCGTTATGGCTAAAGGTTGGAGATAAGAACACCAGGTTCTTCCATTTGTCTTCTTCCAAACATCAAGCCTCTAACATAATTTCCAAGCTCAAGGTAGCCTCTGGTGTGGTAAGAAATGATAAAGAGATTTCTTTGAATATAGTTGATTTTTTTTCTTCTCTTCTCTCCAGAGATCAGTCGCTTTTGTTGGAAAATCAAGATTTGATCCTTGAGTCTATCCCTTCTTTCGTGGATGATCCTACTAACAAGTTTTTGAATGCTATTCCTTCCTCTGAGGAAGTCAAGAAAGATGCCTTCTTGTTTGAGGGAGACAAGTCCCCGAGTCTAGATGGATTCCCTGGATTCTTTTTTCATAAATTTTGGCATATTGTTGGAAATGATATATGTCATGATGTTAAAGAATTCTTTGGTTCCAGAACCTTTCTTAAGGAGATTAATGCTACCTTTATTGCATTAATTCCTAAGTCTTGTGGTCCTGATTCTATTGACTCTTTTTGACTGATCAGCCTATGTTATTTGGTGTACAAAATTTTCTCTAAGGTTCTTACCCTTAGGTTGCTGGCTATTCTTACTCATATCATCTCGCCCGAGCAGAGTGGCTTTGTTCCGAGGAGGAAAATATTGGAATCCATTATGAAGGTTCATGAAATCATTCACTCCACCCACTCTTCCTCTAATCATCGTTTCCTGCTGAAACTTGATCTCTGGAAGGCCTATGAATGGGTGGACTAAGACTTTTTTATCAAGATTCTCCAATCCTTTGGTTTCATTGAGAAATTGTTGTAGCTTGTTTCCCAGGTTATCAGCACCTTGATGGCTGCTATCATTTTTAATGGATCCTCTTCATAAATATTTAAGCCCACTCGACATCTCTATTAAGGGGATCCTTTATCCCCTATTCTCTTTGTTATCTTGGTGGAAGGCCTTGGTCGCCATTTTTCATAAATTGGCCTCTAAAGGTTCAATTTAGGGCCTTATTCCCTCGTCTGTCTCGAGGCCTTGTTCTCATGAGAAATTTTTTGATGATATGGTGATTATGGGGTCTTCTTCTATCCAAGAAGCCAGAAGGATTAAAAAGGCCCTAACTATCTATTCTTTAGCCACAGGGCAAACTGTCAATTGGCAGAAAATCTCTCTATTCTTTATTAATACTCTCGTGGAAAGAAAAAAAAAGATTGCTCACATCTTGTGGTGTGATATTGGGTCTTCACCTACTTCCTATCTTGGCCTCCCTTTTGAGTTGAAACCCCCTGACTCTTTTTGGGTGGGTATTGTGGATATATTTAATAAGAAATTAGCTGGTTGGAAGGGAGCTCTTCTTAGTCAAGCTGGTAAAGTCCAAATTATGAAGGATTCTTTGTATAGCCTCGCCATATATGCTATGAATTAATTTAGGATCCCAGGAAAAATTGCCAAATTGATAGAATCTATTCAGAGAAATTTCCTTTGGTTTGGAGCGAAAGACAAAAAGAGACTGACTCTGGTGGCATGGGACAAGGTTTGTACCCCAAAGAAATGGGGAGGTCTAGGGATAAGGCCACTTAAGGTCATTAAACAGGGTCTTCTAGCTAAGAAAATCTGGCCCATCTATGGTGAGAATAAAGAATAGAATGACATTATTAAAAAAAAAATATCTTCACATTCTCCCACATGTCAGACTTTATGAAGGCTAATGTTAAGGTGCATGGTTCTTTCATTTTGAATAGTATCCAAGAAGCTAAGGAAACAACTTTCAAGGGAGCTAAGTGGCTTGTGGGTAATGACAAGAGAATTTGTTTCTGGGATGATTGATGGGAAAAAAATCTTCCTCTGAATTCCATTCTTTCTTTTCAACCAATTATTGATATTTGTAAACTAATATTGGGTTTGAATGTCTCTGATTACTGGCAAAATAAGAACTAGGTTGACCTTTCTAAAGTTGATTTCTCTCTTAAACCTCTCATGCTAGATTTGAATGTCTAGAAAGTGGACAATTCAAAGGAGGATATGTTGATTTGGGGAAGCTTCTGTCAGGTCTCTATTCTATGGCTTCACCTTCTAAGATCTTGACTGAAACCTTAGATCCTCTTCCTTTGTGGAATCAGGTTTGGGATAAAAGGCTCATTTTGAAAATTAACATATATTATTTGGATGGTTTTACAGAAAAATATCCTGATCATTGAAAATCTCAAAAAAGAGGAATGGTTGTTCTAAATAGATGTTTCCTATGTAAATAGGTGGAGGAGTCAGTTTTCCACCTAGTTATTGATTACAGTTTTTCCAGAGATGTTCAGTGCCTTACCCTGTACAGATGAAATATTCACTGGATGTTTTTGAACAATCTAGATTTTTTTTCAAGAAATGGAGAAATGTTGTTGTTCCTATCACAAGTTCTCTATGGAATATTATAGCTCCTCACATCATCTAGAAACTTTTGTGAGAAAGAAATGATAGAGTCTTTCGTGATAAGGCTTTTGATGACATTAATTTTAACATTAGTACACTTAGTGAAAAACATTGACAGAGATCACCGCCACAGCATTACCGGCGGACTACCAGCATTACCAGAAAATAGCAAGCATACCTGACAGAACACAAAGATCATAAAAATTCTAAGTATAGAATTGACTGACGAACACTGACAAGTGTTGCACTGATGAAGTAAATAGGACATCACCGAATTGTCAATAAAATAACATTGAGAACATCACCGATGACACAATTTGGAGAATAAAACTGACCAAACCTAAAAGGCATACCCGACAACTAGTTCAAGAAAGAAACACTGACGACCAAGAAAACCAATAGTTAGTTAGAGAACCAGAAAATTGTGGATCTGAGTTTTACACGTCAGATAAAGCAATGTAATTCTATTTATAGAGTTTTAATTTGTTTTAAATCATAACTTGAGGGTCAAGAAAGCTTTATGTAAATGTTTTAAAGCATCCTAAAGGATCTAAAATATATCTAAATAAAGATCAAGGTAAAGTTATAAACCGTGGCTCTAATGTTAACTTGCGAAGCGTGAATCGAGAATTGAGCCAAAATCAAGTATAAATAGATGTTCAAATCAATTGTGAAGGTTGAATTTATTGTTGTTGATAGCCACAAAGAGCATCTAAGGAGCAGAAGGAAGAATTCATGCAAAGTTTAGAAATAGATCACATTAGTTGTCAAGAACACATAGAGGCTGCCGACGAGAAGATAAAGGTATTATTCAATCATGGAAGGATGATTACTTATATGTATGAAGCTTAATAGGATATGTTATTAGCAATTAAAGATTGCATACATCATTAGATCATAGACTTATGTAGTTGCATTCTAACAAGTGCATCACATCTAAAATCCTTTTGTAGAAGGTGGACTTAACTGTTCTTTACAAATCTCTTAACAGAGTGCACACTTAACAGTTTTACTAAAGCTTCAAATGAAGTAAATATTAATAGGTCTCCACTATAATACTCCTAACAGGGTAGGTAATTAGAAGTGACCAATTGTAAGCCTTAACTGGCCCCTTCTTTTTTGTAGATAGTGAAGTCTTGTGGGTAACAATCCCCACCGCAGTTTTTACTTCCTAACAGGAGTTTTCTGCAATATCATATCTTGTGTTATGTGTTATCTATTTTCATGAATGTTTATTTTATGGTTACATACTAAAGAACTTATGATATGATTGCATATACATAAAGAAAGATGAACAGTTAGATAAGATAATTTACAAACTAACGATTAAGGGTTACTGGGCTAACCAAGAAAAGTTTTAGAAGTATTGATTCACCCCTCCCCTCTAAGTACATCATTCCAATATAATTCCAACAGCTTTACCTCCAGTTGTCATAGTGGAAAAGATTAAAAGGAGCATTAGAGAGAATTGTAATATGTTTAGTGGTGGTATGTTGGATTTCAAAGTTGGAGTTTTGACTGGCACTATGGTTATGTCTCCTTCTAGGTGGGAGAATGTCATTTTTCTTTCCCCTCCAATTGGTTGGATTAAAGCAAATTTTGATAGTGTCGCAAAGGGAAACCCAGGCCCTATGGGTTGTGGTGCTCTTATCCATGATGACAAGGCAAACTATCTTATTGTCATGGCCTTCCCTTTTGGGGTCCAGACCAATCACATGGTGAAAGCGATGGCCCTACTGCAAACTCTAAAGCTAATCAATGAAACTATGCCCTTGAATGTTTGGATCAAAGGTGAATCGATGAATATATTAAATTGCATTAAAGGGACAACTAAGCCATCATGGTCAATCAAGGTGATTATTGATGAGGCTTCTTTAATCATTAATTCATTTTCTAATGTAATCAATTTGCATAACTTCAGGGAAATGAATTGTACTATGGATGAACTAGCTAACATTGCAGTTAAGGCCGAGGGTATCATGACCTAGAAAGGAGTTAGTGATTTGATGATTGAAATGAGAGCCAAATTGGCATATTATCTAACTCATAGAAAACAACTAGATTTGGAAAATCTAAAAAATCTCTTATGAATTTATGACTTTCATTAATAGCTAGCATAAGGATTATGAAAAGTTGTGTCTTCCCAAAAAGGTTAAATATAGACACACGTACTTTGGTTGTTTTCAAAATTTGATCTTGGTGTTTCTTCTCTGTCTCTTCTTTTCTTCTGTCATTATTTTTAATTTTTAAGATATCATGGGGGGTGGGTTAAATAGAAAGGATCCAAAAATTGTAAGAAATGGAAAACCCAAACCGAGGTCTGGGATAAGCTTAACAAGGGAGGCCTCAATAACTATATGGAGTGCCTTCATGTCTCCAAAGAAACTATCATGAATTCTTTTGTGGAAAGATGGAAGGACAAGACTATGGTAATCGGAGGTATGGCCTTTAAGATCACTAAAGATTTGATTGCTAAGGTTACTGGCTTGAATACAAAAAGAATAAAATTTTATGGAGACAAAAAGATATCCCAAAAGGCTATTCAACACTTCCCTAAGGACAGAGTGGAAGTAGACAGCCTGGTGAAAGACTCTCAAGGGTGTTATCATGTTAGTTCCATTAAAGATTTCTGAGCTAAAGTTCTTATGGTGATCATGGAGTATGTGTCTTTAGATGGGAGATACAAAATGACCCATTCATATCACTTCATGTTGTTATGTCATTTTCGACATAAGGTGAGAATTTCATTCCCCTTCCACTTGTTGCAATCTCTCTGTCATAGCATTACTGACCATAGGTATAAGGATAGTAATCCCATTCTACATGAGGTCTTCATTCTCTTGATTATTGAACATGTTAAAAAAGTTGTGGCCTCCATTCATCTTATTATTTCCCCTAGAGACTCGAGCTCTACAAAATCTGGAAAATGACACAGGGTTGGAGATGATAAGGTGGAATCGATTATTAAACAACTAAAATTTGAGAGAAATAAGGGAATGGATACAGACTCAGATGCTGAGAGTGTTGATGGTTATGACAAGATCAACTACATTCCCCACTCCTAGTCTGATGACAAGAGTAAAGAGTCTCTTTCTGTTTCAGCGAGTGCCTCTGGTGATGAAGAGGCTAAAACTATGGGAGCCCACAGTGTTAAGGAAAAAGGTAAAATGCCTAAGGTTGTCGAGGAGGATGTGGGTGGTTAAAAACTTCCTATTTTAGTCAATTACAGGTGCTCAGAAGAGCATGACATCCCAATCTCTCTGAAGCTCAAGGTTCTTATGGAGGTGCAATTAGAACAGAAAGTGGAAGATACTCCAGGGAAAGACAATGTTGAAAAGGACCATATCCCTGCTTCTTCTAAGAACAATCCTTTCTCTAGATAGGTGGATATGCAGGAGTGGAACATCCAGCTTCTCTAGGAGGACATGGATGACAAAATTGAGCCCTCATTTGGGGTTCTTCAAATTGCAAAAGCTATGTCCTTATACTCATTTTGATTGATGAAAAATTGTTTAAGGAAATCAAAAGTCTTCATCTAAACTTTAGAGATCTGTCTACTCATGTTGATCTTATTGATTTTGGGTTGGTAGGGGATGATGGCAATCAGAATCAGGAGGATGGGAAAAATCTGAAGTCTCTACATGAGAGATTGGAGACTCTAGAGAATACTCTAAAAAAAATATGAAGGAGAATAATGTCTTCATGGGTTATACTATGGAGTGTTTTAATTCCACTATATCTGAGATGGACTCCCCCACTATGAAGATCGATGAAGATAAAGATGACAATAAAGAAAAATAAAGACAGGATCTCAGAGCTGTTAGATTTCAATGCGGCCATCAAAAAGGTCTCTGAAGCAAAGAAGGAAGTGGAGGGCACTTTCCTGGAATTTTTTAGTCCTGGTGTTCCCCTATTTTTTGGCATTTCATCTTTTGGCTTTTGGCTTCTGGAGAGTCTTGCTAGTTTTTGGCTTTCTTTTCTGGTTTTCTGTTTTATTCTAGGTTAGCAGGCTGGAACCCAGTCATGTCTCTGTTTAGTCCATTTTATGTTTTCTATCTTTTTTCTTTGGATGTAAGGGGTTTTAGGTCCCCATAAAACCTATTTTTACCAACAATAAAAAACAAACCCTAAAAATCAAACAACAACATAAAACATGATATATCCATTTTCTTATCTTACATTTTGGTGAACCTGCAATACACAACTCTTTCTTTTTCATGTTAGATTTAAATCTTTTATGTTAGATCTCACATGAATATTAGATTACCTTCCTTTTATGTTCTTACATTTACATTTTAAAAATTAAAAATCAAAATCTTGTGTTTCCTAAATTAGTTCATTTACATTGCATTGGTGTATGATCTTTACCACTTCTAGTCCTACTTATACTATTCTGGTTAGAAGAAGCCATAGGGTTATGGGTTCCTTTGATCCTGATTCTACCTTTCCTTTCCTTAGGATCCTGGATGAAAATTTGATCACTCATGATTCCAATCCTTCTATGGAGCATAACTCTTCTCACTCATCTTATGATGAGGATGATTCTTTAAGAGTTCCTCCCGAACAAGTGTAAAAAATTTCAACCAAACTTGATAAAATGGGAAATTGGCTTATTCAAGAAAACCATAATCAAGATTCCATCCAAGCTATAGAGGCTCTTAATAAATTCCTTCGTGATAGTGATCAAGGTGTTAATCTCTTGTGTGGTATCACTCATCTTGTGCAATTTAATGTTATACCTTTATCTCAAGAGGCTCAAGATCTAGGATTTACTCCTCCTATCACTAGTGAGGGACCTTCTTTTGTTCCTTTACCTAGAATTCCTACTTACACTACTCCTTTGATGACAACATCTCTCCCAATTTCATCTATTCCTGTGAGTGTTCCACGAGTATCTCTACCTATCTCACAACCTTCATATCATAATGTACCTTTTAGTTATACTAATCCCCTTCCAACTTTAGTTCCAAATGTTCTACCAGTTGTGTCTTTAATTCTTCCTGATTCCTACACTTTTCCTGGTGTTCGCAATGTTTCTATGCCACCTATGTATTCTAATGATTCCAAAATTATTAGTTTGGCTCAAACTGTATCCTCTTTAGAAAAATAGCTTGCATCCTTAACTCAATCCAAGTTTAGCATTTCTAGATGTGACATGGGTAGTCCTTTATACTTAGACATTATTCATGCTACTATTCCTCAACAAGATGATAAACCTTATCTTGAGAATTACAATTGTCAAGGTGATCATGTTACTCATGTTAAAACATTTCAAATCCTTTGTAGTGATTATGCTAATGACCATAGGATTTTAGATAAATTCTTTTCTATAAATTTTCGTGATAAGGCTTTGCAATGGTATAGTTCTTTACCTCCTTATTCCATTGATTCTTTTCCTAAACATGCTAATACCTTCATCCAAAAATTTCAAAACAACATTGGCCCACAAGTTTCCTTAACTAATTTAATGCATTGTAAACAAACCACTAAGGAAAAATTGATTGATTTCATTGGTAGATTTAAGAATTTGTATGCTAAGGTTTCTTATCCTATTCGTGATATTGATATTAAACATATGTTTATTTCAAATTTATAAAAGGACATTAGAGATAAGATTATTCTTACTGAATTTACCTCTTTTCAACAAATTTGTGCAACACTTCATCATTATAAATTACAAGTGAGTCAATTTGAGAGAAACACTCCAATGGCTCCTGTTCCAGTTGATAAGAGTGACACTTCTCCTAATCCTGATAAATTTTAGAAACCTAACAACTATATCAAGATTAATATATAGATGAATGTGCTTATTGATCAAGTTGTTGTTGCATCCCACAATGCCATTTCTACATCCACTATTTTCTAAATGAATCATACGTTTACTCCTCTCTCTAAATATTTACTTTCTATTATGAGTAGGTTGTTAAGTGCTAATATGATTACCTTGCCTCCTATTAGACCTCTCCTTCCTACTACCATAGCTTCCAAATCCTTTGATTCTAAATATTTTTTCCAATACCATGACTAGAATGGCCATGATACTAAAAAATGTTAATCTCTAAAGCATAATATTCAAGACTTAATCAATTCTAATTCTTTATCTATTGATAATTTTGATGGTAATGGGAACAAATCTGTCTCTCCTCCTAGTCAAAACCTTCAAATCTATACGAATCCTCTACCTACACATGACACTAATACCTTCACTCAACTATCTTTTGTGGATATCATTTACGATTCAAAGATAGATGATCTTAATCACATTTTTAATCATGTGGAGAGTGTTGTTTAATCTCAACCTATTGTTCAAGATCGTTCACCTCCACCTCAACTTCAAGATCCATCTAAACCTCAAAAAAAATGAAGGATAAACAACCTCAGGAACTTTCAATTACCTTTGATGATTCTAAGACTATTAAGGCTCCTGATGGTCCCCTTTATATTTATGCTAGGATTGCTAAGATACCTACATGTGGTTGTCTTGTTGATCCCACATCTTTAATAAATATTATTACTGAGGAAAATCTTTTTTATGAAAAACATACAACGTTAATGTTACGATCCATCAGATGCATGGATCCAAACTGGTAATGGTTTTCTCTATCCTGCACTTGGTTCTATTATCTTGATTGTTGAAATATGTAGAAAGGTTGTAGATACTACCTTCATTTTTGTTCCTACTTCTGATCAATTTCAAGTCAAATTCAGTTTTCCTTGGATAACTACTATGCACACTATTTCTTCTCCTATTCATAAATGTCTTAAGTTCATTCATATTGGAGAATTAAAAATGATTAATCATATTTTGTATCAATCTTCTAGGCCTATAGATTGTGGTATTCTATATTTCTTTTGGCCTTGATTACATAATTCATTTCCTCCTCGCCCTGACAACCTTTTTGGTTCATATCAAGAATATTCGCAAGATAGTTGAGCTAAGCATGCCTCCGATAGATCTTAACCATGCTCTTTTTCCCACTCCTTCTATACCTCCTTTATCATTACTACCAACTCTATTACTCAAGATCCCAGTGTTTCTTCTCAGCCTACTGATAATCTTACCAATCCTCCTACAACACCTTTGAAGGAATTAGTGGTTATTCCTCCTTGTTCTCCACATGTGTCAAACAAATCAAAATGTAATAAATTTTATAATTAATGTCATAAGAAGTGTAGAGCTAATGCTAGGGCCCATGCTTCTTTTCTTCAAAATTCTTTACCTTCTTTTAACCAACTTATGCCTGATGTGTAGGAAGAAGTTAATATTCAAAATAATGTTAAGATGAATGAGTATGCTGATTATATTCGCATCTTAGATCCCATTTTAATTAATATTGATGAGGACGATACTCTAGATGATCCTATTTATCTTAGTGATGAATATAAGAAAAATGATCTTGATACTGACTTACCTCATATGCTTTCAACTCAATTGAAAATTACACCTAGTATCGAGCAACGCAATTCTCAAGAGGATCCTTGTTTGGAAATGGCTATTTTTCCTACTGTATTGGATATAGTCCCTCTTGTGAGTATCCCACCTTCCATAAATGATATAAACCAAGAAGGGGAGACTAGGTGATGTGCTTGATTGGCTTATCCTTCATGGTATCCTTTTTTGTGTTTTCATGTTATACTGTGCTTCTCTCAAAATGTTTTTGCTAAATGTTTGTTAGACTCTTTTATACGACCCTTAATACTTAATTGGTGCAAGGTAATAAAGGAATCAAACCAATTGTATAATTCCTCTATATTTATCTCTATTCTTCTATATGTAGTTTTCATGTTATGTTGTACTTGTGCTATTATTCGTAAATGTTTTCCTGTTGTATTCCACTTGGATCTGTGACATGGTAGCACTAATTCTTTTTGGTCTCCATGTTGTGGTCCAAAAAGACTCTTCTTTGTAACTCTTGAGTTTTATTTCCTCGATTATGATTGTAGTTCTAGTTTCTTTGGAGAATTATGTCAATTCATTTGCAATAATATGAATATCATATCTATATAAGTTCATATTATCTTATTATCATACTAACCCCACAGTACGTAGATCCCCTCTATTTTCTTTGTATGTCTATGTGATATTTCCCTTGATTTATCTTCATTTGGGGGCATCTCACAGTGGAAATGTAATCAGTAGAGTTGTTTATGTTTATGTCAAAGCCATTTCTCTTTTTAAAGTGTTAGAAATGATTATAATGTGGGGGCATATGCTCTACTCACTTTTCACAAACACGCACGTTCAAAATATTTTTAAAACTTAAAACTATTCCCTTTATGGATTAAATATGAATCCTTAAAGCATGGACATTTTACTTTTTAGGATCTCTTGATCCATCCAGTTTAAATTTAAATAGATCTCTTGATCCCTCATGTTTCAAATTACAATGTTTTGATCCCTTAAGGTGGGAAGGTTTCCTTAAGAATGGATCTCCCTGATGGGTTGACTAGTGAGTAGCCACATTCACTAGGTTTTTCAACTCCATCTTTCCAGTTGCACTTTTTCTTTGTGTGGTTCACAATGGGACATAAGTTCTCATTGGGTGTGGTAACCATACCCTCTCTCTCTTTCTCCTTAACTGGTGATATCTCTCTTATCATGATCTTAGGGTTGATAAAGACTTAAGTACCTTGGGGGCTTGAGGATTCCTTTTTCCCTTTTGATTCCAATAAGATTATCTATTCTTTATGATCTCTTTTACCAAGAGTTTGTTTTGAGTCCATACTCTTGCTAAAGTGGGGGATAAATGTATAGTCAAAAAATGGAAGCACTTCCATGGTAGCTTTGATCTGGCTTCATCCCCCTGTTCTGCCCCATTTCCACTTTTTCAAACTTATTTCTAGCACCCCAGACTGAAAAACTGGGACTTTGGCCTCAGGGTCAAGGTCAATTTTTTTTTGTCAAGGTTGACCTCAAATTTGACCTAGGTCAAGGTTGACCTTGAGCTTGACCTAGTTCACAATCAACCTTTTCCAAGCCTGGGATTCAAATTTTAGAATTTTAGGGTTTCCAGATGTCGGTCTTTGGAAAAAGTTAATTCCCGCTTCCAGGTCAGTTGTTTCGGTCTTTGGGACAAAAAATATTAAATTATATTTAATATAGGTCCTATTATAGGGTAATGGGTTCAATTGGAAATTAATTCTCCCATGTTGGCCTCTCTAGAGGATTGTGCCCTAGTTTCATATAAAAGGAAGCTTTATCCTCTCATTTTCTCTAACCACAAGGAAGAACAATCTAAGACTTGATAATTTCAAGAGCTCCAGACTTGAAGAGTGAATTCCAAAGGTGAAGAATAAATATTTGAATCAAGTCAAGTATCTATTGAATCATTAATCCATTTTGAAGAACTTCTCAAGCATTCATTTTCATCAAGGAGATCCATTGGTGGCCATTGAAGTATTCAAGCTCCATGGATCCCTCTTGTTGAAGATTTTTCTATCCACATTCCTCCAAGCCTCTTCCAATTCAAGAAATAATTCAAGATTGGTGTTGAAGATCTAAAATAAATTGATTGAAGACATCCTACATTCTCCATTCTCCATTCTACATCTCTTTTTGGTGCATACATACTTGTAGATTCACAGATTCGAATCCGCCACAAGGACTTCTACAAGCAAGGTGAATTTGTGCATTTAATTTGTTTTTACTTATGCAATTTCAATTATAATTTTAGGTTAATTCCAAAACTGAGGTTTGACCTAGGAAAACCCCTCCCCCCAAAAAACAAACCATTTTTCTTGCAGGTATAGGTTTGGAACAACAGATCAGGACAGAGATTCAGATAACCTTTTACGCAAACTTTTGGGATTCAAAAACAAAATTCCCATCGGAGACTTTTTAGGTCAATTATACCCTAGTTCAACCTTTATAGGTCAATGGTGACTTTGAATTGAGGGTACAAATTGGAACTCTGTCAAAACAAAAAAAATATTTCTAGGTTTTGTTCATCTCTACGTTTCCATTCCAGATCTGGTTTCAGATTTTCCAGAAACTCAACACAGGCTTTAGAAAACAATATTCTTCAAATCTACAATATTTAAAGGTTAGTACATTTCTCCTATTTAATTCAATTAAGGTTATCAATATTTCTACATCCATTGAACATTTAAATCAATAAATGGGTACTTAAGATCTTCCTTTTTATCCTTATTTCCAAATGATGCATTCTTTTATGCATTGATCCTTCCATTTTTGATTAATCAAATTGGATCTTTCAGTTTTACATCTAAGGATAGAAGGAGAGAATGTTATTTACCCCCTACATTTAAATAAACAATCAAAAAAAATAAAATCTTTCAAATGTAATAGAGGATAATAACAAACCCTAAAATTCAAACAACAACATAAAACATGATATATCCATTTTCTTATCTTACATTTTGATGAACCGGGGATAGACAACTCTTTGTTTTTGGTCTTATATTTACATATTTTATGTTATATCTTGCATACATCTTAGATTAAATTTCTTTTATGTTCTTACATTTACATTTCAAAAATTAAAAATCAAAATCTTGTGTTTCCTAAGTTAGTTCATTTACATTGCATTGGTGTATGACCTTTACCACTTCTACTCCTACTTATAGTATTCTGGTTAGAAGAAGTCATATAATTATGGGTTCCTTTGATCCTAAGTCTTCCTCTCCTTTCCATAGGATCATGGATGACAATTTTATCACTCATGATTCCAATCCTTCTATGGAGCATAACTCTTCTCACTCATCTCATGATGAGGATGATGCTTTAAGATTTCCTCCTGAACAAGTGCAAAAACTTTCAACCAAACTTGATAAAATGGGAAATTGACTTATTCAAGAAAACCATAATCAATATTCCATCCAAGATATAGAGGATCTTGATAAATTCCATCGTAATAGTGATCAAGGTGTTAATCTCTTGTGTGGTATCACTCATCTTGTGCAATTGAATGTTAAACCTTTATCTCAAGAGGCTCAACATCTAGGATTAACTCCTCCTATCACTAGTGAGGGACCTTCTTCTATTCCTTTACCTAGCATTCCTAATTAGACTCCTCCTTTAATGACTACATCTCTCCCAATTTCATCTATTCCTGTGAGTGTTCCACCAATATCTCTACCTACCCCACAACCTTCATATCATAGTGTACCTTTTACTTATACTAATCCCCTTTCAGCTGTGGTTCTAAATGTTCCACCAGTTGTGTCTTCCATTCCTACCACTTCCTACACTTTTCCTACTATTCCCAATGTTTCTATGCCACCTATGTCTTCTAGTGATTCCACAATTATTAGTTTGGCTCAAACTGTATCATCTTTACAACAACAACTTACATCCTTAACTCCATCCAAGTTTAGCTTTCCTACATGTGACATGGTTAGTCCTTGATCCTTATACATTATTCATGCTACTATCCCTCAACAAGACGATATGCCTCATCTTGAGAATTACAATGGTAAAGGTGATCCTATTATTCATGTTAAAACATTTCAAATCCTTTGTAGTGATTATGCTCATGACCTTAGGATTTTAGAAAAACTGTTTGCTAGAAATTTTCATGATAATGATTTACAATGGTATTGTACTCTACCTCCTTATTCCATTGATTATTTTCCTAAACATGCTAATACCTTCATCCAAAAATTTCTAAACAATATTGGCCCGCAAGTTTCCTTAACTGATTTAATGCATTGTAAACAAACCATTAAGGAAAAATTGATGGATTTCATTGGTATATTTAAGCGTTTGTATGCTCAGATTTCTTATCTTGTTCCTGATATTGATATTCAACATATGTTTATTTCAAATTTACAAAAGGATATTAGAGATAAGATTCTGCTTACTGAATTTACCTCTTTTGAACATCTTTGTGTAGCACTTCATCATTATCAATTACAAGTGAGTCAATTTGAGAGAAACACTCCAACGAATCTTGTTCCAGTTGATAAGATTGACACTACTCCTAATTCTAATAAATTTTAGAAACCTAAGAACTATATCAAGATTAATAAATAGATGAATGATGTTGCTGATCAAGTTGTTGTTGCAGCACACAATGCCACTTCTGCATCCACTATTTTCTGTATGAATCGTACGTTTATTGCTCTCTCTGAATATTTACATTCTATTATGAGTAGTTTGTTAACTACTAATATGATTACCTTTCCTCCTATTTGACCTCTCCTTCCTACTACCATATCTTCAAAATCCTTTTATTCTAAATCTTTTTGCCAATACCATTTCCAGAAAGGCCATGATATGGAAAAATGTTATTCTCTAAAGCATAAGACTAAAGACTTAATCAATTCTAATGCTTTATCTATTGATAATTTTTATGGTAATGGGAACAAATCTATCTCTCCTCCTAATTAAAACCTTCAAATCTATATGAATCCTCTACCTACACATGATAGTAATACCATCATTCAACCATCTTCTCTGGATATTATTTACGATTCAAAGATAGATGATCTTAATCACATTGTTAATCATGTGGAGATCGTTGTTGCATCTAAACCTATTGTTCAAGATCCTTCACCTTCACCTAAAATTCAAGTTCCATCTAAACCTCAAAAAAAAATTAAGGATAAATGACCTCAGGAACTTTTAATTACCTTTGATGACTCTGAGACTATTAAGGCTCCCGATGGTCCCCTTTATATTTATGCTAGGATTGCTAAGATACCTACACAGGGTTGTCTTTTTGATCCCACATCTTTAATAAATGTTATTATTGAGGAAAATCTTGTTATGAAAAACCTACAAGGTGATTGTTATGATCCATCGGATGCATGGAGCCAAACTTGTAATGGTTTTCTCTATCTTGCACTTGGTTCTATTAGCTTTCCTATTGAACTTTGTGGCAAGGTTGTGGATACTAACTTCATTGTCATTCCTACTTCTGATCAACTTCAAGTCAAATTTGGTTTGCCTTGGATAACTGCTATGCATGTTATTGCTTCTCCTATTCATAAATGTCTTAATTTCATTCATAATGGAGAAGTAAAAATGATTAATCATAGTTTGTATCAACCTTCTAGGCCTAGAGATTGTGCTACTCTTGATTTATTTTGGCCTTCATTACCTAATTCATGTCCTTCTCACCTTGACAACCTTTTTTGTTCATATCAAGCCTATAAACATTGCAAAATAGTCGAGCTAAGCATGCCTCAGATAGATCTTAACCACAGTCTTTTTCCCACTCCTTCTATACCTCCTTTATCCATTATTGCTAACTCTATTACTCAACCTCCCAGTGTTGCTTCTCAGCCTACTAATAATCTTACCAATCCTCCTATAGAACCTGTGAAGGAATCAATGGTTATTCCTCCTAGTTCTCCACATGTGTCAAACAAATCAAAATATAACAAATCTGCTAATGAACATCGTAAGAAGAGTAGAGATAATTCTAGGTCCCATGCTTCTTTTCTTCAAAATTCTTTACCTTCTTTTGACCAACCTATGCCTGAAGTATTAGAAGAAGTTAATATTCACAATGATGTTAAGATGAATGAGTATGACGATCCTATTCACATCTTAGATCCCATTTCAGTTAATCTTGATGAGGAGGATACTCTAGATTATCCTATTTATCTTAGTGAATAATATGGAACCATTGATCTTGATATACAACCATTGACTCTTTTATACGACCCTTGTTACTTTATTGGTGCAAGGTGATAAAGGAATCAAACCTGTTGTATAATTCCTCTATATGTATCTCTATTCTTCTATATGTAGTTTTCATGTTATGTTGTACTTGTGCTATTGTTCGTAAATTTTTTCCTGGTATAATCCACTTGCATCTACGACATGGTAGCACTGATTCTTTTTGGTCTCCATATTGTGGTCCAAAAAGACTCTTCTTTGTAACTCTTGAGTTTTCTTTCCTCCATTATGATTTTAGTTCTACTTTCTTTGGAGAATGATGTCAATTCGTTTGCAATAATATGAATATCATATCTATATAAACATGTTATCTTATGATCATACTAACCCCATAGTAGGTATATCCCCTCTATTTTCTTTGTATGTCTATGTGATATTTCCCTTTATTTATCTTCATTTGGGGGCATATCATAGTAGAAACGTAATTAGCAGAGTTTTTTATGTTTCTGTCAAAGCCATTTCTCCTGTTAAAGTGTTAGCAATGATTGTAATGTGGCGGCATATGCTCTACTCACTTTTCGCACACACGCACATTCAAAATATTTTCAAAACTTAAAACTATTCCCTTTATGGATTAAATCTAATCCTTAAAACATGGACATTTTACTTTTTAGGATCTCTTGATCCCTCCAGTTTAAATTTACATAGATATCTTGATCCCTCATGTTTAAAATTACAATTTTTTGATCCCTTAAGGTGGGAAGGTGTCCTTAAGAATGGATCTCCCTGATGGGTTGACTAGTGAGTAGCCACATTCACTAGGCGGTTCAAATCCATCTTTCCAGTTTCACTTTTTCTTTGTGTGGTTCACAATGGGACATAAGTTCTCATTGGGTGAGGTAACCATACCCTCTCTATCTTTCTCCTTAAGTAGTGATGTCTCTCTTATCGTGATCTTAGGGTTGATAAATACTTAAGTCCCCTCGGGGCTTGAGGATTCCTTTGTCCCTTTTGATTCCAATAATATTATCTATTCTTTATGATCTCCTTTACCAAGATTTTGTTTTGAGTCCATACTCTTGCTAAAGTGGTGGCTAAATGTATATTCGTAAAATGGTCTACTTTCCTCCATTATGATTGTAGGTCTACTTTCTTTGGGGAATGATTTCAATTCATTTTCAATAATATAATATCTATATATACATGTTATCTTATGATCATACTAACTCCATAGTAGGTAGATCCCCTCTATTTTCTTTGTATGTCTATGTGATATTTCCATTGATTTGTCTTCGTTTGGGGGCATCTCGTAGTGGAAACATAAGTAGTAGAGTTGTTTATGTTTTTTTCAAAGTCAGCTCCTATTAAAGTGTTATAAATGACTTTAACGTGGGGACATACACTCTACTCACTTTTTGCATAGACGCACATTCAAAATATTTTCAAAACTTTAAACTATTCCCTTTATGGATTAAAGACTAATCCTTAAAGCATGAACATTTTACTTTTTAGTATCTCTTGAACCCTCCAATTTAAGTTTACATGGATCTCTTGATCCCTCGAGTTTCAAATTACAATATTTTGATCCCTTAAGGTGGGAAGGTGTCCTTAAGAACAGATCTCCATGATGGGTTGACTAGTGAGTAGCCACATTCACTAGGCGGTTCAACTCCATCTTTCCAGTTGCACTTTTTTTTTGTGTGGTTCACAATGGGATATAAGTTCTCACTGGGTGAGGTTACCATACCCTCTCTCTCTTTCTCCTGAACTAGTGATGTCTCTCTTATCATGATCTTAGGGTTGATAAAGAATTATGTCCCTTGGGGTCTTGAGGATTCCTTTGTCCCTTTTGATTCTAATAAGATTATCTATTCTTTATGATCTCCTTTACGAAGAGTTTGTATTGAGTCCATACTCTTGCTAAAGTGGGGGCTAAATGTATAGTTGTAAAATGGAATCACTTCCATGGTAGACTAGTTTAGCCTTCTGAGTAAGTGGTTTGGGGTCATGTGAAGTGCCTTGCATGGGTTCCTGACTTTGATCTAGCTTTATCCCCCTGTTCTGCCCCATTTCTACTTTTTCCAACCTATTTCTAGCACCCTAGAGTGAAAAAAAGGGACTTTGGCCTCAAGGTCTAGGTCGATCTTGACCTTGACTTAGGTCACAATTGACCTTTTCCAGGACTAGGATTCCAATTTCAGAATTTCTGGGTTTTTGGATGTCAGTCTTTGGAAAAAGTTAATTGTCGCTTCTGGGTCGGCTGTTTCAGTCTTCGGGACTACATATATTAAATTATATTTAATATAGGTTCTCTTCTACGGCCAAGGGTCCAATTGGAATTTAATTCTCCTATGTCGGCCTCTCTAGAGGATTGTGCCCTAGTTTCATATAAAAGGAAGCTTTCTCCTCTCATTTTCTCTAACCACAAGCAAGAACAATCCAAGACTTGATAATTGCAAGATCTCAAGACTTAAAGAGTGAATTCCAAAGGTGAAGAAGAAAGATTTGAAGCAAGGAAAGTAGCCATTGAAGCATTCATCCATTCTAAAGCACTTCTCAAGCATTCATTTTCATCAAGGAGATCCATTGGTGGCCATTGAAGGATTCAAGCTCCATGGAACCTTCTTGTTGAAGATTTATCTATCCACATTCCTCCAAGCCTCTTAATTCAAGAACCCATTCAAGATTGGTGTTGAAGATTGAAAATAAATTGATTGAAGACATCCTACATTCTACATTCTCCATTCTACATCTCTTTTTGGTGTATACATACTTGTGGATTCACGGATTTGAATCTTCCACAAGGACTTCTACAAGCAAGGTGAATTTGTACATGTAATTTGTTTTTACTTAAGAAATTTTAGTTATACTTTCAGGTTAATTAAAAAAATGGGGTTTTACCAAGGCAAACCCCTCCACCCAACAAACAAACCATTCTTCTTCTAGGTACAAGTTCAGAACAATAGATCAGGACAGAGATTCAGATACCCTTTTCGACAAACTTTTGGGATCCAAAAATAGAATTCCCGTCAGAGACTTTTTAGGTTGATTTTGCCCTAGGTTTACCTTTCATGGTCAATGGTGACATTGACTTGAGGGAAGAAAAAAGAACTGTGTCAGAACAAAAAAATATTTCTGGGTTTTGTTCATCTCTGCATTTCCATTCTAGATGTGGTTTCAAATTTTCCAAAAACTCAACATAGGCATCAGAACAACATTATTTAGATATGAAATATTTCAAGGTTAGTACATTTCTCCTATTCATTTCAACTAAGGTTATCAGTTTTTCTACATCTATTCCACATTTAAATCAATAAATGGGTACTTAAGATCTTCCTTTTTATTCTTATTTCCAAATGAAGTATTCTTTTTTGCATTGATCCTTCCATTTTGGATTAATCAAATTGGATCTTTCATTTATACATCTAGGGATAGAAGTGAAGGCATTATATTTTTCCATTAGTATACACAAGGAAAAACATGATCTGCACCATCTATTTACACTACACTAATAGATAGGGAAAAACACTACCCGATGCCAAGGTTACCTAATACTGCAAAGTTCAAAGCATATACAATGAAAAAAAGGTTAATGAAACCTGATGAGTAACAAAAATTCAAGCCAATGGAACAACACAGAGTAGAACCCGACAGATAAAGGGAACCTGGTGATCAATTCAAACAAAGGAACTCTGATAGACTTGTTGAAGACAATTATTCAATTGTGTATTGTCATTGATGTTACACATGTATATACACTTATGTCATGGTTTTACACTAATGTCTACATTTAGAACAAGCACAGTTGGTAAACAAAATGAGTTGAGGTTGGGCATTGAAGAAGTTCAGTGTTGACCACGTTCACTCGGGCATTATAGTCTTAGTTGGGCATTCAGTTGCAGCCGACTAACAGTAATTTATATTATGTAATTAAATGGCTATATGAGGCTGACTATATTATGATTTATCATTTAGAGTTTATTCAAGCCAACATGACAGGTCTTACCATGTATTTATCAAAGGTCAAGTTTGGATTGAATGTGTGGTGTTGTTATCTAAGTGTGGAAGTGAAAGTGAAAAGGTGAAAGTGTGGAATTCTTTGACATGAAGAGTGAAGGAAAAATCAGATGGGATTCTGATTACGTATAGAACACTCAGAGCTGCAATAGAATATCAGATTAGCAAGGATTCTGTTACAATAAAGAAGAGATCTGAATCAGAAAAGATAGTTTCCTACACATACAGGTTAATCCATTGTTACTTACTAACAATTGTAGAAGTGATCAAAATCTCTTAACAGAGTAGACTTAACAGTCTTTTGTAAATCCTCTCACAAGGTAAAATTTCCATATTGAAGTTTTGAAGACCTCCAACAAGGCCACTCCTCACAGGGTGATTCAATCATTTAACAAGGTCATAGCTAATAGTGTGTTATTGTAACCTTTAACAGGGTTGGCTACTAACAGGGCTCACTTCATAAGAGTGAAAAACTTTAAATAGTTACATTGGTGGTTTTTCCCATATTGGGTTTCCATGTTAAATCTTGGTGTCATATGTGTACTTGTTACTTGTTTTATGTTTTATGTTTATGCACTTAATCTCTAAGTATAATCGCATTAAAGATTGATTTGACACCTGAGTTACAGAAGGAACACCCGAGTAACAGTATTAAAGTATTTATACATCTAAGGGACAAGGATTTGTTTTGAAGTAACTGATTCACCCCTCCCCTCTAAGTTACTTATCTCATTTCCAACAATTGGTATCAGAGATTCAAGTGATTTCAAGAAAGGTTTCAAGGCCTAAGCTAAAGATCAGAGATGTCTTATAGGAGGGAGATCCCAAAGCTAAACAAAGACAATTTCCTAGCATGGCAAGAACTGATGAAGCTACATCTATCTACAATTGGAGATGTTGGTTTACAATTCTTAGAGACCAAATATGTTGCACAAACAAGGACTATGACTCTGGAACAAATGATGGAAAAAAACTTCATAACATAATGATGATTGACATAGCTTCTTCACTCAGCTATTCTGAATTTGATGAAGTCAAGGACTGCCGTACGGCCCATGATATGTGGAAGAAATTTTAGGACATTCATGCAGGTGATGCAAATGTAAAGAGAGCTAAAGCAGAAAGTCTAAGAGGAAAATTTGACCAGATGAAAATAAAAGAAGGAGAAGATATCAAAAAATACAGTGAAAGAATCAAGAAGATTGGAAGTGCCATCAGAGCAGGAGGTGGACTAATTGAAGATACTATAATAGTCAAGAAGGTACTCATAAATTTACTTCCTATCAATGCTATTAGAGTTTCATCCATTCAAGAAATGAGGTGCAACAAGGACATTGCTCTTGATACAATAGTGGGAAGACTTACAACCTTTGAGCTGGACAATTTTGACAACTACTCTCCTGGCTCTAGCAATATTGAGTCAACATTCAAAGCTAAATTGAACCTTGGTAAGAAGGATAGATACTCTAAAGGAAAGCAAATTGAAAGTGACAGCAATGATGAATATGATGATGAAGATCTTGACATCATTGAAGCACTGCTTTCAAGAAGAGCTACAAAAGGAAAATACAGAGGAAAGATACCATTGATTTGTTTCTCATGCAGTGAGGTTGGTCACATTGCTGCAAAGTGTCCAAAAAAGGAAGACAAGGATGAAAGGAAGTTTAAAAAATTCAAAGGAAAGAAATATTTCAATAACCACAAAAAATATAAGGATAAAGGAAAGAAGTCTTGTTATATTGCAAAAGATTCTGGTAGTGATGAAGAAGAAGAAATGGTTTATGTTTCCATTAAGGATGAGTCAAATGAGGAAGATGAAAAGACTACACTTTTCTCACACATCAATAAATATGGTACTTGGATAATTTATAGTGGTTGTTCTCATCACATGACTGGTGATAAGACAAAGTTTGAATATCTTGAACACTATGATGGTGGAGGTGTCAGTCTTGGGAATTCTGAACCTTACCCTGTAAAAGGAAAAGGTTGCATTGTTCTGATAGAAGGAATCAAATGTGATAATGATTATTGGGTTGAAGGATTAAGGAGAAATATACATAGTGTGGCACAACTCAACAACATTGGCTTCAAGGTAGAATTTATGAGTGGTAAGGCCAAGCTCCTGGATGGTAAAGGGAACCTAGTTGGAACTGGCAGGAAAATAAAAGGTAATTTATTCTATCTTGATCTCACTGAAGGTTCCTGCTTTATTGCACAAGAAGAAGAAAGCTAGCCATGACATAAAAGGTTGTGTCATGTGAATTTTGATAATATGGTAAACATAAAAAAGAACAAAAGAGTCAGAGGTATCCCTATCTTGAAGAAACCTGAGTTATCAATATGCAAACAATGTCAAATTGGAAAGATGAGCAAGACTAGCTTCAAGAGAAATAATTATAACACTTATGAAGTCTTAGAATTGGTACATACTGATCTATGTAGACCAATTGGAACAAAAAGCTATACTAGAGAAAAATATTTTATTCTATTTTTTGATGATCATTCCAGAATGATGACTGTCATGTTTCTCAGAGAGAAATGAGAAGCTTTTCATAAATTCAAGTGGTATATTGCAAGAGTTGAAAAATAAATAGGAAAGAAACTAAAGTGCCTAAGATCTGACAGAGGATGAGAATTCATTTTTAATGAGTTCAATGAATTTTGTAATGAAAGAGGAATCAAAAGATAGGTATCTGCCCCTGGTACACTACAACAAAATGGAATAGTAGAAAGGAGAAATAGATCCATTATGGACTGTTCTAGAACCTTAATGATCAAAAAGAATGTTTCTGCCAAATACTAGAAGGAGGCCATCAACATTAGAGTATTCACCTTCAACATAGTTCAAATGAAGAAAGGTAGTAATTAGACACCTTTTGAATTATGGTATGGCTATAAACCTAATGTTTATTATTTCAAAGTATTTTGAAGTAGATGCTACATCTTGAAGGAAGCAAGAAATGTGAAACTAGATGGAAAAAGTGATCAAGAAATATTCCTAGGTTACTTGTGTAAAAGTAAAGCATACAAATGTCTGAATATTACTCCTCATAAAGTCATAAAGAGTGTACATGTCAAGGTTGATGAGTTTGGAGAAAAATGTTAAGAGAAGGGAAGTAAAGAGCCTGAAGACTATAGAAACTTTGTATGTCATGAGTCTGATACTATACCTATGACTCAACCAATGGTAATGAGACAACATATATTGACACAAACTGTACTACTTGAGTTGCAAAATGTGCAACATTAACTACTAGTAGAAGGACCCAAGTCACAGATAGAGGGACCTGAGTCATAGACTGAAGGACCCGAGTCACAGATAGATGGACCCAAGTCATAGCCTGAGGGACCCGAGTATCAGATAGAGGAACATGAAAGAATGTTTGAGAATGAAAGACCTAGTGGATCAAGTCTAGAATCTAGATTGAAGGATCCAGTACTTTCTAGATACGTGAGAAGGCATCATGCACATGAGAAAATAATTGAAGATCAGAAAGAAGGTGTAATGACAAGAAATAAACTAAAAGTTCATTCTTATTAAGTGAATTTGAACCTAGAACTGTTAAAGATGCATTAAATGATGAAAGTTAGATAGAGGCAATGAATGAAGAGATTGAGAAGATTGAGAAGAACAAAACCTGGACTCTTGTACCTAGGCCAAAGGACAAGAATGTGATTGGAACCAAGTGGGTTTTTAGAAACAAGATAGATGAAAATGGGAAATTATATAGAAACAAGGCTAGATTAGTTTGTAAAGGATATGCTCAAGAAGAGGGTATTGAATATGGAGAAACATTTTCTCTTGTTTCAAGACATGAAGGAGTCAAAAATCTTCTGGGATATGTTTCACATAAAGGATACAAAGTATATCAGATGGATGTGAAATCTGCTTTTTTGAATGGAATCCTAGAAGAGGAAGTCTACATTGAACAACCCGAAGGCTTTATTGATCCCAATTATATGAATATGGTTTGCAAGCTACACAAAGCATTGTATGGACTAAAGCAAGCGCCTAGAGCCTGGTATGAAATATTACATAGCTATCTAATAAACATTGGATTTCAGAGAACCAATGATAACAATAGCCTGTACATCAAAGAAGGACCATAGAACAATGTACTGTTAGTAGAGATATTTGTTGATGACATATTATTCACTGCTTATGATGACCTATGCAAAGCATTCTCTATAGCTATCAGCAGTTAATTTGAAATGGCTATGTTTTGTGAGATCAAATTTTTTGTTGGTTTACAAGTACATAAAATGAAGGATAGTATCTACATTACTCAATCAAAATATATCAAGGAGGTACTCAATAAATTTGGTATGCAAGATTCCAAACCTATTGGAACACCCATGTATACTGGATAGAAACTGTCTAAGGATGATGATTCAAAAGAGGTAGATCAGACCAATTACAGATCCATGATTGGAAAATTGCAATATGTTGTGCACACCAGACCTGATATTGCATTGGAAGTTGGTATTGTTGCAATATTTTTAGATAATCCCAGAGATAATCACCTCATGGAAATCAAAAGAATTATGAGATATCTGAAAGGTACTAAAAACTATGGTTTATGGTATAAGAAAGGTGGAAACTTTGATTTAAAAGCATTCACTGATGCTGATTAGGATGGAAGTGTCAATGATAGGAAGAGCACCAGTGGTGGAGCTTTCTTTCTTAGAAAAAGGTTAGTGTCTTGGAATAGCAAGAAATAGAATTGTATATCTCACTCTATAGCAGAGGCAGAATATGTTGCTGCAGTAGTGAACTGTTCTAACATCATATGGATCAAGCAGTTGTTGTCAGGAATGAATGAAGAGATAAAAGAACTAGTTATTATCTACTGTGACAACACCAATACCATTAAAATCTCAAAGAATCCTATGATGCACACCAAAACCAAGCATATAGCAATAAAATAACACTTCTTGAGGGAACTAGTACATAATAGAGAAGTAAGGTTGGAATATGTAAGCACAAAAGAACAAGATGCAAACATATTCACCAAACCCTTACCTAAGGATGCATTCTTGTATCTTAGAGAAAGCTAGGGGTACTTTCCCTACCTGAAGATCACTAAAATATAGTTTAGTGATGCATCAACCTGAGCGACAATGAAAATCTTCCAGTTGATGCAGATATATCAGAGCCCATTATAGATGAATTAGTACATTCAAGCACATTACAACTTCAAAGAGAAATAGTATTTGTGAAATTAGAGTCTTTGGCATCTGTTGTCAAAGAGGGAGAGTTTTCTATAATACATAAGAATCATAATGAAACTAAGGACATTGTTAGAGGGAGAATCAGAATGAAGCTAAAGACATTAAATAAATTTTTTATTGCTCCACAATTCTTTGTATTATGACATGATGTGTTGCCATCAATGCTAAAGAGGGAGATTATTGAAGAACATTATTCAATTGTGTATTTTCATTGATGTTACACATGTATATACACTCATGTAGCCATTTTACAATAATGTCTACATTCAGACAGAGCACAGTTGGTAAATAGAATGAGTTGAGGTCGGGAATTGAAGAAGTTCAGTGTTGATCGAGTTCACTTGAGCATTTCAGTCTTAGTGGGGCATTCAATTGCAGCCGACTAACAATGATTTATATTATGTAATTAAATGGTTATATGAGGCTAACTGTATTATGATTTATTATTTAGAGTTTATTCAAGCCAATTTGACAAGGCTTACCATGTATTTATGAAAGGTCAAGTTTGGATTGAATGTGTGGTGTTTTTATCTAAGTGTGGAAGCGAAAGTGAAAAGGAAGAAGTGTGGAATTCTATGAAATGAAGAGTGAAGGAAAAATCTGATGGGATTCTGATTAAGTATAGAACACTCGGAGCTACAATAGAATATCTTATCAGCAAGGATTCAGTTACAGTCAAGCAGAATTCTGAATCAACAAAGACAGTTGCTTACACATACAGGTCAATCCATTGTTACTTTCTAAAAATTGTAGCAGTGATCAAAATCTCTTAATAGAGTAGACTTAACAGTCTTTTGCAAATCCTCTCACAAGGTAGAATTTCCAGATTGAAGTGTTGAAGACCTCTAACAAGGCCACTCCTCAAAGGGTCAGTAAATCCTTTAACAAGGTCATAGCTAACAGTGTGTTATTGTAACCTTTAACAGGGTTAGCTCCTAACAGGGCTCACTTCAAAAGATTCAAAAATAGTAACTAGTTACATTGGTGGTTTTTCCCATATTAGGTTTCCATGTTAAATATTGGTGTCATATGTGTACTTGTTACTTGTTTTATGTTTTATGTTTTTGCACTTAATCTGTAAGTATAATTGCATTAAAGATTGCTTTGAAACCTGAGTTACAGAAGGAACACCCGAGTAATAGTATTAAAGTATTTAGACATGTAAGAGACAAGGATTTGTTTTTAAGTAAGTGATTCACCCATCCCCTCATAGTTATTTATCTAATTTCCAACAAGACTTTCAGTTCAACTCGACGACCAAGAACAACAGTCAGTTACATCCTGCAAAAAGTGGATCTGACATTCCACGTCAGATAAATCACTAAAGTTGTATTTATAGCTTCTTTATTTTCTTTTCAATACATTATGTGTGGAGGAAGCAATGTATTTTTTTTTTTTTGAATTATTTTTACTGATTTAAAAATGTGCAAACTAAAGATCAAGGTCAAGTTGTAAACCTTGGATCTAAGAGTTAACATTGTAATGCATGATTCAATGATAGGTCAAATACTTGTATAAATAGATGCTCTATCTATTGAGAATAGTTGTTCAATGAAGATTGTAGCCATGGTGAGAATCTAGAGTCCAGACAAGAGAATTCATGCATAAGGATATAAAAGAATCAAATCAGTTTCAAGAACAAGAACATAGGCTAGTGACGAGCAAAGAAAGGTATTAACAGTCACTTAAGGTGATATTATTATTATGAGAGCTTTAATTGATCTGTAATCAAAAATTGTAGATTGCATACAGTTAGGTCAATCATATGTACTCATTCTAACAAGTGTAGTACACATAATAAATCCTTTCAAGAAAGATGGACTTAATAGTCTTATTGTAAATCTCTTAACCGAGTACACACTTAAATCAGTGTTGCGAAAGCTCTTAACAAAGTAGATCTTAACCGGCCTCCACCTTAATAATCCTAACAAGGTAGATCATCATAAGTGATCAATTGTAACCCTTTACTGACTCCCTTCCATTTTGAAGATAGTGAAGTTTTGTGGGTGCCATCCCCACCGTAGTTTTTACTTCCTAATAGGAGTTTTCTGCGATACCATATCATGTGTTATGTGTTTATCATTTTCAAGAATTTTTCTATGAATGTTAAAAATAATTAAAGATTATGGAATAATACTACATACATAAGAAAGAACAACAGTAATGGTTGGTATTGCAGTAATGAATGATTACTAATGATGAATTGTGAAAAGTGTTAAAAATTGTAGAGGTACTGATTCACCACTCCCCTCTCAGTACTACTTCCCATTAATCCCAACAATTGGTATCAGAGCTAAGTCTCTTCAAATAAAATCTTAAAGGATTAAGAGAAATATCATACAATGGAGAAGTACAAACTTGATAAGAATATTGAGAATACAAATCTTGAGATACAGATGTTCTATGAATGGTATACAGAAGCAAGAATCAAGATGAGAGAGTTGATGGATGAGAGGAAAGGTATGGCAACCTAGAGCAATGAAAAAGACTATCAAGAAGAAGAAATTCTAGATTTCTTTGAATCTTCAAGATCCAATTCAAGTAATACATCAGACACATCAGAAGCGAACATCACAAATCTGAAGGAGATCAATCAACATCTGACAGAGAAAATAAAGATGCTGCAAATCGGTCAAGAGACCCAAATGGTAAGAATGATTGATGTGATGAGTTCTGCTAGACAAGATGAAACATAAAGAACACTAGCCACTGATGATAGGAGGAAGATTACATAGAAACTACAAGAAAAGGAGTTGGAAATTCAAAGACATGCTGAGCATCACCATGAGCTCACTAATCATATTATTCTTATGAGTCAAGAAGAAAATAGAATGAATGTTGAACTCATTGAATTAATATAGATTATCATTGAACTAAGAGAATAAAATGAAAAAATAAAGCGTTAGGTTAGAATTCAGCAACAACATAATGAAGTTATCAGAAAGGATGAAGAGAGAAATAAAAGAATGGATGATTTTCTTGAAGGACAAAAAAGAGTCAACAACAACAATGGTTTAGGATTTACTGAAAATGGAGAATCATCAAATAAAGAAAATCCAAAGAATGTCTATGAAAATCCAAGACCAAGAAATATGACATGAAAGCACTGTGGAAAGAAAGGCCACACATAAAATGTATGCCAAGGAAAAATGAAAGGTATTCCTAAATCTACATCTTCATTTATAGGATTCTATTATAAATGTAACAAGAAAGGACATAAAGCATATGAATGTAAGTCTAAGATAGAACAACCAAATAAGGAAACCTACATGGACAAATACTTTCCTACATGAAAAATGATTAGGCACACAAGTATTGAATGCTGGAAAAAGAAAAGGAAAGCATGGAAGCCAAAAGGTCAAGAAACTCCCCATCAACCAAAGAGAATTAGTAATAAATATGCATGGGACTACAATACATGGAAAAATTGTACAAAATGTGGTAGATATGGTCACATTGCTGAAAATTGCATGAGAGCACATGGACCAAAAGGTCTAGAGGATGGTCAAATCCTGAAATGGTAGGCTCACACTATCATAAAGTTGGTCATCTCAAGAAATATTGCAAAGACCGAATGACGGAGACAAGCACATATCCCAATGGAAACACCATGGAAGATATTCGGAGGGATAGAGACAAAATGTAGAGAAAAGCTTCAAGAAATGATGAAGCTAGAGCAAGAAATGCAAATGGTTACACCCCATCCAATGGATCTGGTGACATCACCATCCCCACTTGAGTTGAACAAGTAAGTATGGAACTACACTACACCAAGTCATATTTTACATCAGTTCCATTATATAAATTGATAGATAGTCAAAATCTACATAATAAAGATGCATATTATCTTACTTGTTTGAATTCTGAGAAAACAACCCCATCAGTATACACATACTTAAAATCAATGGTGAACATAATGGATGAGCTGTTTACACTTACCAGAAATTGTTGGTCAACACATAAAATGGCTAAGTTACCAATGTAACCTGATACCCCTCGGTAAGAAAGCAAACTTAAAAATTTGTCACGACATAATACCGGTATCCGTCAGTAAAAGAAAAATTCTTAACAGCAGTCTCGAGCATCATGTCAATAGTGACAATGTATTTGAAAGTCTTCTTGATGAACTCCATCTTCATGTCCTGATGATTCATTGAGCATTTATGACAAAGAATTAGGGAAAAAAGGCTATAAATAGTCGACAGGACAACTTCATTTTGCACCCACAATTTGAAGAGAAAGCAAGAGAGAAAATAGAGCGATTAAAGAATAGAAAGTGGAGCATCCACAAGTCGATCCAAGAAACAACAAATAGTTCTTTCACCACTATCATAAATCAAAGTAAGTACCAAAGGCACCGAAATATTTCTGTCACTATTTTTAAAGAAAGCCCTAAATTACTAGAAAGCACTAAATTTTGAGAAAGCCCTAGAAACTTGAAAAACAATGGAAACTACGTCGAGAACCATAAAGATTAAGAGTGAAAAAAAGAATGTGGTTAAGTTGATTAAGAATAGCACATGTGTAGAGTCAAAATATAAGATATGCCTAGAGATTGCATCACAACCCGATGAAACTAGAGCATTTTCTAAAATTCTGACTAGGGTTTCTCTCATAGAAGATGTTAGGTCTTATATTCACTACAACATCACCAAAATAGGAGATCTATAGATGGATGAAGCTTATAAGAAGCTTTGTGATGCATAAGGAAACCTAAAGGAAGAGCACAAACACTTAGAGGTCAAAGGGATAACTAATGCCCTATATTTCCCAAGGGACTTCAAGACCGACTGGATCAGGTTGGTACTTAGCAGATTGCATGACCAGAAGTTGGGGTTGGATCAACCCAAAAAAATCACCAAGGATTTCCTTCACATTGTCACTGGTTATCCAATAACTGACAAGCCCAAGGCTCACAAACATCCCTCCAGGCCAGAAGTCACAAAACTTACAAAAGCTAAATGGGACAATAGAGGTCTAAAAGTAAACACCATCAGCAATGAGGAACTGAGGTCCAGTGCATGTATTATTGGTTATAAAATCTTTCAAGCAAGCAGGTTGAACAACCTATATGCATCATCAGTAAGCACAACTTACAAGATTGTAACCAAGGGCATACAAATGGATCTATGTGAGATCTTGTTGAAACAACTTAATGAAAACATGAAAACCATTAGGTCCACAAAGACCAATCTATGTAAGTTCGGTTCACTTATGATGCCTATCTTTTTCTACTTTCAAGAGTACTTTCCTTCAATAGGAAAAGTAAAGTGGGACACTACAAAACCCGTGACATTATAGATCATTGAACTAATAAAGTCACTAGGAGGCAATTTTGAATCTGTCATGACTGCATACTTACTTGAATTCAAGGAAAAGATGATAGAAAGGACAAGGATCCATGAACAACTTGTTGAAAAACATAGGGATGAGATATGTTTCATGGTGGACATAGATTTCACCCACATCAAACCAGTTGTACCAAGAATAGCTTGGTTATCACCACTAGATTATGAAATCAACATTGATCAGGCTACAAATGCAATTGAATCTTTGATCAATGAGCCTATTGACAAAAAACAACCAAGGTTTGGAACCTATGAAGAGGCTAGATCTAAGATAAAAAGAGGCCTAAAAATAAAGAAGATTTTCGACAAAAAGGATAAGATGGTTAAGAATCTAAAGAATATTTTATCGATTACAGAGGAGGAACATGAATAAAAAGAGGAAACCGACATGAATAGGGCACCATCGATGAAGGACACGATGAACAAAAATTACATTATGAGGAGAGTGAATCTGATACACCTCCACCTCCTACAAAGAAGCAGAGAATAAGGAGTCAAACTGCTAAAATCGACACCACACCTCCTAAGAAAGATCAAGTAAGGACCTATAAGAGGAAGAAACTGACAGAAAAACAAACTAAGCAGAAAACTGTTAAGGCCACACCCCCAAAGAGGAGAAAAAGAATGGTCAGAACTAAGGCTGGCATAGAGGACTCTAAAGAAGATGAGCTTGATGTAGTGAAGAAGAATTACAAGAATCAAACAATTGATGAGGCTGCTGAATCTATTGCTGTGTCTGGCACAATGCATGAAAAAAGAATAAGATATTGGGATAAAATCACACCAGAGGACCAAAAAAAGATACAAGATTCCATAATAAGGGCAATGGTCAAGTAAAAATATTTACCAACTGAGTTCATCAACCAAATACTTAGAGGCCTGGGTAATAGAATACCCCAATAGTGGTCATATGCTCTACAGATTGAGAGAGAAGAAAGGGAGAGGGTACTTGTCAAACTAATGTCTCCCAAATCTAAGATTGAAGAAATCAAAGAGATAATGAAGAAGCATTCAGGTAAATTAATAGCCAAGATAAGGGCTTACAAAGTACTTGAAGACAAGTTCATAGAGCTGGTCACAATGACTGAAACAAAATGGAGACAACTCCTAGATCTACCAGGAGAGTCAACAAGTGGTGAGAATCAGTTACTTCTCACCGAGACAACTCATAGAGAGGAGGAGAAAGACAAGGAAATTCCTCGACACATTGCTTTGGACAACAGTGAAGAGATGGAACAAATTTATTTTGAAAAGGTAATGGATGATCTTGACATTCAAGACATCACAAATTATGACTCTGATAAAGATCCATAGAAGAAAGATGATGTTATATTTATAAAACTTAAGCATCAGGGACATCGACAAGAATTGTAGAAATTAGATGAAAAAGAGATTAATGTTGCTGGTGAGATAGTGCAGGACACTTTAGTCATGGACTTAACAGAAAAAAACCCTGCAGACCAAGTACAAAAATATGAGGATGGCACTACTCTAAAAGATCAAACCGACGAATAGGACACCACTCTGGATACAACCCAAGCTACAAATCGAAGAAATATGCCTGTATTAATTAAGGCAATCAATATTTTAGATGGTAATGATGAATCTTCTATAGAGGACACAAGCACACCCAAGGATAAGGGTGATGATGAAGCAACATACACTATAGATACTAAAATGGACACCACTACAGAGAAAGTTGCTACCGACAATTAGAAAGATAACTCTACTGATCAAAATAAAGAAGAAACACTATAGGTAGAGGAGGACAAGAAGAAAGATAAGAGTGAAGAGGAAAAGAAGGATGAGCTAGAGAATAAATTTGAAGAGAAATTTGCAGAGACACGCAAGGTGCATGGATAGATTTTTTCACCAAACTGACAGGTGCACCCCAAGTAGAAAACACAAGAAGCATCTTCTACAAAGCCTTCACCAAGCACTTAAGAGAGAATAAATGAACTAGAAATGGTAGTTCACACATATGAATCCCAACAAGTCTCAAAGAATAAGAGGGGAAAGCATAAGAATCTAGTAACTCTAGATGAAATCATTCAGATACCAGTTTGTGATCCAAGGACATTGGATCCAACTGAATTGACCAAATATGGAAAAATATGTGAGAGAAAGGAAATGCAAGATAAATTAAGGAAAGAAACAAAAGAAGAAAAGGTACTAGAAGTAGCAAGAGGTATACTTCAGCAAATAGTACCAGATGTAGATGTTGATCAGACAACCCCAATGCTCGATCAACTAGTGGTTCTCATAGAGGCAATCACATCATAGAACATCGATGCTGAGAAGGTCATGGAAGAAAGAATTGAACATAAGTATGAGTTCAAGCTAGCTGAGAAGATAAGCCAAGAAGTGTCATTGAAAAAGGTAAAGCTTTCAGAATTGATTAGTACAATAGATCCAATAATCTCATAAGATATTACTTTAATACAAAAATTGTGTACACTTGATCAACTCTAACAAGAGTATACTGAAAAGATGGCACAAATTGATGTTGATCTTAAGACAAGTGCACAAAGTCTCACAAATAATGAAGAGGCAATTAAATTTCACATTGATAAAATCAAACAGGCTCAAAAATTGAGACAGGACATACAAATTGCAGAGACAAAATACAAAGATGAGGTAAATGAGCTTCAAGCTCAGCTCTTACTGACACTTTCACTACTGCAACAACATGTGATAGAGGAAAACACACTAATTGCCACCACCAAAGTGTCTATCCTAGAAAACATTTATGATATGCATGCAAGGCTAGAGCTAGAGCACATGGCCCTAGAACTCCTACAAGAAAAATTGGAGAAATTTCTCGAAGACATCAAGACAACCCATTCTCAAATTCTTGACACATTGTAAGTTACACATTTTTGTCACACTTTTTGGCATCTTATAAGTTGTACATTTTTGTGATGAGTATCAAATAAAGGGGGAAATGATATGTATAGTTCAGTTAGTATAAAGGGGAAAATGAACAGAGGAAATGATATGTACAGTTTAGTTAGTATAAAGGGGGAAATGAACAGAGGAAATGATATGTACAGTCATACAACTAAAAGAGAAAAGACCAAAGAATGTATATTTAGAAGCAAGTATACATATGTACATATATACTTATACTATACTAATGCATACAAATAGGGGGAGTCATATAATGACAAGGACATGGACCTGGTGTACATACTATATACTTTAGTATTATGCACATATAATTTTTTGATACTAATGTCAAAGTGGGAGATTGAAGGAATTATATTTTTCCCTTAGTATACACAAGGAAAAACATGATCTGCACCATCAGTTTACACTAAACCGACAGACAGGGCACAACATTGCCCGACGCCAAGGTTACCCGATACTGCAAAGTTCAAAGCATATTTAATGACAAAAAGGTTAATGAAACCTGATGAGTAACAATAGTGCAACCCAATGGAATACCATAGAGTGGAACTCGATGGATAAAGGGAACCCAATGATCAGTTCAAAGAAAGGAACGCCGATATAATTTTAGTTCAACCTGACGACCAAGAACCGACAGTTAGTTATATCCTGCAAAAAGTGGATCTGACTTTCCATGTCAGATAAATCACTGAAGTTGTATTTATAGCTTCTTGATTTTCTTTTAAATCCATTATGTACATAGGAAGAAATGTATTTATTATTGTTTTAACTAGTTTTACTGATTTAAAAAACATGCAAACTAAAGATCAAGGTCAAGTTGTAAACCTTGGATCTAAGAGTTAACATTGTAATGTGTGATTTAAAGATAGGTCAAATAATTGTATAAATAGATACTTAATCTATTAATAATAGTTGTTTTTCAATGAATATTGTAGCCATGGAGAGCATCTAGAGACTAGACAATAGAATTCATGCAGAAGGAGAGAAAAGAATCGAATCAGTTTCAAGAACAAGAACACATGCTACCGACAAGCAGAGAAAGGTATTAATCAATCACTTAAGGTAATATTATTGTTATGAGAGCTTTAATGGATCTATAATTAGAAATTGTAGATTTCATATAGTCAGGTCAATCATATGTACTCATTTTAACAAGTGTAGTACACATAAGAAATCCTTTCAAGAAAGGTGGACTTAACAGTCTTATTGTAAATCTCTTAACTGAGTGCACACTTAAATCAGTGTTGCTAAAGCTCTTAACAGAGTAGATCTTAACCGGTCTCCACCTTAATACTCCTAAAAGGGTAGATCATCAGAATTAATCAATTTTAAGCCTTTACCGGCTCCCTTCCATTATACAGATAGTGAAGTTTTGTGGGTGTCATCCTCACCGTATTTTTTACTTCCTAACTTAAGTTTTTTGTGATACCATATCTTATGTTATGTGTTTATCATTTTCATGAATGTTTCTATGAATGTTACAAACAAATAAAGATTATGGAATAATACTACATGCATAAGAAAGAACAATAGTAATGGTCGGTAATGCAATAATGAATGATTACTAATGATGAATTGTGAAAAGTGTTAAAAGTTTTAGAGGTACTGATTCACCCCTCCCCTCTCAGTATTACTTCCCATTAATCCCAACAAGAAGGAGAGCATGTTATTTACCCCCCACATTTCAATAAACAATCAAATCAAATCAAATATTTCAAATGTAAGATAGGATAATAAAAAACCCCAAAAAATCAAACAACAATATAAAACACGATATATCCATTTTCTTATCTTCCAATATGCAATGAGCTCTGACAATCTACATCAACATGTTAAATTTGTTCTATAGATTGTTTGATGCATCACTAATCTATCCATTAGTGAGCCTCAATTAGGGGAATCACCCCTAGCTTTCCTCTAAGATACAAGAATGCATCCTTAGGTAACGGTTTTGTGAATATGTCTGCAATTTGGTCTTTAGTATTCATATATTCTAGCCTTACTTCCTTGTCCTGAACCAATTCTCTCAAGAAATGATACTTTATTGCAATATTCTTAGTCTTAGTATGCATCAAAGGGTTGTTTGAAATATTAATAGCACCAGTGTGGTCACAGTAGATAATAATTATTTCTTTGATTTCCTCCTTTATAGCTGACAACAATTGTTTGAACCATATGATATTTGAATAATTCACTACTGCAGCAACATACTCTGCATGTGATGTAGACTGGTAAATGCAATTTTGTTTCTTTCTTATCTAGGAGACTAACCTCTTACCAAGGAGTAATGCTCCACCACTTGTGATCTTTTTGTGATCAACACTTTCTTCCCAGTCAGCATCAGTAAAAGTCTTCAAATCAAAGTTTCCTCCCTTCTTATACCATAATCCATACTCTTCATTACCCTTAAGATATCTCAAAATCATTTTGATAGCCATCAAATGATTCTAGGATTAGCTGAAAATATTGCAACAATACCAACTGCTAATGTAATATCAAGTCTAGTGTGAACAACATATTAAAGTTTACCAATAATGGATCTATAGGTAGTCTTATTTACTTCCTTTGAGTCATCATCCTTAGACAACTTATGTTCAGTAGACATAGGTGTCCCAACTTTCCTAGACTCATTCCAAATTTCTTTAGTATCTCTTTGATGTATTTAAATTGAGTAATGTAGATACCATCCTTTATCTGATAAACTTGTAAACTAACAAATAATTTGAGTTGACTAAACATAGACATCTCAAATTCCTTACTCATAGCTTCAGAGAATGCTTTGCATAAATAATCATATCCAGTAAACAATATATCATCAACAAATATTTATGATAATAATATCTTGTTCTGAGCTCATTCTTTGATGTACAAGCTACTATTATCATTAGTTCTCTGAAATCCGATACTTATTGGGTAACCATGCAATCTTTCATACCAGGCTCTAGGAGCTTGCTTCAGTCCATAAAAGGATTTGTGTAATTTGCAAACCATAATTATTTTGTTAGGATATACAAAACCTTCAGGTTGCTTAATATAGACTTCTTCTTCAATAATTTCATTCAGGAATGTAGATTTTGAATCCATTTGGTATGCCTTGAATCCTTTATGTGCATCATATGCCAGAAGAGTTCTAACTGCTTCAAGTCTTGCAACAGGAGAAATTTTTTCTCCATAATCAATACCCTCTTCTTGAGCATACCCTTTACATACTAATATTTCTTTGTTTCTAGAAAATTCACCTTTTTCATTCATCTTGTTTCTGAAAACCCACTTATTACCAATGACATTCTTCTCTTTTGGTCTAGGTACAAGAGTCCAGGTTTTTTTCTTTTCTATCTGCTCTATCTCTTCATTCATAGATTCTATCCAGCTTTCATTATTTAATGCATCTTTGATAGATCTAGGTTCAATTTCACTAAGCAAACATGTACCTTTAATTTTGTTCCTTGTCATTACACCTTCTGAATGATCTCCAATTATTTTCTTAGGTGCATGATGCCTCCTAACATATTTTGCAAGTATAGGTTCCTTCCTCTTTGATTCTAAGCTTGTTCCGCTTGGTTCACCATGTTCAAATATTTCGTTCTGCTCTTTTTTCTGATACTCAGGTTCCACTGTCTGAGACTCCGGCGACACTATCTGAGACTTAGGTGCCTCTTTCTGTGACTCGGTTCCCTCTATCTATGACTTAGTTTTGTCATTCTGAGACTCAGTTTCTTCAGTTAGCAGCTCGGGTTGCAACAAGGTTTGTGCTAATGAATTTAGTGGTTGACATGGTTGTTGTTCAATCACCCTTTCCTATGTCTTAGGTATAGTATCAAGTTCATAATACACAATTTTTTTGTAGTCATGAGGACCTTCATTGCTCTTTTCATCACTTCTCTGTGCAAACTCATCAATCTTTACATGTACTCTTTCTATGACTTTATGAGTAGTAAGATTCAAACATTTATATTCTTTTCTTTTGTAGGAGTAGCCTAGGAATATACCTTGATCACCTTTTACATCAAATTTTCCATTTCTTTCTTCCTTCAAGATGTAACATTTACTTCCAAATACTTTGAAATAATGAATATTAGGTTTATAGTAATACCATAATTTAAAAGGTTTCTTCTCAGTGCCCTTTTTTTTGTTGAGCTCTGTTGAAGGTGTGAATTCTAGTGCTCATGGCTTCCTTCCAGTATTTGGTTGCAACATTCTTTTCAATCATCAAGGTTCTTGTAAAATCCATAAAAGATTTGTTTCTTCTTTCTACTATCCCATTTTTCTATGGTGTACCTAGGGAAGATACTTGTCTCTTGATTCCTCTTTCATTACAGAATTTATTGAACTCATTAGAAATGAATTCACCTCCTCTCTCATATCTCAAGCATTTAAGTTTCTTTCTTGTTTCTTTCTCAACTATGGCAAGGTACCACTTGAACTTCTGAATAGCTTTTGATTTTTCTTTAAGAAACATATCGTCATCATTCTGGAATGGTCATCAACAAATAGAATGAAATACTTCTCACATATGTAACTTTTTTCCCAATTTCTTCACACAAATCAGTATGCACTAACTCTGGAAGACTTCTTATGTATATGGTAATTATTTCTCTTGAAACTAGTTTTTCCCATCTTCCCAATTTGACATTGTTTGCATATTGCTAATTTAGGTTTGTTTAGAATAGGAATATCTCTTACTCTTTTGTTTTTTCTTATGTTGACTACGTTATCAAAATTCACATGACACAACCTCTTATGCCATAACCACTTTTCTTCTAATTGTGCAATAAAACATGAACTTTCAGTGAGATCAAGATAGAATAGATTACCTTTTGTTTGCCTCCTAGTTCCAACTAGGTTCCCTTTACCATCCAGGAGCTTGGCCTTACCATTCATGAATTTTACCTTGAAACCAATGTTATTTAGTTGTACTACAGTTATTAGATTACTCCTTAGTCATTCAACCAAATAAGCATTATCACAATTGATTCCTTTTGTTAGAGAAATACAACCTTTACCTTTCACATAGCAAGGTTCATCATTCCTAAAACTGACACTCCCACCATCATAGTGCTCAAGATGTTCAAATTTAGTTTTATCACCAGTCATGTGGTAAGAACAACTACTATAAATTATCCAAGTGTCATTCTTTCTAATATGAGAGTAAAGTGCAGTCTTTTCATTATCTTCATTGTCTGACTCATCCTTAATAGTGATGTAAAGTATTTCATCTTCATCTTCATCACTATCAAAATCTTTATCAATATAACAAGATTTCTTACCTTTTTCCTTGTAGATTTTGTAACTCTTGAAATCTTTCTTTCCTTTGTACTTTTTGAAATTTTTCTCATCTTTGTCTTCTTTGTTTGGACACTTAGCAGCAATGTGACCAACCTCATTACATGAAAAGAAAATCAATGGTGTTCTTCCTTTGTACTTTCCTTTGGCAACTCTCTTTGCAAGTAATGATTTAATGATTTCCAGATCTTCATCATCACTATCACTGTCAATTTATTTTCCCTTCATCTTACCAAGGTTTAATTTAGCTTTGAATTTAGACTCAAAATTTCTAGGATTAGGAGAGAAATTGTCAAAGTTGTCCAACTCAAAATTTGTTACCCTTCCAACCAATGCATCTAGAGTTATATCATTGATGCACCTCATCTCTTGAATAGCTGAAACTCTAATAGCATAGATAGGAAGAAAAGTTCTCAATACCTTACTACCCACTATTTTGTCTTCAATTATTCCACCGGTAGCTCTGATGACATTGACACTTTTCTTGATTCTTTCACAGTATTTTGTAATATTTTCTCCTTCTTTCATTTTCATCTGATCAATATGACCTCTGAGACTTTCTTCTTTGGCTCTCTTTACATTGTCATCTCCTCCATGTATCTCATGTAGTTTCTTCCACATATCATAGGCAGTGATAACTTTAAGAAATCCCCCTCTAGAAAAATATATAAAATCCTGGCGAATCTTTCATTTAATTTTTAAAAAAATTAATTCCTATTGGCGAATCTCTCAATTTTTTGGGAAAACAAATTATTTGTATTGGCGAATATTTTTTAATCACAAATTTTTTATATAATGAAGATCACTAGATTATATTTTAAATCAATAATGACAACTAATATTGGTGACACAACCCTACTATAACTAACAGTTATGATATATTATGGGTGAATTAATTTAGATTTCTATAATAACTGATAAAATTTAGATGAATTGAATCTAACCATCTATCAAATATTACGCGAATATTTGAGTTCAAATTTTTAATAAAATAAATTATTTGGCGATTTAAATATTTCTAAAATAAAATTTTGTAAAAGTTTGGCGATTTAGGTCACCTTAAATCTTGAATTATTAGCCAAATTTGGATTCTAAAATTTCAAAAATTAGCCAATTGCCGAATATTAGCCACTAAAAAAATCACTGATCATAGACAATAGGGCATTCCTTGATTTTATCAAATTCAGAATAGCTAAGTGAGGAAGCTATATCAATCACCATTATATTGTGATTCTTCATTTCCATCAGTTGATCCATAGACATAGGTCTCAACGGTTCCACATACTTTTGATATAGGAATTGCAAACTAGTGTCTCCATTAGTATGTATTTGTTAAGCTTGGGGATCTCCCTTCTGTAAGACATCTCTAACCTTTAGCTTAGGCCTTGAAACCTTCCCTAAAAGCACTTGGTTCTCTGCTACCAATTGTTGGAAATGAGTTTAGTAACTAAGAGGAGAGGGGTGAATCAGTTACCACAAAAACAAATCCAAGTCCCTTAGATGTCTGAAATAAACTTATCATTGTTACTCGGTTAACACATATATTCAACTATCACTCGGTTAACAAAAAAAAATTTAAGATATTAACTGTAATTATCCTTTAGTGATTAAATGTAGAAACATAAAGCATAAAGAAAATAACATGTACACAAATAACAGCAAGATGTAACATGGAAACCCAATTTGGGAAAAACCACCAATTGCAGCTAGTCACTATTTTTTTCACTCTTCTAAAGTGAGCCCAGTTAGGAGCCAACCCTATTAAAGGTTAAAATAACATACTATCAGGTGTGAACCTATTATAGGATTTAATCACCCTATACGGAGTGGCCTTGTTAGGGGTCTTCAAACACTTCAATGTAGAAATATCACCTTGTGAGAGGATTTACAAAAGAATGTTAAGTATACTCTGTAAAGAGATTTTGGATCACTACTACAATTGTTAGAGAGTAATAATGGATTGACCTATTTTTTGAAGAAACTGTCTCCGCTGATTCAGTTCTCTGCTTTAGTTTTAATAATTTGATCCCCACTGATCGAATATTCTGTTGCAGCTCTGTATGTTCTGTCCTTAATCAAAATCCCATCTGATTTCACCTCCACTCTTCATATCACACACATACATCTCTTACACCTTTCACAAATTCAATCCAAACTTGACCTTGTATATATATGATAGGACTTCTCAATTTGGCTTGTATAACCTTTCAAATAAATAATAAAACTTAAGTCTGTCAGCTACATGTAAACAATTAACCATAAAATGTAAACTGTTGTTAGTCGGTTGACATTAAAAGAATAAATTGGTTAATACAACAATCCTTCAATGCCCATCCAATAATGTAATGCCCAAGTGAACCTGGTTAAAACTAAAAATCACTTTGGTCTTCTTCAATGCCAGAGATAACTTGGCATATACTGACTATGCTCAGTTTGGGTATAGACATTTGTGTAACATAACTATATTTGTGTAAACATCAATGGCAATACACAATTGAATAACTGTGATCAACATTAGGAAGGTTAACACTAGGCTCATTAATATAGTACCATATGTAATATATATCCCATATGTTTGGTTAAAAGTTGAAGAAGAAATAGACATGAATATTGATAATGGTCTTCAAATATGCCTTGTAACAAAGGAGTATATTAGTCAACCTCATTATGGAATTTAAAAGAACACCATGAATGAAGATAAACATAATGACATTCAAGAGTGAATTTTCATTTAATGTGTTTGATAAAAAGAAGTAAGAAGAAATGTAATAACATAAGTATTTGCACACCATTCTAATTTAGAGAGTTCCATGTTGACAAACACACAACTAAATCTCAAAATTAAGAATGTAAATAGAAATGAGATCTACAATGATGTACAAAGAGGATGAAAATATCAAAGAGATCACACACCAAGATCAAAAGAGAAACTATAAATGCAATTCTAACTAAATCCAAATAAGATCTAACTACCAAATTAGAAGGTTGCATATTTGATTCATGTCGGGTTCACCAAAATGCATAAGGTGAAATGGTGATCAATGGTAGACCACCAAGTCACACATGTACATTAAATGACCCCAATTATGGTCGTCAAGCTAAATATAATTTGTACAACCCAAAGGATGAAATGACACAAATACAGGATCTATCTAGGGGGTGAATTTGGGGTATTCTTTGTGATGCATAGAAGAAAATGGAAAGATATCTTATATTTATGATTGAAGAAGATATCACAAAAAAATAGAACAAAAGATCTCATGTAATGTAGACAATTAAATGAAAAATATAAGAACAAAAAATGTATGTACCTGGAAATGGAAGAGGAATAAGATGTTCAAATATTGATATTTTGTCTGATAGAGTCCCGAGATGTTCCAATACCTGAATCCTATAGTCTATGATCTGCAACTCTGTAACTTGAAATTTTTTGTTTTATCTTAGGATAAGGTCCAAATTGGTTCAACTTGTACCCAGGTATAGGTTGAAGGTTCAACCTATACCAAATATTCTCAAATTAAGAAACAAAAGTGGATCTAGGCAGCTCTATAGATTGTCTTTTCAACTTGGTAATTTTAATATGCACACTAAATATAAGGTTATAAGTTGAATTTTTGACCTATACTTGATACTGTCAGAATCAAAAACAAAAAATGGATCTGAAAATTTCTTCCAAATGGGTTTTCCGATCTGTCTCTAAATCTTCACTCAAGACTTGTGCTTGCACATAGGAGAGAAGGGAAAATTGTTGGGCGGAAGGGCTTGCCTTGGTCAAGCCCTGATTTAGGAATTAACCTTGAATTAAAATAAAGGAAATGATATCATGTAGAAGAGATTGAATCTAACAATGGAAATGTATCATATCATATAGATGTAATTGTACTTAGTATGAGATGATATATTTTAATGTAATAGTGTTGACTCAACACCAAAACCAAAAAGAAATAATGTAAGAAAAAAACCTCATGTAATATATGCTTGTAATTTGCCTCAATATTGGATTGAAGAAGAAGAACAGGAGGAGTTAAATGAATGAATGTAGATCTCCTCCCTTGATGGACAAATCCTTTGTCTCCTATGAATAAAGAAGCTAGATCTGTAGAAGGAAATGCATGAAAGTTTGATAGATGATGAAAGCATTCAATGAATGTTTCCTTCTTGAACTCCTTGAATGCATAAAGAGTTTCCTTGTAGGTAGCTTGCACAAATGAGAGATGTAGATGTCTTAGATGTATATGGATGTCAAAATGAAGGGAAGGGGTACTCTTTTATAGTGATTTTGGGTTTCAAATTCACAAAGGTAGACCTCACTAGGCAGGAAAATGAAAACACCTTGCATCGAGCCGAGAGCCCAAAAAATTTAAACTCCTAATGTATAGGTCAAAAGTGTTTTGATGTATACCATGTATAGGTCTAACCAGGTTAAACCTATACCCAGATGGTGTTAATTTCAAGGTAAAGTTGTAGGATCAAAGGGGTGTTAAGTGGTTTAGGGAGAATTGGAAACATAAGTGGGAAAATTGATCATAAATGCATCCAAATCTTGGAAAGGGGCCCAAGAGGGAAATGAATTATGTAAATAGATGGATAAATGAGAAAATATGCATAGAGCTAAGAGCCAACATATATTTTTTTATCAAAATTGAAGGAGAAGACATGACCTTGATTTAAATTATGTATGCAATTAGGTTCAATGTAAGGTCCTATCATAAGGAACACACTAAAGAGGGCTAAAAGAGTCCCAAAATGAACACAGAAGAAATTGCTTACTTTTTTTACTATAAAGTATATATATAATATAAATTAAAATTTTGTATAGATTTCAGCTTGTGGATCCTTGCCTTGTCTATTGATGTCAAAGGGGGAGAGAAGAGTGAAAAATACATGAAAATATATATCTATCCTAGGGGAGGGCATAGAAATTTTTGATCTTAATGAGTTAATGTTTGGTACTGATTTTGACACTTGGTCATTTTTCACTAAGTGTTTTCATCAATGCCAAAGGGGGATATTTTTAGAAAGAGACACTTCTTAGATGGTTTAGATATTGTCAATTATGCAAACTAATATGATTTCACTCATTCACATTACATTATATAATCAAAGTGTAGATAAATGGTGATTTGAGGTACAAATTAAACTATATCAGAGATATAATATAAGTGTGTGAAATTAGTGTATTGTACTTAATTGGAACTAATTTTGGCATTTGTACATGTTACATGTATCACTTTAATATATGTGTGACTTTTTAATCATCATATAGGTTGTGTAACCTTCTCTTACACCCAAAAAATGGGGAAGAAGGTTGAAAAAGGGTTTTGCCTCAATCAAACATGTTTTAAAGATTTCAAAGTCTTCAATTCTTCCTCTCAAGCATTCAATTTCTCTATTAAAGATCAAGAATTCAAACATTCAAGCCTTTGAAGGAATTTGTTTCAAGCATTCAAGATTCAACATTCAAAACCTAGATCTATCCATCATTGTGGTGTGATCTTCCTTCAAGATCCTTTCTGCATCCTTAAGATTCATTCATTCTCTCTTTAAGGTGTATTCCAATAATAAAATCATGGAATTTTATGCTTTCTAATATTGAGTCCAAGCTTTCATATTTACATACTTGTTTACATTCGAAATACAATTGTATAGCTATTGAATATCATAGCTTCATTCTTAGATTTACTTCTACTACTTGCTAGCATTCTCTATTTGAATTAATGATTTCAAGGTTAATTCCTAAATTGGGGTTTGACTAAAGAAAACCCCTACCCCCCAAAAAAAACCATTTTTGTTGCAGGGACAAGTTCAAAACAACAAGTTGGAGTGCTGATTCGGATACCCTTTTCAAAAAACTATCAAAATCAGGAAACATATTTTTTGTCAGAGATTTTAGGTCAGAATCAGAGGTTGATTCTGCCAAAGTTTAGAATCAGATTTGTTGGGTCAATGGTGACATTGACTTGAGGGTCAAAATTAGAACTATCCTATATCGGAAAAATATTTTTGGGTTTTGTTTGTCTCTGCATTTTTGTTCCATATCTGGTTGTAGATTTTCTAGAAACTCCGTACAGACCCCCAAAAATAGCGTTCTTCAAATCTATAACTTTTAAAGGTTAGTAATTTTCTCCTATTCATTTTAATTAAAGTTATTAATCTATCTAAATCTATAATACATTCTTTTCTATAAAACAAAACCTAAGGTCTTCCTCTTTGATCTCATTGCCAATAGATTGATTCATTTATGAATTTATCCTTCCTTTGGGGTTAATCAATTTGGATCCTTCCTTTGTGTATTTGAGGTTAAAAGGAAAATCTTATCTTCCCCAAAAATTTCAATAAACATTCTAATTTCAAATATAACATCCATTTCATATCCCACATTTAATCTTTTATCTCATTTCTTATCTTACATTTTGGTGAACCCGCGATAGACAACTCTTTGTTTTTGGTGTTAGATGCTTTGCCTCTTTTCCTTAGAGACTAGCTTTTGCATACATACTAAATTAGTTTTCTTTTATTCTCTTACATTTTAAAATACAAAAAATCTACTTACTCATAAAAATATAAAAAAAATTCTTTCATTTTGTTCACTATGAGAATCTTTAAGATGCTTTGGTGTATAGTTATTTTCCTCATTATTCTTCTATTAGAATCTCTTTATAGTACTTATGATGTTTATGAAAGTATCATCAATTTCAATATGTTTGTTACTCTTCATGCTTCACTTGCTCATGTTATTATGAGACTAACTAATACCAATCTTCCTACTTTCAAAACTTTCATCAAGGATTTGTGTAGTGGACTTATTTCTCTTTTGGATTATGTGAAGAATTGGGTAGATGATACCCCATTTACTAATATTCCTAATCCTAATCCTATCATTCCTTATCTAGTTCCTAATCCTCATCATATCCTTCCTAATGCAATTCCAAATATTCCTTTTCCTATTCCTCCATCTTCTATCCCTGGTTTTTCCCACACTTATGATGGGGCTCAAGCTAGGGTTTATGATGCAGATATTTAAGAATTATTTCATTTACTTTCCCCTTCTTATCTGATTCATGATGATACTAAAGGGAAAAATAAATAAGCTTATTCTAAAGATATCATTCCACCATACACAAAATTTTCACATCAACACCATAATAAATCACCTCCTGTAGAAGCTTTGCAAGATATGTACAGTAACGGATACACTATGGTGGATAAACAAGGCTATAAGGGTTTAGGTATAGGTGTTAATGAACATGGCATTAAAAACCCAATTCATTCATCCCCTAAAAAATATATGGATGGCATAGGCTTCTCCCCTTTCCAATTCAAGGTGGTTGATCTTAACTATCATCCTCATCTTCATGTTCTTCTTCAAACACCTTCCTTAGATCACCCTAATAGTCCTCAAGATGTGGCTAAGAAAGTGTATGTCCAGTTAATGAATTCTAAGAAATAAATCTTTAAACCCATGCCAAAAAATGCTCTCTCTAAATACAAATGTCCTTTTCAATACTGTAATACACAGTTATTTACTGATTGTGTGCATTTCAAGCTATATGTTAGAGAAAGATCTGATTTAGGAATTATATCTCATTCCCGTGCGATATTACAATTTCTTCATAATTTTGATATAGGGCATTCCCATCGCTCTTTTATAAAATAGATCACTTTTCTCCTCTTGTCTCTTAATTGGGGGAAAAGAGGTATTTCCTTCCAAACTTTTAGGATCCATTATGCTCTTAGCATGTATTTTTTTTAGTTTAATCAGTTATTGTTTCTATATTCTGCCATTATAATTTCATATTATGGTACATACTTCCTTTTATCATAATCATTCATGATATCTTTTCTAGGAATTTTTTTTTATAAAGAAATCTCTTTTCTATAACATCTCTTGATATAATTAGTATATCCTTTTCTTCCATTCCTTGGGGGGCAAGGTATTTTCCTTCTTCTTCTATCTAAGGATCTACTTTCCTTAGTTTAGTGGCATTTATTTATTATACAACATTATTTCCTTATAAAGATTTATGTTTTGGGCTATGGATACACCCTTATATGAGAGGTGTTTGTCCTAGGTCATCACCACTTCTTTATTTTGAAAATTATGTTCTTTAAATACTCTTGCCCTTTCTTGGGTTAGAGTTTTATTCCTTCATTCTGAGATTCCTCTTCCTCTTGATCGCAAGGGGCTTGATGATTGAATCTTTGGTCCCTCCTTTCTTTAGAAGATGAAATTTTATCCTAAGCACTCCTCTTGGGTGGGGGTCTTGATGATAATATCTCTTTCTCTTTGATGATCCTTTTTCCATATGTGGCATATCCATTTAACTATTATCTATGCTCTTAGAGGTAAGGGTCAATACTCTTTACTAAGGATATAATGTATACTATTGTTAAGTTGGATATCTCCTTACCTTGTGAAGTAGGTATCATCTCTCTCTTCCTTATCCTTCCTAGTGGGTAGTCATGATAAGGAGGGGAGTGGGGAATATATAGGGTCTCTCTTATACTATAGTTTACATTTTACAACATGCTAAATCCTCGGAAGGTAACAGACATAAGTTGCTAAATCCTGAAGAGACTGACATTTTTATTTTTTATTTTTTCTAAATCCTTAGAAGGTAATGCACATAAGTTGATAAATCGTGAAGAGATATGCATTTTCCAATATTCTAAATCCTTGGAATGTAATTCACATAAGTTGCTAAATCCTGAAAAGACGCATTTTATAATCCATAATGATACAAGAATGTGGATCTATGAATATTCCAAAAGTCATCAAAAGACGCATTACAATTACAAAGAACAGTTTATGGGTGAACATTTTGGGCTCTCCCCCCTTGGTGTTTCATGGTAAGGTGGGCATCTTACTAGGCGAGGTCATCACATTCTCTTTGGACTCTCTTTCACTTTCATGGTAGTAGGATTAGATCATGAAGCTATGTTATCTATAGTGTTGCTCTTGTCTTTCTTATGTAATCATGTATGTTTTCTATGATTAATTTTTCTTTGCTTTCATATCTTTTTCCATGTATGTTGAGTTAGAATCCTTGGTCTGGGGGCTCATTTCCTTGACTCAGTGATGTCCTTCCTCGTTGCTATCCACTAGAGTCTTTCTTCTATCTTTACCATGAGTATGTTTGATTTCCATACTCATGCTAAAGTGGGGGATTAATGTATCATCTTAAAATGGAAGCACTTCCATGTTAAGAAAGTTTAGCCCTCCTTAGGGGGTGTTTTTTTCCATCATCATATTGTCCCCTCATTTCTGCACTCTCTCCTGCTTTTGTGCCTATTTAGGACCCTGATTGGGCCTCTTCAGACACAATCCATCCCATCTCAAACATTTTACAGGGTTTTGGACTCCCTCATTCAAGGTTTAACTTTCCCTTGACCTAGGTCAAGGTCAACCTAGATTTTGAACCAATTCCCCCTTTCCAGTTTGAAATTTTTTCGACTGTCGGGGGTCATTAAAAGTTCATTTTCTTGCTTCTGGGTCAGCTTTTTTGGCTTCCAAAGCAATGAATCTTAAATTATATATAGTATAGGTCCTTTTCTAGGGATATAGGTCTAATTGGAATTTAATTCTCCTATGTAGGCCTCTCTAGAAGATAGTGCCCTAGATTCAAATATAAGGAAGTTTTCTCCTCTCATTTTCTCTATGTCTCGCTAAGTGAACAACCACCATCAAACAAAAAATTCAAGCATCCGTTGTTCTACATGTTTTCAATCTTTCAAAGTGTTCAAGTCTTCATCTCAAGCATTCAAGTTCTCCATTGAAGATCAAGGATTCAATCATTCAAGCCTTTGAAGGGATTTGGTTCAACCATTCAAGATTCAACATTCTAACCCTAGATCTTGTTTAGATTAATGGGAAGTATGTATTGAGAGGGGAGGGTTGAATCAATACCTCTAAAATGTTTTGTGTCCTTTAATAAATTAACCTTTGTAATAAATTGCATGTCCATTCTATCTGATCTAAACTATCTTGATGTGAGTTATAGCAATTCATAAAATTAATAAACATGTGAATCATTCATAGAAACCTTCATGAAAGTAATTGACACATAACACAAGATATGATATCACAGAAAACTCCTGTTAGGAATTAAAAATTGTGGTGGGAATGGTACCCACAAAGCTTCACTATCTATAGACTGGAAGGGGCTAGTTAAGGCTTAAAATTTTATCACTTCTAATGATCTACCCTGTTAGGAGTATCGGTGGAGACCTATCAAAGTCTACTTTGTTAAGAGCTTTGGCAACACTGTTAAGTGTGCACTCGGTTAAGAGATTTGATGTTGGACTATTAAATCCACCTTCATTTAAAGGATTTATACACTTTTGTCCACTTGTTATAATGATAGAAAATTAGAAATTGACATGGTAAATGCAATCTACTATTGCTGATAAAGATCCAATTTAGTTTACATGAAAAATATTATCACCTAATTGTGATTGATTAATACCTCTGATTATCGATTTCCTTTGTTCTTTTTTCTTCTAAACAAATCCTTAATTTTTTGTTCTTGTTCTTGAAACTCACAATTCATTCCATAGATGTTCTCATTCTATCCACCTCTCTCTTTTTCCTTCTCACACACACATTCTAATGAATGATTGCATCATCTATTTATAGATGGATTGACTTCGTCGAGTTTTGATAAAAACAATGTTGACTCTAAGATCAGGTTTATAAATTATACTTAGATCTCCTAGTCTATGTGTTTTAAATCAGTTCGACTAATTAAAACACTTACATTAATGTTTCTTGTCCCTAAAGAAATGGATTTAAAAAAATTAAATATCCTATAAATAGAATACACTTGCTTTATCTGACGTGGAAGTCAGATCCACTTTTTTCCAGCTGCAACTTACTTTCATTTTTGTCTGTCAGTCATGCTTGACGGTCCTTCGGTTTTGTCTTTCAGTTGCACTATATCTGTCTTGTCCGTCTGCACTGTAACTTTCATTTTGGGTTCCTCTTTTGGGTTCTACTTTATCTTTCTGCTTTGTGATTTTCAGTTTACACACTAACTTGTGTCATTATTTCTCTCTATACTTAGTCATCTTTGGTGATCTCTTAATCTGATCTTCGGTTTTCTTTTTCCTGTCTTTTGGTGTAGGCTTACCAAAAGTGTTGTTTGTATACTAATGGAAAATTAATTTCATCAATCTCCCCCTTTGACATTAGTATCAAAAAATGATATGTGCAAAATACTAACAAAATGTTAAGTATATACAACATATATAATCCTTAGTCATTTAATGACTCCCCCTATGTATATGTCTGTATATCTGTACATATGATATATTTTCCTTTGACATATCATTTTCCCTTTATGAATATACATATACATATCTACCATTTTCTCATCTGAATGAATGTGCATAACATTTTCCTTTTTATTTTGTACTTATAGCATTTCCCCCTTTATTTGATATCAAGGGCAAAGTTCATTTACCTTATAGCTTATCAAAAATATGGGAATGTGAAGACATCATGTCTTCCATCATTTTCTCCCATTTCTCTTTGAGGTTCTCCAGATCTATGTGCTCAAGTGTGATCTTTGATTTCATATCATAGATGTTGTCTACTACAGACATCTTAGGAATTCCTATCAGTTGCCTTGCAGAACTGATATGTTGTTGGAGCAGTGTAAGATTTGGCAAAAGTTGAGCTTGTAGCTTGGTTACTTCTTCCCTGAAATGTGTTTTTTCTTCCCATAGCTCTTTCCTTAACCTTTTTACCTCAATTATCTTCGCATAATGTAGTTTGATTGCATTGTCTCCATCTGTGGTTAATCTACTAGCACTATTTGCTAGATCTGCATCTAGCTTTGCTATATTGTCACTATTCTCCTTAGTGAACTTCTCTATTGTTCTCAGCTTTTGAATTAAGGTAATAGCTTTAGATATGATGGGGTCTAATTCAAATATGAATTTTGATAGCTTGACCTTATTTACTGCCACTTGTTGGATGGTGTTCTTTATTATCTTATGTTGGTACTTCATTTTGGCTCTTTCCTCAATTGCCTTCTTAGCATCAATGTTCTGAGTTGTGATTGCATCACTGAGGGTACTTAATTGATAAAGTATTAGCTTGCTTTGATAAATATCAACATCGGGCACCATTTTATGTAGAATGTCTCGTGTTGTCTCCAGTACCATGGAGTCCATGTGTTCTTTCTTCAGCTTCTCTTGTAATGCCTTCCTTTGGCATATCTCTCCATATTCCTATAATGATTCAAATTCAAGTGTAGATCGGTCACACTTTGATATTTAAATGACTTCATCCAATGATACTTCCATCTTATTCTTCTTTGATTTGTTCTTCTTCTTCGGTGACTCGGTAGAATGTAGGACCACTATCAATTTCTCAGCCTTTTTAGTTGTGCTTGATGAAATGAACTATTGTGCCTCTTGCTGCTGCTTGGCATCAATTTCCTCTCATTAGGTATCTGTAGATGTCTCCACATTCACCTTAACATTTTTGGTAGCACTCTTTTTGGTTTTCTCAGGATTACCATCTTTTATTTTGTCTCCTTCATTGGTGTCCTTTGCATCATCTGTCTTGGTGTTTTCATTCTTGTCCTATGTATCTGCATCTTTTTCCTTATCTCCTCTAGTAACCTTATTAGCGTCAGTTACATCTTGAGTATCTCCGATGTCTTTCTAACCATCAGTGTTTTATTTTTTTTCTTCTTCTCCTGCATCCTTTAGAGTATCCTTCTCTGGTGATTTTCTTGTTTCTTGCAGGATATTGATAGCTTGTATCAATATAGGCATGTTTCCTAGAATATTCACTTCTGCAATATCAACATTTGTGTCCTTCTCATCAGTTTTATTTTCTAAAATAATGTCATCTTCATCCTTATTGTTTTCATCTGCTACGTCATCGGTAATGTCAGTGACATTAGTATCCACAATGTTGTCATTTTTGGTATCATCACATGTATCATCTTCAACATCTGCAGTCTTGTTCCCTCTTGTATCATCCTCTTCTTTATCTAACTCAATGTATGTATCATCTTGAGTTGCCTTATCAATATCTTTTTGTTGAAGGTATTTGCCGGGGCTTACCTCCTCAATAGGTTTGTTCATGATTTTGCACCATTTCTTGTTGTTGTCCTGTTTAAGTTCAATTAACTTGCCTTCAAGAAACTTATATGCACTCAACTTTGGTGAGAATTTCTTGTTATGTTTCTCCATCATCTCATCTATCTCTTCCTTCTTAGATTTAGGTGGCATGAGAGAAATAAGTACTCTCTATGATCTCTTTCTCATTCTTCAATGCAAATGTCCAATGGGAGGATAATCTATCCAAGAGTTCCCTTGGTACATAACTTTCTTCAAATTGCATTGGTACATATTTGAAGTTGTACATTTTAGCTATCATGGCTTCCTCAATTATATTTTGATCATCTCGATTTAGTTTCTACCATTTTCTAATGTGTGGATTTGTAATAGATCTAGAATTTGCAATATACACACAAATGTCATCAATAGTATTAGGTTATTTTACCTTGACATTTTTTGTCTCTATGGCTTCATCTTGCTTGGTGTCTTCTATGTCCTCTTGGGTTCTGATGAATTTCCTTCCTTTCTTTTTTTTTCCTCTTTTCGGTGTGGGAGCTTTCCTCTTGTAAGTCCTGACCTTTCCTTTCTTTAGAGGTGAAGGAGTAATTTCTTTGGATTTTTGGCTTCTAGTCATTGAAGAAGCTATTGTCCTTGGTTTCTTAGATGGTGGAGGAGGTGGTGAATCTAACTCTGTTTCCTCATATTCATTCTTTTCTTCATTTTACTGACAAATAACTATTCTTCAATTTCCTCCTCTTGTTCAACTTCTTCACCTTCCTCAGCTTCTTCCTCGGTTGCTGACAAAATCTTCTTTTGATTCTTTACCATCTTGTCTTTCTTTTTTACTATCTTCTTGACAATTAGGCCTAATTTAATTCTTGTCTTGGCCTCTTCATAGGTGCCAAACCTTGGTTGCTTCTTGGCTAGTGGTTCATTGATTAAGGCATCAATTGCCTTTGTTTCAAGATCAATGTTGATCTCATATTCCAATGGTTGTAACCATGTTGTCCTTTTTACAACAGGTTTGATGTAAGTATTATTTGTGTCAACCATAAAGCATATCTCATCCTCATATCAAGCTCAATGAGTTTCTTGGGAATTATTACCCTCTTTTTCATTTTTTCTTTGAATACATTGAAGTATTCATCCATGACTGTTTCAAAATTATCTCCCAGTGCAGCTATGTGCTCACTGATTTGCATGGTGACCGGTTTGGTGTTGTTCCATTTTACATCTCATATCGATGGGAACTTTTCTTAAAAATAGAAGAAGATACACATTATTAGGGAGCCAAAATTACAGTGTTTGACTTTGCATTCCTGATTGTCTTTAGGTTGTCCTTCAACTAATTCAGGAGTAGCTCAAATAAGTCCAATTGTGTACCCTTATTCACAATTTTATAGGTCGTGTCCAATGCACCTGATGCTATGTTGTTTAATCTGCTTGCCTAGAATAATTTGTAGCCCAAAACACTTACACCAAACTTGATCTCATCATCGGTTATTGTTTTTACTTTCAATCCTTAGCCATCCCATATGGCTCCTATCATATTTTCGATATCTTCCCTCGGTGCATGCTTCAATGCCTTTACATTATCAGTTATGGGGTAGCCAATGAATGCATGGATGACATCTCGGGTTATTGCCTTTGGTTCATTCAACCATTACTTTTTGTTGTTCATTTTTCTCAGTACTACCCTAATCCATTCAGTTTTGAAGACTTTCGAGAACATTAGGGCATTGGTGAGCCATTTCACTTCAATGTGTTTTTCTTCTTCCTTGAGTTTTCCATCATCATTGCACAACTTCTTATAGTCTTCTTCAACCTCTGAGCTTCCTATTTCTGCAATCTTGCAATGTATGAAGGATCAAACATCTTCAACCAGTAAAACCCTAGTTGGAATGTGTGAAAATGCACTGGCGTCATCAAGTTGTGAGGCAACCTCGGGATGGATCTTATAGTTGGGTTCCTCACATGCCATGTTCTTGATGAGCTTGAACTCATCTTTCTTTGCATTCTTGGATTACATGGTTCGTGAAGTCGATGCCATTTTGAGAAATTTAGGGCTTCTAGGTAATGCATAAAAACAAAGTTATTGGTCTCGAAGAACTTACTGTTTGTGCTTGCAAAGATTCCTAAACTTAATTGGAGTGTTGGAGGTCGAGTCGTGATCGATCTGTAGCTTGGTTGTTTTCTTCTCAAAAATTGCCTTTGGTCGCTCTGTTGTGGGTGTCGTGACAAATGAGTCATTTTGATGCCCTATTTATAGTTGTTTCCCTAAAATGAGTGCTATAAATGTTTGCCAACTGCTTGGTGTATAAATACTGAGTTCATTGGTGAAGACTTTACTTCCATCGATGATAGTGACAATGTTTCAGAGTAGTAGATGTTCACTTTGCTTTTACCGATAGGTTTCAATATCACTAACAACTTGTTCATGTGCTTGTTTACCAATGAGGCTTGATCTACACTAGCAACTTTTACTTTTGACCGACGCTTCTTGGTAAATGTAAGCAGTCTTAAATTTGAGTGTATACCGATGGGTTCCGGTATATATACCCAAAAGCACAGTTATCACATATTTCAACAAGTACAACCATGATGCATCTTTCTTATGCTAATTTTGAATTATATTAACATATTATGGAACTAATGTAAAGTAATAGCTTGGGGTAATGCAGTTCCATACTTACTTTTTCTGCTTAGGTGGGGTTGGTGATGTCACCAGATTGATTGGATGCGGTGTCACCATTTGCATTGCTCGTTCCAACTTCATCATTGCTTAAATATTTTCTCCACATTTTATCTCTATCCCTCCAGATATCTTCAATGGTGTTTCTATTGGGATATGTTCTTGTCTCTATCATTTGGTCTCTGCAGTATTTCTTGAGATGATTAACTTTATGACAGTGTAAGCATGTCATTCCAGGGTTAGTCCAGCCTCTAGAATTTCTTCTCCATTGTCTTATACAGTTTGCAGTAATGTGACCATATCTTCTACATGCTATACAATTTTTCCAAGTATTATAGTCCCATACATACTAATTGCTGATTCTCTTTGGTTGATAGGGATTTTCTTGACTGTTAGGCTTCAATTTTTGCCTTTTTTTCTTTTTCCAGCATTCAATAGTTGTGTGCCCATTCATTTTGCATGTAGGATAGTATTTTTCCATGTAGGTTTCCTTCTTTGGTTGTTTCATCTCAGACTTACATTCATATCCTTTATGACCTTTCTTAATACATTTATAGTAGAATCCTATGAATGAAGATGTAGATTTAGGAATACCTTTCATTTTGCCTCTGCATACATTTGATGTATGGCCTTGTTTTCCATAGTGATATCATGTAAGTTTTCTTGATCTTGGATTTTCATAGACATTCTTTGGATTGGATTTATTTGATGATTCTCCATTTTTGGTAAAGCCTAGACCATTTTTGTTTTTGTTGACTCTTCATTGTCCCTCAAGAAAATCATCCATTCTTTTATTGCTTTCTTTAGCCTTTTTGATAATTTCATTATGATGTTGCTGTATTCTTAATTAATGCTTTAAATTTTCATTCTCATCCCTTAATTCACTGATAGCTTCTATTCTCTCAAAAAGTTCAACATTTATTATGTTTGCCTCTTGAATCATAAGAATAATCTGATTTGTTATCTCATGGTGATGCTCTGTAAGTCTTTGTATTTCAGACTCTTTTTCTTGTAGCTTTTATGTGATCTTTCTTCTATCATCAATAGCTAGTGTTCTTTCTTGTTCATCCTTTCTAGAATTTTTCATGACATCAATCATCCTTAACATATGCGTCTCATGACTAATTTGCAGAGATTTAACTTGCCCAGCCAGATGTAGATTGATTTCAGTTAGGCTTGTGATGCTTTCTTCTGATGTATCTGATGCTTTGTTTTTAGGTGATCCTGAACACTCAAATAAATCTAGTATCTCTTCCTCATGATAATTTTTCTCATAGAGAAAGATGCCATATTCTTTCTTTCATCTAGCAACTGTCTCATACTGATTGTAGCATCTTCATACTGTTCAAAGAACATCTGAATTTCAAGATTTTTGTTCTCAATATTTTTATCAAGTTTGTACTTCTCCATTGTATGATCTTTTCTCTTAAGCCTTTAATATTTCCAAGAAGAGACTTGGATCCTATACCAATTGTTGGGATTAATGGGAAGTATGTACTGAGAGGTGAGGGGTGAATCAATACCTCTAAAACTTTTTGTATCCTTTAATTAATTAACCTTTGTAATCAATTGCATGTCCATTAAATCTGATCTAAACTATCTTGATGTGGGTTATATCAATATATAACATTAATGAAGATGTGAATAATTCATATAAACATTCATGAAAGTAAATTCACATAACACAAGATATGATATCCCAGAAAACTCATGTTAGGAAGTAAAAATTGTGGTGGCAATTGCACCCACAAAACTTCACTATCTGCAGATTGGAGGTGCAGGTAAAGGATTAAAATTTGATCACTTCTGATCATCTACCCTGTTAGGAGTATCGGTGGAGACCTATCAAATTCTACTCTATTAAGACCTTTGGCAACATTGTTAAGTGTGCACTCGGTTAAGAGATTTGATGTTGGACTGTTAAATCCACCTTCCTTGAAAGGAATTTTACACTTTTCTCCACTTGTTAGATTGATAGAAAATTAAAAATTGACCTGGTAAATGGAATCTACTATTGATGATATAGATCCAATTTAGTTTACATGAAAAATATTATCACCTAATTGTGATTGATTAATACCTCTGATTATCGGTTTCCTCTGTTCTTGGTTCTGCTAACCAAATCCTTTTTTTTTTTTAATTCTTGAAACTCTCATTTCAATCCATAGATATGCTCGTTCTATTCTCCTCTCTCTCTTTTTCCTTCTCACACACACATTCTAATGAATGATTGTATAAACTATTTATATATGGATTAACTTCATTGAGTTTTGATAAAAACAATGTTGACTCTAAGATCAAGTTTACAACCTATACCTAGATCTCCTAGTCTATGTGTTTTAAATCGGTTAGAGTGATTAAAACACTTACATTAATGTTTCTTTTCCCTAAAGAAACGGATTTAAAATAATTACATATCCTATAAATAGAATACACTTTCTTTATCAGATGTGGAAGTCAGATCCACTTTTTGCGGGCTGCAGCTGACTTTCAATTCTGTTTGTCAGTCATGCTTGACTCTCCTTCTATTTTATCTGTCAGTTTCACTGTATCTGTCTTTTTGGTCTGCATTGTAACTTACATTTTAGGTTCATCTGTCGGTCTCCACTTTATCTTTCTGCTTTGTGATTTTTGGTTTACACACTAACTTGTGTCATCGGTTCTTTCTGTACTTAGTCATCTTTGGTGATATCTTAATCTGATCTTTGGTTTTCTCTTTCCTATCTTTCGGTGTAGGCTTACCGCAAGTGTTTTTTGTATACTAATAGAAAATTAATGTCATCAAGATCTATCCATCATGGTGGTGTGATCTTCCTTCAAGATCCTTTGTGCATCCTCAAGATTCATTCATTCTCTCTTCAAGGTGGATTCTAAGCATACAATCATGGAGGTTTGTGGTTTCTAATATTGATTCCAAGCTTTCATATCTACATACTTTTTTACATTCGAAATACAATTGCATATCTATTGAATATCATAGCTTCATTATTAGATTTACATCTACTACTTTCTAGCATTCTCTATTTCAATTATTGATTTCAAGGTTAATTCTTAAATCGAGGTTTCACTAAGGCAAAACCCTCCCCCCAACAAACAAACCAATTTTCCCTGCAGGGACATGTTCAAAACAATGAGTTGGAGTGCAGATTTGGATACCCTTTTCAGAAAACTATCAGGATCTGGAAAAATATTTTATGGGCAATATTTTAGGTCAGAATCAAAGGTCAATTCTGCCCTAGGTTGAAATTGGAAATTCTAGGTCAATGGTAACATTGACTTGAGGGTTAAAATTAGAACTGTGGCAGATCAGAAACAGATTTCTGGGTTTTGTATGTCTGTGCGTTTCTTTTCTAGATCCGGTTGTAGATTTTCTAGAAACTCAGTGCAGACCCCCGAAAATAGTATTCATCACATCTGTAACATTTTGAGGTTAGTACTTTTCTCATATTCATTTCAATTAAAGTTCTTAATCTTTCTAAATCTATCACACATTCTTTTCTAAAATGAAATCTAAGGTCTTCCTCTTTGCTCTCATTTCCAATAGATTGATTTATTTATGCATTGATCATTCCTTTGGGGTTAATCAATTTGGATCCTTCCTTTGTGTATTTGCAGTTCAAAGGAACATCTTATCTTCCCCACACATTTCAATACACATTCTAATTTTTCAAGTGTAAAATCCATTTCATATCCCACAGTTAATGCTTTATCCCATTTCTTATCTTACAATTATTAAAAAGAAAAATAGTCTAAAATAAACACCACATAAAAATGAAACTTATAAGTTTTAAATAGATGTAAAAGATAAAATAAAAACATCTAAACTTTAAATAAGTATAATAATTTTTAAAAATAAAACATTGGATTTCAATAATCAAATTTAATAAACAATATAGATATGATAAAATTTATAATAATTTGTGTGTAGTAAATATTAATTTAAAATAATGTAAATAAAATAGTTTCAATTGATTTCTTTAGACAGATGGATTTGAAATATCTATACTAGTACTTTTTCTATATAAATCATCATTGAAGTCAAGGTAAAATATAAGGGTTTTTATTAACATGCTAATATTATTACACTCCTCCCCTTGTTACCATTGGAGAATGCCTCTCAACATTAATTAAAAAATTAAATATATTATTACATATTTCAAAAGGTCAAATTCTTAATTTCTTTTCAAAGAACATTATTTTTCTTTAATCCTCATATATAAATTTTTCTTTTCTTTTTGATTTAATAGCCTCTAGTAGATGTGGGATTTTTACCCCTTCTCATTTATTTAGAGATGTGAGTTTTAGCTCTAAGTATGTGTCTTTTCTTTGTGAAAAATACTAATGATGTGCTAAGAATAATATTTAACAAAAAATATTCTGACATCTAACATAATGTTTGTTTAGATGCGATTAGATGATGATCCATTGTAACTATTTCATCTTGTCTCTCAGATTACTAATCTATATTTGGATGATTTCAATAAAATGTTGGTAACTTTTAAGGTAGAAGTTGGATTTGTAAATTTGTTGCTCCTCAACTTTCTTTAGAGACATTATTGTCTAGGATTGCAAAACAAAAAAAAAGCAAGGAGAATAAGAATCATTCATGTACAAGAGATTAATTTGTAGCTATTTTTGTGAATGAAATAATAGAAATGGACTATGTAGGGGAATACTATATATCATTTAAAATGATTATCTTCTTATATGAATCATTCAAAATTGATTTTTAACTCTTTGAAGGTGATTCACTAGCTTGAATATAAATGCATCATCTTCCTTTAAAGTTTTTATCTCCTTACATCTTCGAGATAAATATTTGGGAATAACTATAATGTCAAAAGACCCTTTTAAAACATAGTTGGTTTACCAGTGCTATTTTCATTTACAAAATTTTATATCACTCCTTCTCTTCTTAAAACAACAACTTTACATGTTAAGGATATTGAATGATGTTAGGCTTGAGATTATGCAACTCTACTCTTTTGATATAAAGGTTATCATGAATATAGTCATTTCATTCAAGAAAGTTGAAACTAAAAACAATAGCTAGGTTGAGATAAAAAAAAAATTAAAGAGAAATATATTTTATTTCTTTCAATATATAAAAGAAGAGACAACTATTTTGAAGTAAGATTCGATATTCTCCAAATAATAAAGAATATTATAGGTTTATTTTTCATTTATGAAGAGGGGAGCTTTGTAAAGAAGTTCAATCTCATTAGAATCAAGGAATAAATGTTGGAGAACTAAAAATTCAAGATATATCTAGGACAAAGCTTGATGAGAAAATATTATAGGTTTATTTTTAATTTTTGAAGAGGTGAGCTTTATAAAGATGTTCAATCTCATTAGAATAAAGGAAAAATCAAGGAATAAATGTTGGAGAACTAAAAATTCAAGAAATATCTAGGACAAAGCTTGATGATAAAGATACTTGAAAATACTATAACCTCAATATGTAAGGGAGATTAAATGGTATTTCATTGTTTATCATTTTCATGGAAAAGAATCAAGGTTGTTCTATTGTGGTTTACAAATATCTACAATGTTAAATTTTAAAGTTGGAAATTTTAGGAAAATTAGATCATAAAGAATGTTTAGTTAAGAATAAAGATTTAAGATTATTAAGATGGAAAATCCAAACACATATTTTTTTTTAACAAAATACAAGAAGTATAGATATAACTATGGGAAACAAACCCTAATAAGAAGTTGTATTGGTGTGAATTGATAATTTTAAATCTTTCAAAACATCTTATAAGTTAATAAATTGATATCATAATTAAGGATCTAAAGGTTTAAATAATGTTCTTGTTTTAATATATAATAATATATTTCATTTTATAAATCCCAATCTTCTAAGTTGTGTATGGTTGGACGTGGTGGTTGTATTTATTGTAGGTAGATTTGATCTTCATGTAACTCTTTCCCTCATATATATACACATCTTTACTTTAAGGGTTCTCCTCATACAAAGTTACTCCATGTCTTATTTACCTAGAAGTAATCCTTTTGTAGTATTATATTGCCCTAGTCTAACGTATCCATCTTCCATATAACATCTTCTTTTTGCAATACAAATAATATTTATTTTCTCCAAATTCTAGTCTTACCACATCGATTAGTGATGTAACCACCTACTTGATCCACTATACTATAGGATTGTGAGTCTTATCTAGTTCCCATAAGTTGTATTGAACTACAATACTATATTCATCATATCTAAACTTCAGGTTTTGTTTCTTTGTTCTTGATGCATGTACCACTTTTTAACCATGTGAGATAGTATCTAATAAAATAATTTATACAACTTCTTCTTCCTAAATGCTCTCTTAGGTGGGTTTAACAATTAACAATATTATTGTACTCTTTAGTAGCATATAGGATACCTTCATGAACTATAGATACTTTCCCTTGATCAAAAATATCAATTCTTTATGAATACAAATATTTGGGTTATCATTATTCAATTATCTTTCTACACCTTAAATTCACTGCTAGCTTATTACATCAAAAGTAATTAAATAAGACATAAGTTAAGCAATTATTTGATAATTAACCATTATTCTCTCTTATTATTAGTAATTGTTATGATAGCTCATCCTATACCTAGGAGCCAATCTGTAGACATCCTCTAAAATAGAGAGGTAATGAACACATAAAACCACATTGAAATAAGGTGAGTACACTGGTGCAAGATGATTTTATTAAATAGACAAGAGCAGTTAGGAAGAATGGACAAGGTTGAGAAATGTGTCTCTATTTGAAGGAAGTAGAGTTTTGACTAAACTCAACAATATACTCTAGGATGAGTTAGAGTCCAAATAGGACACAATAATATCTATCTACCTAATAAATGTGTTGACCTAAGTAATCTTAAGTGGAGAGTAAACTGGTAAAATAGTATTTATTCCAACACGCCCTCTTAAGTGCAACTTAGGGAGTACAACTATGCAGTACATACGCTTTATGGGTGTCGATAGAAAGGCCATGTTAGGCATCCATGTAAATGTAAAATGCAATCTCTCACAACCTAAGAAAAGGAGAAAACATGGTGGTAGAAAACTACTCTCCAAAAAGAGAGAACATGAAGGTTTTAGAAGCCTTCAAAAAGATGTTTTAAAAATCATGAACATGAACATCACCGAAGCATGAAGAATATGTAGAATATTGTTGATGATTGATATACTTCTATATTTGATAACCTTATTCTAAAAAGATAATGACCGGGAAGACATCAATATGCATGAGTGCTCCAAATGACACTTCTTTAATTTTGATCAGATGTCAACAATGGTAATAACATCCATCAGTCAAAAATATAGACGACACATGAATCTGTATGAGTGACCTTCACTACACAAACAATAAATCTGTTTGCGTGATACAATCATCACTTTTCCACCAAGTTAAAAATGGAGGTGAAATATTCTAAAAGGAATGCATGAGTGTTTCAACACACTTCAAGTGAAACTAAGGAGCCTCCAAAAAAGAGGATGCAAGAGTGTCTCAACACACTTCAAGTGAGACCAAGGAAGCGTTATCAAGAGCAATGGGATACCCCCCATAATGTTGACTGGGGTGAGGCATGACAGATCTATTGAAGAGGTGTGTCACCATGGTATGCATAAAAGACCAAAAAAGTATCTGTAACAGAGAAAAGGGTGTGTGTCAAACTACACACTCACATGAGGCAAGTATATTAGAGATTCTTTTATTATCATGGAGGAACTCTCAGTTTGACAAAGTTGTGATTGGAAAACAAAGGGTTGACACAACCCCCTAAAACACTGTATACTTCAGTGTGAGTACAATAATTTTATGGCACATCACGTGTTCAAAACCCCCCCAAAAACATGGATGGACATTGGATCTAATACATCTACAACAAATGTTCTTATAAAGAATGCACTACTGATTCAAAGAACAAAAATAAATTAAAAAAACTATTGCACCAATGGATAGTGCATAGAAACACCTTTGCGATAATAGTTTGTTTTCCTTAAAAAAACAATGGATATTCCAAGTTATGGCTATGTGAAGTAAAAATCACCTATTAAGACCTAAAGGTGAAAAAAATGGTCCACCTCTCTTAAGTAGCTAGGGGTGAAGGTTTATTCCTCCATAGGACCTAGTAGCTCAACATATATACTAGGTCTTATGGAGGAGTAAACCCTCGCCCCTAGGTATTTAAGAGAGGTGGACCAATTTTTTCACCTTTAGGTCTTAATAAGTGTTTTTTACTTAATATATTTAATGGAAAGGTCTCAAGGATAGTTAATCCGGTGGCTCTGTCCGCGATTCTCCCTTGGCTCAAACCAAAAAACCAAAGGATCTCCTCGAGAATACATGGACTACTATAGTGAAGATGTGGTTGTGAATAAACAATAGAAATTTGCATTCCACTTTGAACAAGGGACAATGGCTCACTCAAACTACCGACCACCATTAATGTACAACTCTCTACTTTCTTCATGCCGGTGAACAACTATGAGTACACCGTTTAGTCCGGTATCCTATCATACAAGGGTGTAGGAGCACTATCATAGTCATTCTTATCTACACAGCGAGAGATAAATAGCCAATCATTAGTAAATGAAGATGATACTTGCCAATAGGGAGTTCCAATCAAAGAGGAAATGAAACGCGGCCCCAAGTAAACTTCAATTTGCGCCAGTCGAGATGACGCAGATCGGCCACAAACTGAATTTACAGAAAACTAGAGACCAAATAAAATGCATACCATGAGCCAAGCCATGCAAAAAAAATATGGATGAACAAATTAAGGTTAGGACCTGCTGCAGATTAAGCAGTAGGTGACCGTCAATGTACCCAATTAAAGAAGAAACCTTGACATCCAATGTCCTCTGCTAATTCATAAAGGGAACCAACGTCCAGTTGCCACAAACCCATGGCTAATGAAATGACCACACCATACATCTTTCTCATAATTGGCCGCGTTGGGTTGTATCGCAGTAACAACATAAAGCACGAGTTTTTAGACCAAGGCCTGAGCTTGTCGAAAGTACCGCACAAATCTGTGGCGCGAAAAATGCGATGAAGCTTCTGAAGAAGTTACATCCAGACTAGTGTGAGGATGTAGTGAATTCTTTGACGTATGAGGTAAAGGCATGGGTGAAGGATCTCATTTGCGGCTGTGTCTACACCATTTCCTTTTTGCACCAGCAGGTTAGGCAATTGCAGTATGAGCTCCAATCTGCTCGCTTTTAGCTTAATACAAGCCTTCTTTAAAGTCGGCGATCATCAAGTAAGCGTGAAATGTAAACCAAGATGTTTTGAAGTACTCATCTGTTACACCGTTAATAATCAGGCTTATTAGACTATTGTTGTTAGTTTTTAGTTTATTATTATTTAGTTTATTTTTCTGTTCTTGTAATTGCAGAGAGATTCTTAATTAACTCCATTTCTTTGTTTTCATTTCTGGGCAATGATTTAGAATAAAAGTGATGTATTCAAATCAACCTGACCTAACAGTGGTATTTTAATTCTTATTTTCTATCCATATTTTATTGCAGTTTCCAATTCAAAATCATATAACTCAAGTCTGTCTTTGCTTGCCATATAAATTACAGAAGAAGGGGCAAATATTGAGGTGACTTTCATTATTTTGTTTTAATTTTTAATTTATTTATTTTCAATCTGCAATTTGTGCAAACAATTTATTTGGATTCACAATGCAGGCTATTGTCTCATTGATTGGGGAAACTTTAAGTGGAAAAAATACCTGACTGAAATGGCATAGAAAAGTAGAAAATACACTCATTAACAATGACTTATTGTATAAAATTTGTGATGGAAGTACCCAACTTGTAGAACCAACAGATGTTTAAGAAAAAGAAATTTGGCAATATAAAAATTCAAAAGCTTTGGCTTTAATAAGATGTTGATGCTGCTGGTGGGAAAGTTGATATTTATCTCACATCTTTTATTAAGGCACTTCTTCCAACACATTCCACTTATTTTGAGTCACTTCAAGCAAGTAATCAATTAAAAACTATTACTTTTGATGAATTGGTTGGCAAGATAGTTGAACGTGAAAAAGCTTTTGGAAGGAAAATAGATAATGCTAGTGAAAATGTTTGTTTGGCTCATCAAAAAGAAAAACTTATGAATAAGAGTTCTTTTAGAACTACTTGTAATGATAAAGGAAAAAGTAGAGGTCAATGGAGACAAAATGATAATCAAAATGATCGACAACATCTATATTGTAAAAGGTGTGGTAGAAAAGGTAGTCATGAAGCACATGAATGCAAGATCTCATTGGATATAATAGAAAGTTTTAAAGAAAAATCTTTTAAATAGAAAGATAAAACAAAAATTCATAATGATGATTAAACTTCAAGTGCTAAGGTTTCAGAGGCAGCCCAATTTGCTTGTGATAGTGATAATGATCAATATGTGCTTACTATTTCAGAATTTGTATCTACTACTTCATGGCATGATTCATGGATTTTAGACACAGGAGCCACAAAACATATGACATTCCGACGTGATTTTTTTGAAGAATTTCATGAAGGTGTATGTGGTCCAATTTTCTTAGCAGATAAATCAAGTCTCAACTCCATTGGAAAAGAAACTGTTCGATTTAAGTTTCCCAATCTTCCAGATTTAGTGCTGCATAATGTATTGTTTATTCAAAAATTACACCGTAATTTATTATCACTAGTTTTGATTCGACAACAAGGCTACTCTATTCTGTTAAAATATGGACAAGTTATTGTGAGGAAAATACCTAATAATGAAATTGCATTTACATATTGTGAAGATGGAAGATTATTAAAACTCAATGGTATTTCCACAAATTCTAGAAAATTTTCTTATCTTACAGAAGAAAGTGGAATATCCCCATATCTTTAATGGCATGCAAGATTTGGAAATATTAATTATGATAGAATTCATCTTATGCAAAAGAATGGTATTGATGGTTTGCATGTTTTACCTAAAATAGTTGAAAATGTGAAGCATGTATACTTGCCAAACAACAGAGAAATTCTTTCTCTCGTTCCACTTTGAGGGGACAAAGAAAATTGCAACTCATCCATTCAAATTTATTTGGGCCTTTACCTATTATGTCTGTTGGAGGATCTAAATATTTCATTTTGTTCATAGATGATTATAGTCGTATGACTTGAATTTATTCCTTGCAGCAAAAATCATAAGCTTTTGAAATCTTTAAAAAAAATTCTGTTATGGTTGAAAATTAGGTTCAATCCAAAATTGGTACTCTTCGAATTGATAATGGTGGAGAATTTACTTCTCTAATCTTTGAGGATTATTTTCACCAAAATGGAATTCAGCATCATCTCACTATTCTAGGAATTCCTCAAGAAAATGGCGTTGTTGAAAAAATGAACAGAACGATCATGAACATGGTTCGGGCAATATTGTATCTTAAAGGTGTCCAATTGTATTTTTGGGCTGAAGCAGCAAGAACAACAGTTTATCTTTGGAATAGGTCTCCATCATCTGCTCTTCACCAAGCAATTCCTTATGACGTATGGTATGGCAATCCTCCTTTTGTTCGATACTTTTGAATTTTTGGCTCTACTTGCTATGTTTTGATCCCTAAGGAACAAAGGAATAAGTTGGGTCAACATAGTTATAAGTCCATTTTTCTTGGCTATTCAGATTCTTCAAAAGCATATCGGTTGTATGATGAGGTTCATAGAAATTTTCTTATTGCCCGTGATGTTGTATTTTGTGAATCCTCCAAAAGTGATCCCAATATTGAAAATGTTTTTAAACAAATGGATAACTCGGAAGAAGTTTCTCCTTTGATAGAATTTCCTTGTGATATCTCACATCATGAAGGACTTGATACATGTGCCAAGTCTATTACCCAAGATACACCAACTCAAGTTGATACAGTTGTTCCTTTGCAAGCAGATGCCATCTCTCATAATGATCTATCTCCTCATATTGAGCCTGATATTTTAGCACCATCCTTAACTCATGAAGATCATACTCAAGCATTAGACGTGCAATTAGTCCCAACTCAATATTCACATAAATGGGCCAAACAAGTTGATGAACTGTTAAAATATTTAAGACCAGATGAAATTGGAAAAAATGGTACAAGAAGTTATTACAAACTAAGCCAACAAACTCAATTCTCTATTCCCGGTACTTCCGATGAACTAAATTTGACAATAGATACTAAACCAAATTCATATAAAGAAGCTAAGCATAATAAAGTGTGACAGAAAGCTATGCAAATTGAGTATGATGCACTTCAGAAAAATGGTACATGGGAATTGGTTGATCCACCACTTGGCTATAACCCTATTGGTTGCAGATGGATTTTTTGAAATAAATATAATGTTGATGGAACACTCGATAAACACAAAGCCCGCCTTGTTTCCAAAGGTTATGCTCAAAAAGAGGGCATAGATTATGATGAAACTTTTGCTCCTACTGCAAAATGGACCACCATTCGTACTTTGTTAGCCTTTTGAGCACAACATGGGTGGAAAGTACATCAACTAGATGTAAAAACTGCATTCTTGAATGGTGATCTCAAAGAAATAGTATATATGACACTACCAGAAGGATATGAAGTCCATGGAAAAGAACACTAGGTGTGCAAGCTCAATAAATCATTATATGGTTTGAAGCAAGCCCCCCAAGCATGGTATCAAAAACTCACTCAACATCTCTTGAAGTTGAATTTTTAGCATTTTGAATTTGATGATGTAACTCTTTTTGCTCAAAAAGTCGATGGAATTATCGTTTATCTTATTGTTTATGTGGATGATTTATTTCTTAATGGTAACAATGAGGATTATACTCAAATCGTGAAATCTCAATTGAAGCAAGGGTTTGAAATGACGGATTTAGGTCATCTCCATTACTATTTGGGTGTTGAGGTGATTAAAAATCCCACGTATATTTTTATTTCCCAGCAAAAATATATGGGTGAACTTCTCTCTAAGTTTGGCATAACAGATCACAAATCTCTTTGTACTCCAATGGAGCAAAATATCAAGCTCACTTCCATCAATTCTATGGTTTTGGTTGATCTAACTCCCTATAGGAAACTTGTTGGTAGTTTGATTTATGCGACTACAACTCGTCCTAATATTTCTTTTGTTATTGGGGTTCTCTCTAGATTCATGCAACAACCTCAAGAAAGTCATTGGTTAGCAGCCAAACGTGTTCTTCAGTATTTAGAAGGCACTCAAAACTATGGGCTCAAGTACTCACAAGTCACAAGTTTCTCATTACTTGGATATTATGATTCTCACTATGCAGGTGATTTAGAAGATGACAAATCTACAACTGGATTCTTAATGTCTCTTGGATCTGCTACTATTTTATGTAAATCAAAGAAACAATTTGTTCCAGCTCTCTCTTCTATAGAAGCTGAATATATGGTAGCTTCTGAAGCTACTCGTGAGATCTTATGTCTTCGAAGGATTCTTACAGATTTACAAACCCAACAAATTTCTTCAACTCCACTTTTTGTTGACAATCAATCAGCAATTAAGATGGTGAAAAATCTAGTCTTTCATGATCGTACTAAACACATGAGCACTAAATTTCATTTTCTTTGCCACCATGTGAAATATGGAATTCTGCACCTCCACTATTGTCCTACTGATGATTAGCCCGCAGATCTTTTTACCAAAGCTCTGGGATGGGAAAAGTTTGAGAAGTTTCAGAGCATGATTGGTTTAACCCCTTCAGATTAAGGGGGGATGTTACACTGTTAATCATGAGGCTTATTAGACTTTTGTTGTTAGCTTTTAGTTTATTATTATTTAGTTTATTTTTCTGTTCTTGTAACTCCAGAGAGATTCATAACTAACTCTGCACATTATAAATTGTATTTCTTTGTTTTCATTTCTGAACAATGATTTAGAATAAAAGTTATTTATTCAAATCAACCTAGCCTAACACTCATCCAATTACATTAAACATGTTCCAAAGAAATTGATGCACCGGCTGAAAAAGAAAAAACATTGGCCAGGAATCACCAGGTTAGATATATATGATTGAAGCGCCTTGCCAAGTACCATACAAGAGGGCCTCAAACATCTACCAATATGGTATGGGTCATCCAAGAGTCCTATATAGTCTTCAAGAGCACACAATCAGTTTAAAATTAAAAATCTCAAGTCTCATGAGCTTGCTGAGATTTCAAAACTCAGCCGGTGTGCCGCCATCATACACATTGAAATGTCCAAGGTACAAATGGCGCAGATTTCCCAGCCATCCCAACTCTATTAAAACCGCTCCACTCAAATAATTTCCATTGAGTCTCAGGTACTCAATAGAGCTCAGGTTTTCATATACATCAGGAATAGAATGTTGGAAGAAGTTAATTTCTCAACTGTTACCTGTGATAAACTAGAATTATCTCCACCATCTACACCACCAAAAACGGCAGCTAGAACTAATTTTTCAAGTTGCATCCTTTCATGCAATATGATCATACTCAATGATAGATAATATCCATGTATGCAATACTTAGGAGTTTAGGAGTTCACTTTGATTAATGTTGAGTCCTATAAATTAGAAGAAATGTAAAGCCATTGTAAATTTTTTTGCAAGTCAATAATAAAATCTGTTTCATTCTATTGTAGCAGCTCTGTATATTTTTGTGTTTTTTCTACAAATTTGTATCAGATCGTAGTCTGGGCCAATCTCCCTCACGAGAGGGCCCAAGATCCAGAATTATTAGAGAAGTTATAAACCATTTGAAAATTGAGAGTCGTAATTTTTGGATATCAATTATAGATCTTCCCTTGAATGATATTTGTAGATGTTAAAGTTTCTTTTAGAAGAAGGATTTAGACAAGAGTTAAATATTTTTTTTGATTACACAAAATCTTAGTAGGATTATAAGATTGGTGTCACTGTAGTAACAGTAGTACAAAATTGCTAAAAGATCAGAGGACAAGATTGTGGGTTATGAGGAAAAATTGCAATATCAATAGAAGTTAGAAATTAGTTGTAGTTTTTGATGTGCTGAGAATTAGATAAAAGAATGTTTGGCCACTCGATAGAAGCGTTTCTAATTGAAAGGAGAATATTGAATGAAACCTCAGAAGAAGGTTTTGTGATAAAATTATAAAATGCATTGTGAATTTGTCTCCCAAAAATATTATTTAATGGTCATCTAAAACCATGTGTATGTAAAGTTTGTGGTCATTTGAAACCCCATGTATGTGAGTTTTATGGTTATTATGGTTAGCTGAAACCACTTGTGTACAGATTTTATGGTTAGTTATAAACCACTTGATACATGTAATAGACCATAAACTAAAACCATTTTAGCATTCTATTTGTAAGGGGTAAGCCACAAAATCCCAAAATAATTATGATGAGGGTAGTGCACGATGTACCATTGGAGGTAGAAATTTAGGGGGAGTGTTGGAAGGGGTTAATTTCTCCACTGTTACCCGTGATAAACTAAAATTATCTCCACCATATATGCCACCAAAACATGTTATAAACAATTTTTCAAGTTGCATCCTTTCATGCAATATGATCATATTCAATAACAGATAGTTACATACTTGTTTCTATTTTTTTACAGCGAAACGAATATCCATGTATGTAATAGGTAGGATTTTTGGAGTTCACTTCAAATAATGTTGAGTCCTCTATAAATTAGAGGCAATGTGAAGCCAGTCTAATTATTTTTTGTAAGTCAATACTTTTGTTTTTCATTTTGTTGTAGCATCTCTAAATATTTATGTTCTGTATTATTCTGTTTCTACATAGAACGACTGAAATAAATCCTACCAAGGTGCAGATGCCAAAGCTTTTGCAGCTCTACTACTTCTATGAGTAGTCGAGCAAAGACATTATTATTGTAAGCATCAATTTTGCCTTTGCAGTCACCAACAAAGGCCACAGTCACCCGGTTCAAACACGGCTTCAGTGAGTAGGTGAATGGGCCGACTCAAGCCCAAATATGCTAAATGAATCTTCCAGTCATAACAATAGTTAAACCACAAAATATGGCCAACGCATTGAAGGCCATCGAAAATAAAGAGAGTAATCCCAGGAATTATAAAAGGTGTGCAAGGAACGGATAATTACAAGGAAGCCAAAGGAATTCATGATGAGCAAGGAGATGCTACCATTAAAGATTGGGCCGCACCGCACCAACAATCTCCCACATGAAGACCAATTTAGACTACAAAAGAACTACTCCAAGATATCACATATTTCAGGCTTATTGTCACTTCTTCAAAATGTCAAAAAAAGCTCAACAAAATTCAAACTTCTCCCTTGATATTACCTTTGTCAATGCATCCATTAGGTTCACTATCATGTCAATATTCTATACCTGTAGCCTACCTTCATCAAGAACATGTCTAATAAAATGATATCTCAGCTCTATATTATTTATCCAATTGTGAAAGGTGAAATTTTTGGCAAAAATGAATAGCACTATTGCTATCACAAAACAAAGTGAAAACTGATTGGTTACGACATAATTCACCCAACAATCACTATAACCATATCATTTCCTTTGTTGGTTTATTTAGAGAAATACAACCTCAGTAGAAGAAAGGGTAACCACCTAAATTGCAATTGTGAAACCCTATTTATGGTTGCCCCAGAAAAAGTAAACACATAAGATGTAGTAGACCTTCGTTTAACCTAATCTCCAACAATACTAGAATAAATATATCCTCACATCTAAGTATCCTTACTATCAAAATATAAAACATGATTCGAGTTACCTTTCAAGTATCGGAAAATCAACTAGATTACTTGCCAATGAGATTTACCTGGATTACTCACAAATCTTCTCACATTTCCCACTCCATAAGAAATATCTAGATGCGAACAAACTATGGCATATATAAGACTTTGAGCTGCTAATGAATATGGAACATACTTCATGTATTCTTGATCTTCTGGAGTTTTTGGACACATCATTGAAGATGAGTGAACATGAGCCAAAGGAGTAGTAACAGACTTGGAATTCTTCATATTGAATCTATCTAATATTTTGACAATATATTTTTCTTGAGATAATCCACTTTGGCGCTAATTTCTATCCCTCATTATATTCATACTGAGAATCCTCTTTGTTGTCCCTAAATATTTTATCACAAAACGTTAGGCTAAATGTTGTTTTAATTTATGAACAATCTTCACACTAGTTCTCGTAACCAACATATCATCAACATAAAGTAAAAGAATAAAAAAACCCACAATTAGAAATATTTTTATAATAAACACAAGGGTCTGATTCAAAAAGAATAAATTGTTCTTGAGTCATAAAGCTATCAAATTTAAGGTACCACTACCTTGGGGCTTGCTTTAGCCCATACAAACTCTGCTTCAAGCTGACATATAAATCCTCTTGACCTTGTTTAATAAAACCTTAAGGATGCCCCATGTATAATGCCTCAATATCTCTATAAAGAAAAGTTGTTTTGACGTTAAGTTGCTCAAGCTCAAAGTCATAAATAATTGTCATTCCGAACACAACATGAATTGTTGTTATCTTCACAACTTGGGAAATTTTTTTGTTAAAATTAATCCTATTTTTTTTATCAAAACCTTTAAATACCAATCCAGTCTTATAAAATTTATGTCCTCCATATTCTTCTTTCATGTCAAGTTTCATTTTCCCAACTTTTCCTTTCGATTAATGACTCTATTTCTGCTTGGGTTGCCTACATCCATTTTACATAATTTTCATCTTTGCAAGCCTATTTAAATGTTGTAAGCTCTGCTTGGTCAGAGTGAAATTACTCATAATCATCAAATTTTGAGGGACTCCTTTCTCGAGTAGATCTCCATAAAATTGATTTAGAATATCATCTATTTCAGATTTTAAAGCATTCGTATCATGTATATAGATTCTCTAATGGTGTGCCTCTTTCCTCTAGTCACCTATGCCAACGAATTTCCATATTGCTCATTTTGTTGAGCCAAATCCCATGAATAAACCTAGCACATCACTAAGAGATTCCATTTCCTACGATGATGTGGCTTGAAAAGGCTAAGTTAGATTTTTAAAAGACAATGATGAAGATAAAGCAAGCCACATTAAAAAATTGAGGATTGGAAACTAGGAAAGGAAGCATCATTGGTAAATAACTTATTAGTTAAATGTTTCTCAAATAAATTTGAAGGAAACATAGGAGTAGGAGAAGATTTTCCTCTAATGTGATTCTGAAGTCTACCTTCTTCCATTTCACAATGTTGTTCACGACAACCATTACATCTCCTACTTCACTATTGCATACTAAAATATAAATATTACCCATTTTTTTTCCTTTTGTGCAAGCACTAAAATACCCTTGGTTACCTTCAGAGTATCTAAAGAAAATTTCACATCAAACCCTTGAGCATAAATCTAGCTCACTGATATTAAATTTTGTTTCAAAGTGGGAATGTGTCTTCAATATTTCAAAATATATTTATTATCATTTTTTACTTGTAACATGTTACATCACCTTTACCTGTTATATCACATTCTTTGTTATCTTCAAGAAAAACTCTATCAAACTTACCTTCTTGGTAGTTTGTAAAAGCACCCCAACATGGAGAAGCATGAAAGGAAGCACTAAAATCAAGCACCCATGAATATGTAGTTATGTCATTTGTTGCTAAAACTAGAACACCATCATCTACAATATTTAATTCATTCTTTCTTACCTTGTTCTTTTTTGTAATTCCAACAATTTCTTTGTGTGGCATGTTTTCCTCACAAAACCAACAAGCACAATTTTTGTTCCTGAACTATGATATTGGAGCAGATTTTGACCTCCTATTATTATTTCTACCTCTATCTTGACTTCTTCCCCTATTTGTTGGCAAGTTGACTCCCAGAGGATATATGACTTATTTTGTGTTGTCATCATGGCAACAAAGTCATATTAAGTTACTGCAAAGAAAGACAAAATGACTAAGTATGGAAAAAAGGACAGACAGAGATATACAACGATTAGCACATCAATGCATGTGTGAGAGATCAAATTAGAATATGCGTGCTCAGATATATGTTCTATGACATGTGTATATATTAAGTCCAGACATGCATGGTACGAAATGATAGTACGGATAAGCTACAGGAAGAATAATACTACTACAGTTCAGAAAACAGAGCATGGAGCCGACTTAGGTTTTTGGATCAACATGAATTTTTTTGTTGTGTAAAGGCCAAGCACCTTTGATTATTTGTTTTTAATAATGTCTTTAGTCTTTTTGTAAACACGCTTAAGCCAATTTGTTTGGAAGCGTTGTGTTTTATGCTTTTAGAGCCGACTATAGTCTTGTTTTGAGTCGCATCTATTCATACATGAACATATAAATATGTAATGTAAATGTATATTACAAGTGTCAAGAAATATGAATGACAAAGACATAGAAGAGCAGTGTAATGAAGTCAGTATGAGATAAATCTTTTTAAGAGAGTAAGAGCATCAGCACATAAATAGAACTGATCAGACAACAGTGTCATCACAATAGCTCATTTTTTATAAAGTGTATATCAACTATCATAAGGTTGTAGCCTTCATCTTATTGGGCAGTGAGCTTAGTCAGTGAGCCATACACTTCTAACAGGGTTTTGTAATAGACTCCTAACAAGGTCATTATACTTGGATTGTAAAGACTGCTCCTAACAGGGCAAAGGAACTTTAACAGGTTCATTATACTAGTGCAATATTTGTGGGTACTAATTCCTACCAAGGTTTTCCTCTGATCAAGGTATCCCCATAATCATATCATTTGTTATGAGTTATTGTGTTAAGCTTCATTGAATGTATGTTTGATTTATGTTTAAAGTGCTAAAATATAATTAATAGACAAACACTGATTCACACCCCCCCCCCTCTCAGTGTTTCTAACAATTGGTATTAGAGCTTTGGTCCTCTGAAAGAAAGTTTAACCACTTGAGGAGATCATGGACTCAGTAGAAGAAAAACATTTGAAAAATAATCTTGAAGCAGCTCTTGAAGATCTTGATAGATCTGAAAAAGAAAATGAAGAACTTAGACTAAAAGTTGATGGCTCGCAAATGCTTATCAAGAAATTGAGAAAAGATTTGAAAGATTGTTCTACAAGTGATTTAGGGAAAATGGTCAAAAATCTGAATGAAGGGAACATGTGTCGGAAAGATAAAATTGAAAATCTAGATGAAAAGCTAACCAACAGTCAAATTGCTATTGAAGAAAAGATCAAAGAAAGTAAACAATTAGAAGTAGAACTTTTGCAAGCAAACATGAAAGTCTTGGAATTGGAGAACATAAAGAAAAAGATGGAATCTAAATTAACAGAAGCAAAGGACAAGATTGATAAAATCCACACAAGTTCTGACTCATTTCAATCTCATCTCTATGCACAAAAGCTAAGAGGTGACACTACTGGTCTTGGATACAGTGTAGCACAAGTTGAAATCAATTCATTGAAAGAAAGAAAGAAAGAAAGAAAGAAAGAAAGAAATAAAGAAAGAAAGAAAGAAAGAAAGAAAGAAAGCACATGAAGCATCTTCAGAAGAAAAGAAAGTTGAAAATGTTGCAGAGACTAAAACAGATCCACCTAAAGGAGAAATCAAGCAAGTTAACAGAATTTGTTATGCATGTAATAAACATGGGCATTTGGCAAGAGATTGTAAAGAGGTAAGACCTTTCAATGATTATTGTTACTCATGTAATAAGTTTGGTCACATGGCTATACATTGTAGAACATATCAAAGAAATCAGTCATAGCAGAATCAGAGAAAAATGAATCAAAACAATCAGAGAAATCAGCCTCAAAGAAATTTTTAGAACATTACATGTTAGATATGTAATTACAATGAACACACAGCAAAGCAGTGTAGCATGATGAACAAAAACATCAGACCTCCCATCATTTGTCACACATGTGGAAAGGTTGGACACATCTCAAGGTTCTGTAGATCCAGAACTCAAAAACAAGAGGATCCTAATAAATCACTATTTAAAGAAGAAGGAGAAGTCAAGTTTTTTCAAGAAAAAGAAGATTCAAGAAAAATTTGGGTTGAAGTAAAGAAGGATAATGCAGAGAACAAAGTATTTTATGCATCCACAGTGGACGCACCCTCTACTTTTGGTTGAATAGACCTTCTTAGTCTTAGGGGGAGCTATTCTAGCTTGGAACCCTTGTGCGGCTGGTATACTCACCTCCGAGTATGCGCCTATGGATCCATGCTTATGATCACATGATATAGTAGTATGCATACACACATTGTCTATAATGCATTCATAACAAAGTTTGAAACTCCCTGTGAAAACTACGTACAAATGCAAACATTAAATGCAGTAACCTTTATAAAAAGATGTAAATGTTTGATATTCTTCACATTTGCATTCAAGATTACAGAATTTGGAGAGCACAAGAGCACTGAGCATCAAAGCATGGAAGTGCAACAGATTTGGTGGTTAAGTAAATGGATAAGAAGTTGAAACAAAACCTTAGCAGTCGCGTCATTTCAAATTATCATGAAACCCTACTTAATCAAGTTCCAAGTAAGTATGGCAACCCCAGTTGTTTTTGACACTGCTGAGAGGAAGAGATTTGTCTTTGAGAAACATCCATTTAATTCCATTCTAGATGATGTTGAAGGAGCATTCTCCAAAATTCCACTAGGAGTCATGCACGTGGAAGATATTTGCACATACATCTACTGTAAGAAGGAAATAGTAGGAGACAACAACATAGCTTCTCTTATCAGATCCATGATGAAACCAGACTATGCACTCAAGGATGAACTCGTGCATCTGACTGATAACCCTATATTTGAGTACTCCAATGCACACAAGTTTTATGAGCCAGAATGGGTGAAGATATTACTGAGAAGAATACATGATGACCCTTTTTGGATTGGTGAGGTTCCTGTCTGCATCGCTACAGACCTAATCCATGAATTAACTGGACTTCCTAAGACTAGACCAGTTCTTCCTACTGGCAGGGATGTCAAGAAGCAAGTTGAAAAAGTTTGTTTATCTAGAAGTGACAAGTGTGGTATGATAGTTGATCCTATCAAGGAAGATGACATAAAGCTTCTAACTATGATACTTGGTTACAAGTTCCAGCATGCAAGTAGACTAAATAGTGTGTCAGCAGCCAGAGTTCTAGCAGTTATAAGGATGGTGAAGGATAACACTCAGTACAATCTACATGAGATAGTGTGTACTAAATTGATTGATAACATTCAAGTTATCAAGCATGACAAGAACAAGACATTCAGGTTTGGGTCTTTGATCATCTACTTGTACTTCCACATTGTTGGTAAGGTTGCAAATCTTTACCTAGATAGAAGAAAACCTACAATGT
>MU223560.1:855062-865219 GCA_018584345.1 Thuja plicata | reverse complement strand
CTAACATGTGAGGTGTACTAGGACCCCTTAGGACCCTCTGTGACCCCCGGGGACACCTTAGAACACTCAAGTGTGTCCCAAGGGGTCCTACGACCTCCTGGGACACATCTGTATGCACCCTAAAATGGTTGCCTAGACTATGGGCCCCATTTATCATTTTATCATTTTATCAATTTCCTGAATCAATGGTTTGGAACATTTTCAATTCAAATCAACTTCCTTGATCAAATTGTAATTAATTCAATTATTTCAATATTTCCTAAGGTTTGATCATTTTTATTTAATTAAAAGATTTAATCTCCCTTTTAATTAAATAAAATTCATCTTATTTAATTAAATTAAATTTCTCCCTTTTAATTTAATTAAATTCATCTTATTTAATTAAATTAAATTCCTCCCATTTAATTAAATAAAATTCTTCTAATTTATTTAATTAAAAGAAAACCCCTCTTTTAATTAAATAAATAAAAATCCCCACTTAAGGCACTTTATTTGATGAAAAAGGAAATGAATTAAATAAAAATTAAATAAAATCCCTTTTTCTTCACATCCTCCTAAGTGGTGGGATTTTTGCCTCTTAATCATAGCCTTTGATTTTTTCCTCTTAATCTCAACCGTTCACTTTCCTTTAAAAGGAAACCTCTCCTCATTCATATAATCTTTTTCATAGTATTATTATGCTGCAGGTTTGGAGAGCAATTTTGGAGGAGGATTTGAGCACTCAAGCTTGTATATTGCAACTTCTCTCTTCTTGTCTTCTTCTTCTTGCATCCATGGCTATTCATGTAGATTAGATTCATATTATATTAGCTTTCATATTTTATTTGATAGATTAATCATGCATTGTTATCATTTAGATTAATTTCTTTTCATGCATTGCAATCATATAGAGTAGATCTCATTTTCATGCATTGAATCTCTCATTTCATGGTGTACTTGCATGGGCACAACTAGGTCAATTTGAGGGCCTCCATTATAAACCTTTGCACTCAATGACTAGAGAGCTATGAGTCGATATTTGAGGCCTCATTCTTGAGCAACCTTAGATGGAATGACCCATAGAAGTGTGACACATTTTATGCACACATTTTTGCCACCCACCGTGGGGCAGAAGATTCATTTTCTGTCACTTTAGCTATATTTCGTCAATTATTTTTGGATTTCCATATTTTCTGTCTTTTCTGTACTTGCTGTTAATTTTCTGTAGGGAAATCTCGCACGACATTTTGCAGGTTCCCAGGTGAACTTTTGTTGATTCTTTTTTTCTCACGTGGCTCTGTGCGTTTCCTCACGCGGCTCTGTGTGAATCCTCGCGTGAGATCCAGCACCAAGCTGCAGATCTGGACTGGTTTGTTTTTTTCTGTATTTTTCTACTGTCTATGCACTATTTCACACGGTTGTGCACTTCTTCGCACGAGATATTTGTTTCCTCATGCGGCACTGTGTGAATCCTCGCACGACACTATGTGTTTCTTCGAGCGAGATTCTGTAACAGAGATCTATTTTTCATTGCTATATTTATATATCTCTATTTTTCTTGCTAACCACTAATATTTACTATTTCTGGTGGTTTGTGATTTTCTATTTCTATTGTTGTTTCTGATTTGGACTTTCTTGGATAAACAACAAAATGATTCGCGTTGCATTTGATTTGAGGTATTTTTTTTCTCTCTATAACATTTGGACTTTGGAAATAAAATGAACATTCATGTGTTTAACTTGAGTGTTTCTTTATTTCATAGATCACATTTCCAATTGGTGCTCTAAAAATGGACCTAGATTTTCTTTCTTGCATTTATGTTTCATATAGTAATTAGGCCCTATGAACACTATTGTGGCGATCTTGAGATAATGGGCTTCATTCGCTTGTCTTACATACGAAGCTCTTCTTCACTTTAGATCCCCTTGTAGGTAGGGAAGGATTTTTTATTATCTTACATGGTTGGGTTTTCAACTTTGATTAGTGTGTGTAAGAAAATACACCTTCATAAAATTAAGATTAAGAGCAACAATTCTATGGAAAGATAATACAAATTAATCTAAGAATTGAAGCTAACAATCTATATCATCTCATGGTTCTCTATCCAAGATTTGTTAAGAGATCTCTTAGGTTTAATCTCTCTCAAGGACAATCCTAGGACGAGATGTGTATGATAAACAAATGCTCAAATCTAGCTAGAATGCTCAAAATGCTCAAAATGTTCCAAGATTATGTTAGAAAATAACAAATGCTCCTAAACATGATATACTAAATGCTATGCAAATGCTGAAATACTCTCAAAATCTCTCAAATGCTCCTCATATGCCTATAGTAAGGATGCTTTTTCTCTTGAAATTCTTGGATCCCAAACACAAAGAAAATGGCTTGTATTTATAGCATTTTCGCAAGGGTAGGGGTTAGAGTGAGTTGATCATGATCAAATTTTGGTTAAGTCAAAAGATTTGAGGTGATCTCAAATGGAGGGAAAATTGGTTGGTTGTCTCAAAGATATTAGAAATTAAATAACTCCATAATTTAATTAAATTAGCCATGGAAGGGTGATTGGGTTGGATTTGATCTTTTTGATTTGAACTATACAATTGAAAAATCAATTGCATAATTTGATTAATCCCTTTAGGCTTGAATTTAATTATTTGATTTCATGATTATTTGATCTTTTAATTTGATTTCATTTTTGTTCATTTTATTTGATCCATTTGTTTTGCATTGAGATGATATTTTAAGGCATTTGGCTGAGATTTATAATTTGGAATGCTTGAGATACACCTGGTCAATTTTAGGTGTCTACAAATGCCCATCTTTGAATTGATGTGCAAAGAACATTGATTCAAAGAAAGCTTGATTGTCCTAATAATTGATTTGATACTGATGAGCTGATTGACTGATATGAAAACCTGATATGAAATCCTAATATGAAAATTTTGATATGAAACCCTGATGTGAAACTCTGATATGAAACCCTGATATGAAATCTCTGATATGAAACCTTGATATGAAACCCTGATATGAAACCCTGATATGAAATCTCTGATCTAAAACCCTGATATGAAATCCTGATATGAAACCCTGATATGATGCTCTGATATGAAACTCCAATTGATAAAGTTTGAAATTTTAGTATCCCAGATTTGATACAAGATATGATGCAGAATCCTAGTTTGATGATATGATGATGCCCCCTCAGAAATGAAATCATATTGATCAGAAGGAAAAGTTGTTGATGAATCAATGTTGAAAGAAGAGATCCAAGATGATTGCATTTCTGATAACAATGATGTTTGGAAAAATGTTGAACAAATGCCCCAGTGTTGTAGAATATGCAGATTAGGTTTTACTGGGTCAAAAATCTCATAAAATAGGGTAAAATAGCTTAAATAGGGTGAAAAACCCAAATTTACTATTCATTTTCACTTTTTATTGTTGAGATTTTGCTTTGAGCCTCTGACGATTGACAATGATGGTGATCCCCATTTAAGAGCACAGGTTTGAGCGAGTGCACAGATATCAGAGACCTCCTGACTACGGGCCTCTAGTGAGTGGTTTGAACTCTCTTAGTGTATTTATTGCTCTTAAAATAGCATTTAATACATGTTTTTACTGCTTTCTAGGAAAAGTTTAGCAAAATGCCGCGTAGGATAGGTAAAATGCCGCGTAGGCCAGGGAAAAGCCACGTCCACGATGTGAAAAGCCACGTAAGTGCAATCTGTAGCCGCATAGGAGCTAGGTCAAAATTGTCACCCAAAAATGTAATGAGCCACCTAAAAACCCTATGTTCTAAAGGCCGCGTATGAGGTTCAAAAAGCCGCATAGGCCTGTAAAAGGCCACCTAATTAGTAAAGCGCCACCTCCAAGTTGTAAAGAGCCACTTTGAAGGTTTTAACAGCCGTGTGGCTTAAAAATTTGCGTACACTAAGTTAATTTTTTCCTACCATTAAATTGAAAAATTAATATAGGAAAACAAGATGAAATCCTTGTGATTGATCGTCCAAATGACCCAATTAGAATCCAAGCTAGAAAATGTTCATCCAGAATGTCACGTAGTGTTGAGGATATTAGAAAAGTCATAATGATGAATGTTTGATAGGTCAATCAAATTGTCCTTGTGTCTCACGATATAGAGGTTAGGAGCAATAAGTTGATATGCTTAAGTTAGAGCAAAGATAGATTTAATGTTTTGATTTATGTAGAATGGTTCACTAAGAGAAAAACTAACATGATTCACTTTGTTTCAAAATGTAGGAGCATTACCGCAAGTTGCAGGTACGAGGTGTAGCATTATGGATTTTTAATTTGGTAGATGAGCTTATGCCTCCTGAGTGGCATACTATTGAGACATGTGGGCTTATTTTCTTATTAGATCTTCCTCGGTTTCAGTTGAACTGAGGTTTGTTGACAGCTATGGAAGAGCAATGGCAGTGTAACCATAATACCTTTCATTTACCTCTTGGTGAGATGAATATTATGCCAGAGGATGTATATAGATTATTGAGGATCCTGACTCATGGAGAGTAGGTGTATTATGATTCAGTGTATGATAGCAATGTTTGCAAACGGGTGTTTGGAGACAACACCATTGATGACGATTGCATTACTTGGGCATAGTTTGCCTCATTTCCCACTCTACTAGCATTATTAGGAGCTGTGATAGGGGGATTAATTTTGCCAAATAGGAGAGGTCATTGTTTTGCGGTCAGATGGGGCCAAATTTTAGAGGACCTGATTGCACATCCACAGAGATTGGATAGGGGTTCTTGTGTTTTGGCTCAGTTGTATCATGATCTTCATGAGATTGTATATCGACGGAGTGCAGCTATTTCTGTAGGTTTGGTATTATTATAGTTATGAACATGGGAGCATCTGCCTATTACAAGGCTAGTCTCAGCTTGAGTTAGGGCTCGTGGTTATCCTTATGCTTTTCTATATGATGGCATGGTTGTCAAGCATTGCCTGGGCAAGGTCAATTTTTGGAGACGTACCATCGATGATATTGATCAGGTGGTATGGAGGTCATATTTGTAGTGTGAGAGGTGGTGGGAGGATGATGACGAGTTACCTTATATTTTTTCACCTCAATGGAAGATAGGCCGATCACCCTTAGTGATTGAGAGATTTTGCTATGGAAGAGTACTCTGTTAGTTCGGCCGGATGTAGGATATGCCGCAAGGTATGGAAATCTATGCTAGAGTACAGGCTGAGAGATCGATGTGGGGAGTACAGGTTGACTAAAGATTAGCTTGTTTACAGATAGATCAGCTTAGGTATGGTGTTTGGGATATGATGCCATAGGTTGAAGATGTAGGGATGTCGGCTGAGCATGGAGAGTGGTTTTTGTGATATCGGTTCATTCGATTCACTGATCCAACCGAGCCCATTCCTGATGTTGATGAGCTCTTAGATGATGACGTTGATGATGGGGATGATGGTGGTAGACCACGTCGGTGCAGAGTTCAGAAGGTACCTAGGGCGCTTCGGGTACAAAGAGCAGCTAGACCTTGGATGAGAGGTGGACATGTGAGAGGCCGAGGTGGTAGATTTAGGCAGCCTTGGCAGAGACGAGCTTGAGTACAAGTAGCTCAAGATCAGGCTCCTTTGAGATTTGATGCAAATTGGGCCAGACATAGTTATAGATGTGTCGAGGTGGCCAGACAGGTTCTAGTTCAGGGACAGATACCAAAGGTGGATCTACAGGTGAGTACGACACAGGTGATACCTTAGGTACCCTTAGCGCCTCAGGAACCACAGGCTCCTCCAGCATCACAGGAACCTCTAGTGCCTCCTGTTATAGATGATATAGTGCAGGATGTGAGGGGTTTATAGGCAGGGATGATTTTAGTGACAGCTAGATTGGATCAGGTTACGACTATGCTGCAGTAGTTTCTAGCTACTCTGGCTCAGTTACCTACCAGTGAGAGCATGAGTCAGGCACCTCTTGGTGCACAGGATAGAGTAGGTGATAGAGATCTTGATGGTGCAGGGGGTTCAGGCACAGTTTTAGCCAGAGATGGATCCGGTGCCCCTGCTAGGTCATGAGACAAATTGGGACCTAGGATATACAACATTGTATCATATGTATATTTGATCAGGAATTTGATGTATGGACCATTTTATTGATGTACCTTTGATGTACTAATTTATGTTATGTACTAATTTATCGATGATGATGTTATGAGATTTCCTTTTATGCATGTCTATATGTTTCTATGATGCATTTATTTCTATTATGCTATGGATGCAAATGTCTTAGAGTAGGACATAAATAAATGGATGCAAATGATGTTAATGAAATTTATCTCTATATGCTTTTCTGATTTAACCATGTATGGATTATGCAATGTAATGAATGCAATACTTAGTGCTTATGGTAAATGAAATGCATCTATCTTTTTTTTTTTTTTGGGGATGTATGCAATTTATTTAATGATATGCAGTTCTAAATGATGATATGGATAAATGAATAATGATTAATGTATCTTTTTCTTTTTTTTCTCTTGACATGAATATATGTAATGAGTAATGATTAATGATGATGAATGCAAAGGAAAATCTCATTTTGAATGACTTGAAACCAATATAATTTGATGAAGTGTTGTCAACTTTTGTCCCCCCCTTGAACTTGGAAAATTTGTAGAAAGGCAAGCCACTTGAGAATTAAGCTTTTGAGAATGTAAGCTAAAATGCAACTTGCGACTAATCTAATATGAATGCAATTAATCTAACATGAATGCAACTAATTGTCCTTGAGGTTTACGAAAGAAATGCAAACTGAGATATACTTTCATCATAGAGTGTTGTGGAACTAGGAGTCGATACAATCCTTACTGGTGCCACTGTGACCATAAGAATATGAATATGACTTTCCCTCGTGTGGTAACCCCTTCTACAAAACCATGTACAACCCTCACTAGTTGAATGACCAACTATGGGAGTATGAATACCGGTTTAATCGGATTCAAACTATGGGAGTATGAATACCGTGATACTTTTGGTTTAATCTTGCAGAAAATAGGAGAAGAGCCACCTATGTGATGCTAAGATCCACTTATGAACACAAAAATTCCATTGTATTATCATTTGGGAAGTAGAGTAAGTCATTTGACTCGGACAGATCCCAATCGATAAGTTTGGGATGCATTAAGGACAAAGATTCATTGATGGGACTTTCATTTGAAGGAGTTAAGGACATGACTTCATTGGATGGTTCATACATTGTATCGTCATGGTCTATGACATGTGCCTCTTCCAGATGGTCCATGGAAGAAGGATCAAAATCCTCTTCATCAAAATCCTCTAAGATTTCTATGGGAAAGAAAGCATGTGGATTAAACACTAGGTTAGAATATCCCACCCACGAAGGTACCCAAGGTTCACCTACCCATTGAGTGAAAAGAGGTTCTTGTTCTATATTCACTTGTTGAGGTTTACTTGAAGTTTGAGTTGAATTCGAACATTGAGCCATATGTTCTTCATTCTCAACTTTAGGAGGATTTGCATAAGAGTGAATGGTATCAACCTCTATGTCATGACAAGATTCTTCGAATAGGGAATCCCACTCATAGTCTCTAGAATCATCTTCACTTTCAGAACCTATCATATGAATATGTGCATGGAAATCATGCATGTGACTTGAACTTTCTCCTTTATGTTGAAAGCCTATGCCAACTTTCTCTTCTTTGGCTCTCCAAACTGGTTCAATAGGTTCTAAAAACCCTCTATGTCGAACTCCTAGGGGTCCTCTTCCCTTATACCCCATTTTCTTCATGATATTAAATCCTTTTCCATATTGATCATTTGGATATTAATATGTTGTACCCTTTCATTGAAATTATCTGAATTGTCATCCTCTTTATAGAGCCATTGTAATACCTCATTATCTTCTTTGTCCTTTTCTTGTTTGTCACATCCCCTCACAAAATGGGAATTGTATTTATGAGGTTGATGATCTTTAGATGGTTTCCCATGTGTTCTTGGAGATGTAGGTAAATCAAAGAGGGAAACAGAATATTCCCCTACTCGTTTTGAGTTAATTTTACATTTTTTCTGAAATTGATGCATTAGGTCACTCATATTTTCATAGTGATCCTTCTTAGTTTGATCTATTTCTTCCTTAGTGGGTTTAGAATATTCCAATCTTAATGTTGAAGTCTAAACAGAAGTATCCTTTGAATTTGAACCCTCATAACTCATCTTTTCTTTTCCCTTAGTTGATGTAGTTGAGTTAGTTTGAATAGGGTTAGGAGTAGATGTGACATTTGAGGTTGGTTCTGACTTTTCCTCTTTGGCTTCTTCCATGGTAATATCAGGGATAACTCTTTCCCTATTATGAGGAATATAAAATTCATGACTTGGCTTTAAAGTATTACAATATTGGAACGGGTTTGAATCTCCTCCAATTGTGATCTCCTCCCCTAGATATGGAAATTTTATGCATTGGTGATATGTAGAAGGTACCTCTTGCATCTCGTGTATCCAAGGCCTTCCTAGTAGGATGTTTTAGGTCAATTTCATGTCAAGGACCTTACATATAGTGTCCTTTTTGATAGGTCCTACTTGAATTGGTAGAACGATCATACCCTTTGAAGATCTTTCCTCTTCATCATAAGCCGTAATAGTGATTTTCTTCTTTAGATCAATGGAAGACTCAGATAACCCTAATGACTTGACAAGGTTTAAAGTGCAAATATTGAGACCAGCTCCATCATCTATGAGAACTCTCTTAACCCTATGTCTTTGGATTAATACCTCTATATGCAAGGGTAAGTTTTGAGGATGTGTGATAGACATGTCATCTTGTTCCAAAAAGGAAAGACAATGTGGGGCTATGAGGTGCCCTACCATGTTCTAAAATTTGTCTTCCTCCAAGTTTATAGGAACTGTGGTCTCACACAAGGCTTTTTCCAGAATCTCCTTGTGCTTAGGAGATAATTTTAACAACTCCAAAATTGATATTTGGGTGGGAGTCTTTTGCAATTGATCCACCAAACTATAAGGCTTTGTGGTGGGTGGTGTTTGTTTAGCCAAAATAGTTCATGTCTTAGGACCAATAGTAATAGGAGTAACCCCTTGTAAGGTAATCATTGAGGCTTGCCCCCTTGTGATAGCATTAGCAGACCCTCAAATAGGTTGGTCTTTAACCACAACAACATTGATGGTATTGTCATAAGTATGAGCAAAGTTAACATTATGACTGCCTTTTACATTATTTGCATTGTTTCCTCCATTGTTGGAATTAGAAGATTCTCCATTTTCATGCTTATAAAAAGGATTTTTAAAGGCTGTGTGATCTTCATTAGTTTGAGGTCCGTCCACCTTTATCACACCATTGTCTATGAGATCTTGTACCACATTTTTGAGACATAGGCAATCATTGGTCTTATGTCCCCTATTTCGATGATAGTCACAATGGTTGTTTTCATTCCACCAGTTTGGCTTGATGTGAGGTTCATATGGTTGAGCCTTTGGTAGATTGATAAGCTTATTTTCAATAAGTGTCCTTAATGCATTTTCCAATGGTTCACCGAAAGTAGTGAATGTCCTCTTGGGTGTAGGTGCAAAGAACGGTTTAGGCTTAGAAGCCCCTTGATTATGCCCAAAGTTGTTATTAGTGTTGTTGTTGAAGGGCACTTTGGGTGCTTGATTCACATTATTGGCTTGAGCTGAGTTTTAGGTGAGATTGAAAGGGATAGATTTTAAATTATTAGCCTCCACCACTCCATCATTAACCACTCCTTTATTGTTGTTATTCTTTGTCTAATATTGACTATTGTTGTTGTTGAAATTCTAATTTTGATTGGTGTTGGAGGTATTGTTGTTGTTGTTGTTATTCTTTTTGTCTTTGTAGAGTTTGATTTCTCCACTTTTTACCAATACCTCTTCTATTGTCACCCCATTCTCAATTAATTCTTGGAATGATCTAGGACATTGTAGCCATAATCGATTGTTCATTTCATGATTCAAACTATTCACAAAAATATCCATGTTTTCCTTTTCGGGTACACTTTGAGGGTATCTAGCAAATACCGCTCTCCATCATTGTAGGAAAAGTAGGAATCCCTCTCCTTCTCTTTGTTTGGTATTGCATAGATTAAGCATTGTAACCTCATGTTTTATGTTATAAGAATAGTGAGTTACAAATTTAGAGGCCAATTCCTCAAAGGTT
>MU223560.1:816481-830640 GCA_018584345.1 Thuja plicata | reverse complement strand
CACGCATTTCATCAATGATATGCTGAATATAATCATAACTAGTATTGGAGTGGACCTCTTGTAGGTCCAACACCATCATCAAAATTCCTGCACTAATCTTCTCTGCATCACCATCTATCCCTAGCACCCTACACAGAGCATATGCAACATACTTGATATAGAAATGTAAATCCTTGTAATAATATGGGCTGGTCCCAGACATAGGATCCAAATATTTTCTCACTTCCTTTAGCATATGTTTTAGAAACTGGCCTTTAGCAATACCAGGCTTCAAAGTATATCTCTGTTGCTGCTTTGTCATGTCAATTTTGTTGGACATGGTGCTGTATAAGTTGAAGGCTTGCATGAATGAATTTCTGTTCAAAATCAATAAGGCAGTGCCATCATTCCTTTTGATTGTCTTTGACAAAACATCATAATGATTGGCCAGGTCTAGGAACAAGTCTACATCTATGAAGACATCAGGAACAATTAACCTGGCTAACCCACAGGTCCAAGGGTTTGACACTGGAATAGCCTTATCAGAGTTCTTATAAAAATAATTAAAAAGAGAAAAACCTATTGTTCCTAGAGTAACAGCATCTCAAATATCTCGATAGTCATCAATGAGCACATTTGCATTTGCCCTTTTGTTTTGAGTCAAAACCAGGAAGCAAACAGAGGAATTCATCTGAATAATTAACTTTGCCCTTGGCCTCGTCCTCCACCTTCTCACTTTCACCACTGGTCAAGGCTAGATTGACCACTCTGTTCATGTTTATAGTGCTTGAATTTCCTTTTCTTTACTAATATTGAAACAAATCTATTACTGAGACTCACAGACTGCCCTATGCACAATTATTTGGAAACAATGAACTTTTAAACCACAGATAACCCTGCAATTCTCTGAATTTTTACTCTGTCAGACAACTTAGCTCTTCCAGTTTTGGAATTCTGAAAGCAAGGTGAATGCAAATGAATAAGCCATCAAATCCTTATATTAACCATTCGAAGTATGTGGCTCATGATTTTTAGAACATCAATTATGTCTTTAATTCGACATACTATGAACATAATTGAAAACCTAGCCGTAGTTTCCTGATCGTGACAGGAAAATAAAATTCATAAAACTAAATTATCGACAACACCTTATAAAATTCAAATGAGCTTACATGTCATCCTAGGATTGGCCCATCGTCATACATCTCATCTACCTTTTTCTGCACAGTAATCAAAATCTAAAAATCTGATTGGCCGATGAATGATTCATACTGACATATTTGATACTGCCGCCTTTTCACAGAATTTTGTATCAAGCAACCACACGACTGCACTTATTTCCTCTGTCACTGACCCCAATCCTTAACCTATGATTTATCTAGAGACATGGCGACTACACAACTTCCTTTACTTTTTCTAACCACAGTCACCATTTGGCAATCATGCGACACAAGGAAATCAAAGTTGCCAGTGGTTATTACTAACCCCCATTATTTTCTGAGACTATGAGACAAACTGTTAGTGTTAACTTCTATAGTTAGCTTTTAGTCGCTAAATGTTATCTTTCCTTTGTAAGACTGCGCGACTGCCCTTAGTCTCCCGATCGCTAGATGAAAATGTTGAATACCAAAACTTCTTGAGACATCGTGACAGGGCATCCTACCCTTTAATTTATCTGACGACCTCGCGACAAGGCATCTTGTCCTTAGACACTGAGTCGTGAGGAATTTTCTCCTTAGCCTCTTTTATTCTTAGACTTGGCGACTACCGTAGGATCTTTCAATGATTTTATCTGACGGCTGTCGCTTAATCGCCAAGTAATTTCTTATACCTTGAAAATATTCTGAGACTTTGCGACCAACAAAAACTCCTAGTTAGTCTCATAGTCGCTGAATAAACTTTTACCTTTAAGTGATCACCTTGAATTCCATTTACCTCCTGACACATGTCTTATCTTGATTGAAATCTGAGCTATCTGGCGATAATTCGACTGTGCTCTATCCAAAATCGCTAAAGGTTAGTCGCAAGGTCTCAGAAGTTTTAACTTAACTAGCATCTTTTCTAGAGACTGCGTGACTAAATCCTTTGCATCACACTTCACATCAGACTCATTTAGCGATTGTGTGACATAAATAAATCACAATGTATCGTAATAAACCCTTAACTGCTGAAAACTTCTATGCGACATCCTGACATGTCTGTGGGCCCCTTGATATATTTCTATTTTGTTCAACAATTTTTCAACTACGCGATACAAAGTAAATCGTGAAGTCTTGGAAAGAAAAAAGGAATATTCTTATGTTGCATGAGACAACGCGACAAAGGCTAATCACAAAGTCTGGGATAAAAAGGAATATGCCATTTTAAGTTATGCGACTAGGCGATTAGAACACAACTCATGACTTAAGAGAGGCAAAAAGGTAACTGAGAAACATAAACGAATAGGAACCAAGGGTTTCTTTTTTAAATTTTAACACTGAATAAGAGCTAGGGTTTCAAGCCTTTTGAATATTATCATAGGTTTAGACTTGAAAACATGAAAAACATGGAGAGGGAAAACCACAAAGCTGAGGGATAGAAACCAAAACCTGGAATACAACCAACAGATCCATTCAATAATATGCATGTTAGTGGTGGAAACAATTCTCCTCCATCCACTCCTCCTAGCACTCCATGAAGTAGGAGACATTCAAGATCACCAGTGCGATCTCCTAGCCCTAGAGGAAGAAGAGATTCTAAACAAGATCATCACAAGAGACAAACCCCTCCTAGGATCTTAAGGTCACCTTCCCAACGTGCTCATTATGGTTCACAATATTGAGGTGGTAGCTCAAACTTTGATCGCACCTCCCAATACTTTATGCAAATGCAACAAGAGCCACTTTTTCAATAGTATGTGGAGAAATATGTGGAGAAAAACATGGATAAGTTCCTAGAGAGCCTATTCAACAAGTGTGCTAGAGTCCCTTACAAATTTGATGTGGATAGAAATATTAAGAAGAAAGGTCCATCCAAAGAAGAGAAGCTTGATGCAATGCAAAGAACAATAGATCAGATGTCTGCACCTAAGAATTATTTCTCATTGGACTCAATTTTTCCTAATCCTTTTGATAAGAGTGTTGACATGAAAGAATTTCCTAGAAAGGTTGAAATTCCTCAATATGACAAATATGATGGGACTGGAGATCCACATGATCATGTGCACCAGTTTTATACCATAATTTTTGAGTTCCATCAAGATGACTCATACCCTATGAGGTTGTTCCCATGAAGTCTTAAGGGACAAACAATGGAATGGTTTATTAAGGTAACTCCTCCTATTAAGACCTTCAAAGAGCTTGTTCACATATTTGTTCAACACTTTGCATACAATGTTTCAAGATCTATCACTTTTTTGGACTTATGTAGCTTAAAGCAGAATCAAGGAGAATAATTTGTTTCTTTCTTGCAAAGGTGGAGACATAAATTCTCTTTCTATTCTAGAACTATTCCTAACAATGAAAATATTGACATTCTTGTTAGTAATTTGGTCCCCAAAATGTGGTATGAAGTTAAGAAAATGGTTTTTGATTCATTTGACACCATGGTTGAGACTACATGTAGAATTGAGGATGTTTTAAAAGAACAAGGAATTTTGAATAAACATGGAGATAACAACAACAATGGTCAAAACAAAAACAACTTTAACAAGGATAAAGGAAGAACCAATATTGGAATAGGAACAAACAAGTGGTTAATGATGGAGTTGTGGATTCCTCCCAACCTAAAGATCAACCTCTGCTTCATTTATCTAGTAATGTTCAAGCTATGAAGCTCAATACATCCAATCAACAAGAAAGTAAGCCAAGCTTCCAAGGCAAGCCTAAGAATGAAAAGCGTCAATTTGCAAAACTTGGTGAATCATATGAGAAAATTTTAAAGAAACTTATTGATAACAATATGGCACATCCTCTTGATGCTATGAATTTTCATATACTAGAAGTTAAACCACATTGGTGGAAGGAGAAAGCCTATTGCGTATTTCATAATGGTATTGGAAATGGCATTGAACATTGCTAGAGATGCAAGCATATCGTTCAAGATCTCATTGAGAGTAAAAAAATTACAATAGATGGATTGAATACCAATGACGATCAAAAGGCATTCAAGGAACCTTTTCCCAAATATGAAAAGGGGGAGACCTCTAAAGATAAGAATGGAAAAGTTGAGGTCAATTATACTTACACAGATGCGGAGAATGTTATCAATATGCTTGAAGTTGTTGAATAAAATGCTAATATGATGAGTGGCGGAGATCCTTATGGTTATGATCTAGATGAAGACTCTCCTCCTATTTTTGATAAAGAACCTATTGTGGTGCTAAGGGGTCCCAACTCTAGAAGGTCGTCTCAAGCCTTTAATGTTGTTACCCGAAGTCAAGGTCCGATTTTAATTAGAGGACCCAATTCAAACCAGTATAGTAAACATAAGCAAGTGGCGTCTAATCCTGCCACCTTGAAACTAGCTATTAATCCTAAGTCAAATTACAATCTTGTTGATCAGTTACAAAGAACCCCCACTCAGATTTTGATCTTTGAGCTCTTAGAGTTGTCCCCAAGACATAAACAAATCCTTGAGGATGCTTTGCACATGGAAAATGTCCCCAACAACTTAGATATTGATCAATTCTAGAATATGGTTAATCATATTGCTACCCCTCATTTCCTTTCATTTTTAGAAGATGATGATAAAGCTTTGAGCCATTTACATAATCTTTCCCTTCATATTGAGGTTATCATACATCACACCTGTGTTAGGCACGTATTGATAGATGGGGGTGTTGGGCTTAATATTTGTTCTTTTAGTCTTTTGAAAGAATTGGGTTATTCTGAAAAAGTCATTGATACCGGAAAAAGGATTACTATCAAAGCCTATGATGGGGCAGAAAGAAGTTCCAAGGGGTTGGCCATCCTTCCTGTTAGGATTGGCCCTGTTGAAAAAGACATTGTATTTCAAATAGTTAATGATGGACCCCTTGCGTATAATATCTTACTTGGTAGGCCATGGATTCATGATATGCAAGCAGTGTCATCTACCTATCATCAATGTGTTAAGTTCCCCTACAATGGAATAGAGATTTGTATACCTGGGGATAAAAATTTATCTATCAATTCAATTTCAGCAGGGGCTCATGTTCCCCTTAATAGAGAAGTAGAATATTTTGGTGCTACCTTAGCTGAATGCAAAGACAAGCTTAAAATTATAGACCTTGGTATGGGGATATCAACTCAACTCCCTCACAACATTACCAGTTTCACCTCAGTATTATGGAAAACCTTCAAAAGACAAGAAACCTTCCTCTTCAGCTATGACTTTATTTGGCAAATTTATAGAATCATCAGTGCCTATTCAAAATAAGAAAGAGGAGACATTTGTTAGAGATTGGATCTATAGAGAAGAAAAATATATGCACAATGAGAACTTTTCTCCCTCTCCTAAGGCTTATGGAAGAGGGTATACTTTTTTCAAAAGGATGGGTTATCCTAGTTATGGCCTTTTTAATCACAATTTGGATGCTAGGTTTGAACCTGTTGATCATGCTCAATTTGGACACAAGTCTAAGAAGCCAGTTGGCCTAGGATTTGACAATTGCAACAAGTGTACTAATCCTCTCTTTGAAAAGTTGGATAGTGATGATGAACCAGAGTATGTACCTAATTTGACAAATCAACAAGATATCTATGAAGATTGGGTCCCTTCCACTAATCTCCTTTGGGGAGATTCAGAAATTTCAGTCACCCATGCATCAGTTGCAACTTTAGAAAAAGAATCAGATATAGAGGATCCTTTGAGAGAGCGTCAACGAAAGAATCTTGTCCATTTAATGGAAAGAGAGTGCTAATTTTGGTGAACCTGGACCTTCTACATCAAGATGTCCAAAACCTTCATGGTGTAAGCATCCTAGTCGTAGTTCAGATACAAGTTCTAATGAGTATGAATGGGACTCTTTTTTGGAGCCCTCCACAGTTGATAGAGATATTGATGTTATTCACACTTTTAGTTCTCAACTCGAGGTAGCCAACGAGTCACATGTAGGATTAGAATTTTTGAACCCACATGTTTCCTTAGTGGATGATTGTTCACTTGTTAGGGTGAATCGTGATTTGGGTAGCTTAGAGGGATACTTGACAGACTCTGACTCTTCAGTCACCAGCGATAATATCATTCATATTTATAGCCTTGAACCAGTCATTGATTTACCCCTTATTCATCTTGACCTCATTGATTGGTCCCAACACTATGAAGAACCTAAGCTTTTAACATTCCAAAATGATTATGAGATAGTTTTTTATCTAAATTCCATTGAACCTGTAGTCTCTTACACCAGTGAACCAGCTACCAGTATGATCGAACCAGACATCAAGTACCTTAGTCACAAGATAAAAAGAAAAGAAAATAAAAAGAATAGGTGTTCTGATGGCGAAAACCACTATGTGGCAGTGTCAGGACCGAAAAAAGTAAAAATAAATGACGTATCCAAGGGTGAAAACCTCTCTAAGGCACCTAAGGATGAGGTACTTGATCATCTCCCCAGCTATTTTCAAGATTGATCTTCAGTGCTTATTGAACCAACACAAGCAGTCAATTTGGGTATAGATGAGGCTCCACAAATAGTACATTTGGCTGATTCCTTGTCACCTCAAGAAAAAGAAGCATATACTAAGTTCTTATAGGAAAAGAAGATCAATTTTGCATGGACTTATTCAGATGTGCTAGGATTGGACATAAATCTTATCATGCATCACTTATCTATAGCTCTAAATTTCAAACCAGTTAAACAAAAATTGAGAAAGATGCATCCTCACATAGCTCTTCTAGTCAAAGAAGAATTAGAAAAACTCCTTGGTGGAAAATTCATAAGAGTTATTGCCTATGTTGAATGGATATCCAACATTGTACCAGTTTCCAAACATGACAAATCCATTCGAGTTTGCACAGATTTTAGAGATCTCAATAGAGCATGCCCAAAGGATGAATTTCTACTTCCCAATATAGACATGATAGTGGATATGACTAAGTGTTATGAGATTTATCCCTTGATGGATTTTTTTTTGGATACAATCAGATTAAGATAGCTCCTGAAGATCAAGAAAAGACTGCATTCACTTTTGCATGGGGTACCTATTGTTGGAACATTATTCCCTTTGGATTAAAAAATGTAGGAGCTACCTATCAAAGAGAAATGAAAACTATTTTTCATGACATGATACATAAAAATATGGAATATTATGTAGATGACACCTTGGCCAAGACTAAACAAAGAGATACACACTTAGATAATTTAGAAGTCATTCTAGATCACATGGAACAATTTCAACTAAGGTTAAATCCTAAAAAGTGTGCATTTGGAGTCACCTCTTGAAAATTACTTGGTTTTATCATTTCAGCAAAAGGAATAGAGGTGGACCCTGAAAAAGTTCAAGCAATTATAGATATGCCACCTCCTAAGAACATTAGTCAAATGAGGATTCTTCAGGGACGTCTTCAATCTATAAGGAGATACATTTCACAATTGGCAGATAGAGCTCAACCTTTCAACAAGAATTTACATAAGGGAGTCAAATGTGTTTGGAATGAGGATTGTCAAAAGAGAATAGATCAAATCAAGAATTACTTGGAAAATCATCCTATTTTAATTCCTCCTATCCAAGGGAAACCACTTATCCTATACATTTCAGCAACAAAATCTTCCTTGGGGGCATTACTAGCTCAACTTGATGAAAATGGGAAAGAAAGAGCAATATACTATAGCAGTCATACTCTTGTTTCATATGAGGTTAATTACACTATCGTTGAGAAAGCTTTCCTTGTTGTTGTGTTTGCTTCCCAAAAGTTGTGACATTACATGCTTGCACACACTATACACCTCATAGAAAAAATAGATCCACTAAAATACTTGCTAAGTAAGGCTGCCCTCACAGGTAGACTTGCTAAATGGATGATGATACTTTCAGAGTTTGACATAGAGTACATTGAGAAAAAAACAATAAAAGGACAAGCCATAGTAGATCAATTGGCTGATTTCCCATTACAAGATAATGCACCTATTCATGTTGACTTCCTAGATGAGCACCTCATGTATATGACTGAAAGAACATGGAAGATGTTCTTTGATGGATCTTTTATGCAAAATGGTTCAGGAGCTGGTGTGTTGTTTGTTTCTCCTCATGGGTACATGATTCCTAAGTCTTACAAATTATTTTTCCCATGTACAAACAACATTGTTGAGTATGAAGCTTTAACAAATGGAATTAAGATGGCCATAGAATGGAGAATCATAGAGTTACACATCTATGGGGATTCATAGCTGATAATCAACCAAGTTAATGATGAATATAAAAAAAAAACATGAGAAAATGGTACCTTACAAGAAAATGGTTGATTCCTTGAAATGATACTTCACATTTGTCACATTTCAGCAAATCCCTAGAGCAGAAAAAAAGTAGTTGATGCTATGGCTACACTTGCTTCACTCCTTCAGCTAGATCAACATGAATCCAGATTTTAATTCCTGGTGGAAGAGCTACATCACCCTATCTTTGAATCCCAAGAAAGCCATGTCATTTTTACTCTTGTTGGTCATGATTCATCTCGTTATGGTGTCGTTTACTCATATCTTCATGATGGCATTATACCTGAAACCTTTAATTGATTTGAACGCAAAAACCTTACCCAAAATGCCTCTCACCATTCCCTTATCACTGGTGATTTGTATAGGAGGGGTCTAGATGGAATACTTCTTAGATGCTTAGAAAAGGAATAATTTGACCAAGCGTTAGTTGACATTCATGAGGGCATCTACGGGGGACACTCCAATGGTCTTACCATGGCCTGAAGGTTGTTTAAGGTGGGGTACTATTGGCCCACGATGCAGATTGATGCAGTAGTTTTTGCAAAGTCATGTGAAAAGTGTCAAAAACATGGTAACCTGATACATGCTCCAGGCAGGGAGCTTAGTCCTTCTATGTCTCATTGGCCATTTTAGCACTGGGCCTTTGATCTTGTTTGGTAGATTTATCCCAACTCATCAGGTGGACACAAGTTTATCATCACTTCTACTGATTACTTCACTAAATGGGTAGAAGCTATCTCACTTTATGTTGCCTCAGGAAAGATAGTCTCTCTATTCATTCTGAACCATATGATTTGTTGATATGAAGTGCCTTCTGAGATTATCACTGACAACGGAGGCCAGTTTAAAAATAAGGACCTTAAACAACTCTGCAATAAATTTAAGATTAAACAACATTGTTCCTCTATTTACTTCCCGCAAGGAAATGGTCAAGCAGAGGCATCAAATAAGAAAATTCTTAAAATATTACATAGAACAGTCTGTAAGAATGGTAGAGATTGGCATTTATAGATAAATTTGGCTTTATGGGCCTATAGAACAAGTATTCATACTCCTACTGGGGCTACTCCTTTTGCCCTTGCATATGGCGTTGAAGCATTGTTACCTTTGGAGGTTGAGATTCCTTCACTTAGAGTTTCTCTCCACGGTCTAGTTACAGATGAAGACTACCACGCCATGAGACTTCAAGAGTTAGAACTTCTAGATGAAAAATGTCAAGCATCATTTGACCATATGAGGGTTTATCAAAAGTGCATGTCCAAAGCCTTCAACAAAAAGGTTCACCCTAGAGAATTCCAAGTGGGAGATCTTGTCCTACATGAAAATCCTAAGAACCAACAGCATAGAGATCAAAAGGGAAAATTTGAACCTAATTGGCTTGGACCTTACATCATTACAAAAACTTTTCGGTCTGGTGCTTATTTACTATCTACATAAGAGGGAGAACAACTCCCTGATCCTATCAATGTCTTGCACCTAAAGAAGTTCTATCCATGATGCCCATTTTGTCTGGGGGCATCCCTTTGTACATAATTATTGATCCTAAAAAAATCCCAAACAATGATATATGGTCAAAAATTCTAAAAATCAGATAATGTCCTGAAAAAATGATCATCTTAGTGAAAACCTAGCAATAGGTGCTTTGATGTATCTCCAAAAAAATTATATATTCCAAAAATAAAAAAAAATAAAAAAAATTCAAAAAATATAGAAAAAGTGCCTTTGGTGAAAACCTGGAAACAGGCACCTTGGTAGCAAAAATTCAAAAAAATTATAAAAAGTTTTGAAAAAAAAATGAAAAAAAAAATGAAAAAAAATGAAAGAGAAAAAATTTGTAATAAAATCCAAGTGGTGAAAACCTGGAAACGGATGCTACTTGAGGCCTTTGCACCCTTATTTCTTAGCGCGTGTCTTCGACACTTAGCCTTTCTCCATCATACCTTGTCCTTGTTGCCTTGGTCTAGAATCAATCTTTTTCTTTGTCTAGGGAGCATACCTATGTTAGTTTTGGTCTCTTGGATGCATTAGTCTTTAGGACGCCTCACAAATGGTGGTTTTCAATACCACCCCAACTGTATTTTTAATACAACTCCTAACATCAAGTGTTTTTCAACACTTAATGGTTTGGTCTTACCCAGTTTTATCATGTGGTTTTACCTACTTGTAGGCATTCAATCCTTATCCTTAGAACTCAGTTTCAGTTAACACACTTAAATTTTTAAACACAAAACTTAATGCTTGAGCTATGTCATGATCTTTTCCTTGTGTGCTGACTGTTATTGATTTTTGTTGAGTGTCCTTGTCTCATACGTCTCTTTGGGATGCATAGCTAGAGGACTTGGGGCATGGAACATGTTTTTATTTGCTTCGTGCATTATGCTTCACTATTTTTGCACAACCGTTCTGCTGGTCATCCTGGCCTCTATGCTTTGATCTGAGCATGGTTTTGCTATATTAAATTGGGTAAGATAACATCACAGCCATCTTGACCTTTATGTCTTTTATGCTTATGTTAGAATCTTTCCACATTCCAATCCGATATAAATCACATTCATATCTTCATGGTTGCGCTTGTGACTAGTGATGATTGTGTGATTTTCCAATGTCAGTTAATAATGGCCCAATGATGAAAATAAGTTCCTTAACATTCTCTAATGAATGATGAACACAAAGTCCTATGTTACAGTTGCTCTATTTTCAAGTACACCTTTGCATTTTCATGTAGCTTGCATTGTTAGACCTCATGTTAGTTTGCATTTTTAGGCCGCATTATGAGTTTGAGAGGGTTTCCTAAATCTTTCTTGTCGACTTTTAATCAACTGTGATCACATTCTGATCTTCATTTCCTTATCTTCTTTCATGATCTCAATCAAAATTTTCTATCTTAAACAGTTGATTGATTTTGGGGCATTCTCTTTCCTAAGGCAAATTCTCTTTCTTCTCTCCATTTCTTTCTACCTCTTCCAAACTTATATCTTCCATTCACTTTCACCCCACTTCTTTTCTTATAATTCAATCTTGGGGCATAATTTTTCATGCTTGATGATCTACCTTGGTTCTTTGATCCTTATATCTTTCATCTTACATCAAGAACCTTATCTTTAGCTCAATTTGATCAAATTTATCAATTTATTGTTTCTCCTCTATCTCATTTCGATTTCGATCACAAGGGGGCAGTACCTATCAAACTTCAATCTTTGATTCAGCTTTATCAATCCTATCATTTTTTTTCTTGGGGAAACCTTGCTTCATATTCTTATCTCGGACTTGTCAATTACTTACAAACAACGGTGTTGACCTTGTCTTATTTTGTAATTAGCTTATTTTTTGTTCCAGTGTCAATTACTTATTTACAACAGTGTTAATGTCTGTGTTGTTTTGTAATCCCAAATCGATCTCACACTTCAACTCCATTCTTTGGCTACATGTGTTCCCAGAATGATCACACATTAGTCAAAGAGGGGCAAATGTATGCGCCCTAAAATGGTCGCCTGGACTATGGGCCCCATTTATCATTTTATCAATTTCCTAAACCAATGGTTTGGAATATTTTCAATTCAAATCAACTTCCTTGATCAAATTGTAATTAATTCAATTATTTCAATATTTCCTAATGTTTGATCATTTTTATTTAAATAAAAGATTTAATCTCCCTTTTAATTAAATAAAATTCATCTTATTTAATTTAATTAAATTTCTCCCTTTTAATTTAATTAAATTCATCTTATTTATTTAAATTAAATTCCTCCCATTTAATTAAACAAAATTCTTCTAATTTATTTAATTAAAAGAAAACCCCTCTTTTAATTAAATAAATAAAAATCCCCACTTAAAGCACTTTATTTGATGAAAAAGGAAATAAATTAAATAAAAATGAAATAAAATCCCTTTTTTCTTCACATCCTCCTAAGTGGTGAGATTTTTGCCTCTTAATCATAGCATTTGATTTTTGCCTCTTAATCTCAACCATTCACTTTCCTTTAAAAGGAAACCTCTCCTCATTCATATAATCTTTTTCATAGTATTGTTATGCTGCAGGTTTGAAGAGCAATTTTGGAGGAGGATTTGAGCACTCAAGCTTGGATATTGCAAATTCTCTCTTCTTGTCTTCTTCTTCTTGCATCCATGGCTATTCATGTAGATTAGATTTATATTATATTAGCTTACATATTTCCTTTCATATATTAATCATGCATTGTTAACATTTAGATTAATTTCCTTTCTTGCATTGCAATCATATAGAGTAGATCTCATTTTCATGCATTGAATCTCTCATTTCATGGTGTACTTGCATGGGCACAACTAGGTCAATCTGAGGGCCTCCATTACAAACCTTTGCACTTCATGACTAGAGAGCTATGAGTCGATATTTGAGGCCTCATTCTTGAGCAACCTTGGATGGAATGACCCATAGAAGTGTGACACATTTTATGCACACATAAGTGTTCCAATGTGTCGAAAGGGGTCATTAGGTCTTCCTCGAGGTCCCAACGCATAAGAAGGTGTACTAGGACCCTTTAAGATCCTCTTTGATGCCCGGGGACACACCGAAACACTTAGGTGTGTCCCAAGGGGTCCTATGACCCCTTGGGACACTCTTGAGTGTTCCAATGTGTCGAAAGGGGTCATGGGCACTTCCTAGGGGTCCTAACATGTGAGAAGGTGTACTAGGACACCTTAGGTCCCTCTTTGACACCCAGGAATACATTACAACACTCAAGTGTATCCCAAGGGGTCCTAAAACTTCTTGGGACAAACATGAGTGGTCCAATGTGTTAAAATGGGTCATGGGGACTTCCCATGACCCCTTTTAAAAAATTGGAACACTCAAGTGTGTCCCAAGATGTTGTAGGACCCCTTGGGACATAGTTGAGTCTTCCAATGTGTGTCTGGGGGTCAAAGAGGGTCATAAGGTGTCTTAGTACACCTTATCACACGTTAAGACCCCTAGGAAGACCCCATGACCCCTTTTGTAACATTGGAACACTCAAGTGTCTCCCAAGAGGTCATAGGACCCTTAGGACACAATTGAGTGTTCCAATGTATTATTAGGGATAAAAGAGGGACCTAAGGGGTCCTATTACACCTTATCACATGTTAGGAACCTTAGGAAGTCCCCATGACTCCTTTGGACATATTGGAACATTCAAGTGTGTCTCAAGAGGTTATAGGAGCCCTTGGGACACACTTGAGTGTTCCAATGTGTCCTATGTGTCAAAGATGTTCCTAAGGTGTCCTAGTACACCTTCTCACATGTTAGGACCCCTAGGAAGACCCCATGACCCCTTTTAATAGACTGGAACATTCATGTGTGTTCCAAGAGGTTACAGGACCCCTTGGGACACAATTAAGTGTCCCAATGTGTTCCTGGGGGTCAAAGAGGGACCTAACAGATCCTAATACACCTTATCACTTGTTAGGACCCCGAGGAGGTCCCCATGACCCCTTCTGACACATTAGAACACTCAAGTCCCTATGACCCCTTTCAACATAATAGAACACTCAAGTGTGTCCCAAGAGGTTGTAGAACCCGTTGGAACACACATGAGTGTTGCAATGTGTCCTTGGGGGTCAAAGAGGGTCCTGATGGGTCCTAGTACAACTTCTCACATGTTAGGACCTTAAAGAAGACCCTTTCGACACATTGGAGCACTCAAGTGTGTCCCAATAGGTTGTAGGACCCCTGGGGACATGGTTGAGTGTTCTAATGTGTCCCCGGGGGTCAGAGAGGGTCCTAAGGGGTCCTAGTACACCTTCTCACATGTTAAGACCCCTAGGAAGTCTCTTT
>MU223560.1:776557-816445 GCA_018584345.1 Thuja plicata | reverse complement strand
TGTACGACCCCTTGGGACACACTTGAGTGTTCCAATGTGTCCACAGGGCTCAAAAAGAGACTTCCTAGGGGTCTTAACATGTGAGAAGGTGTACTAGGACCCCTTAGGACCCCCGAGGACACATTAGAACACTCAACCATGTCCCAAGGGGTCCTACAACCTATCGGGACACACTTGAGTGTTCCAATGTGTCGAAAGGGTCTTCTTCAGGGTCCTAACATGTGAGAAGTTGTACTAGGACCCCTCAGGACCCTCTTTGACCCCCAAGGACACATTGCAACACTCATGTGTGTTCCAAGGGGTTCTACAACCTCTTGGGACACACTTGAGTGTTCTATTGTGTTGAAAGGGGTCATAGGGACTTCTTAGGGGTCCTAACACGTGAGAAGGTGTACTAAGACCCCTTAGGTAGCTATTTAATACTCGGGGATAGATTAGAACACTTAAGTGTGTCCCAAGGGGTCCTACGACCTCTTTGGAAATACTTGAGTGTTCCAATGTGTCAAAAGGGGTCCTAGTACACCTTCTCACGCGTTAGGACCTCTAGGAAGACCCCATGACTCGTTTTGACACATTGGAACACTCAAGTGTGTCTCAATAGGTCGTAGGACCCCGTAGGACACACTTGAGTGTTGAAATGTGTCCCTAGGGGTCAAAGATGGTTCTAAGGGGTCCTACTACTCCTTCTCACGTGTTAGGACCACTAGGAAGACCCCATGACCCCTTTTGAAACATTTGAACACTCAAGTGTGACCCAAGAGGTTGTAGGACCATTAGGGACAGAATTTAGTGTTCCAATGTGTTCATGGGGGTCAAAGAGGGACATAAGGGGTCCTAATGCACCTTATCACACGTAAGGACCCCTAGAAAGTCCCCATGACCACTTTCAACACATTGGAACACTCAAGTGTGTCCCAAGAGGTCGTAGGACACCTTAGGACACACTTGAGTGTTCCAATGTGTCCCCGAGGGTCAAAGAGGGTTCTAAGGGGTCTTAGTACACCTTATTGCATGTTAGGATCCCTGAGGAAGACCCCATGACCCCTTTCGACATAGTGGAACACTCAAGTGTGTCCCAAGAGGTCGTATGACCCATTGGGATACAATTGAGTGTTCTAATGTGTTCTCAGTGGTCAAAGAGGGACCTAAGGAGTTCTAGTACACCTTATCACTCGTTAAGACCCCTAAGAAGTCCCTATTACCCATTTTGACACATTGGAACACTCAAGTGTGTCCTAAGAGGTCGTGCCAAAACTTGTAGTGAGGGTCAGTTGAAATTAGCTCTATAGTGTATCTTTCAAACCATTCATCCTGGCATCAAACCATCTACTCCATTGGCTCTGGTTGCTTGGGTAGACACTAAAGACAACCCTATTCCACCCAAAGAGTCACTAGAACACTCACAACCACACTCGACCCAAGTATCCCCAAAGTGCACTAAGCATGATTGGGAAGCTACCTTCCAAGGCTCTTATCTCAGACCTTGTGATAGGTATTGACAAACCATTAGGGGCTACAGGATCATGTTGTCAAGGTATACAACAATCTCTTTCATTTTTGGGTGATTCAACTTCATTTGAATTTGGAAAAGAAATATCAAGCAATGCCAAAACTTGCAGACATGGTCAATTGAAAGTAGCTTTATAGTGTATCATTCAAACTATCTGTCCTGACATCAAACCATCTACTCCATCATCTCTGGTTGGCCGAGAAAACACCAATGACAACCCCATTCTGCCAATGGAGTCACTAGAATTCTCGTGACCACGCTTGACCCAAGTGTCTACAAGGTGCACTAAGAATTATTGGGCATTGACCTTCCAAGGCTCGTATCTAATACCTCATGAGAGTTATCGACAAACCATCAAAGGCTACAAGATCCTATTGCCAAGGTCTACAACAACCTCTCTCTATTTTTGGTGATTGGAATTTGTTTGAATTTGGAAAGGAAATATTAGTCAATGCCCAAAATTTTACTAAGGGTCAGTTGAAAGTAGCTCTATAGTGTATCTTTCTAACTGTCCATCTTGTTATCAAACCGTCTAATCCATCGACTCTAGTTGGCCAGGTAAAAGCTAGTGACAACCCCATTCCGCCCATGAAGTCACTAGAATAATCATGACCATGCTCGACCCAAGTGTCCCTAAGGTGCAATAAGAATAATTAGATCATATCTTAGACCTCATGAGAGGTATCGACAAACCATTAGGGACTATGGGATTATGTTTCCAAGGTCTACAAAAAACTCTCTCAGTTTTGGGTGATTCAAATTTGTTTAAATTTGGCAAGGCAATCTCAGTCAATGCTAAAACTTGTAGTGAGGGTCAGTTGAAAGTAGCTCCATAGTGTATATTTCAAACCATCTATCCTAGCATCAAACCATTTGCTACATCGACTCTGGTTGGCCGGGTAAATGCCAGTGACAACCCCGTTCCACCCATGGAGTCACTGGAATGCTCACAACCACATTCGACCCAAGTGTCCCCAAGGTGAACTAAGCACAATTGGGCAGTGATCTTCCAAGGCTCATATCTTGGACCTTGTGAAACATATTAAAAAACCATCAAGTGCTATGTGATCATGTTTCTAAGGTCTACAACACTCTCTTTCTCGGTTTTGGGTGATTCAACTTTGTTTGAATTTGGCAAGGCGATCTCAGTTGATGAAAAAACTTGAAGTGAGGGTCATAGCACCAAATTGAGTTTTTTTTCTCTAATTGGGACTAAATTATGATACTGTCCAAAGGAGAAAGCTCTAGGAGCATTTTCTTAAATGGGTTCCTTTGTAAAATGGAGCAATTAGGCCTAGGTATGTGACTAAGGACAATAATTTTTTAGCATGATGTTACAAAACAATGTGGATTGAGTTTGACATATGTTTTATAACTTGATAAAGGGTATATAAAACACTTATTTTTTTGGTATTATTCTAGAAACTTTTGGAGAAAACAACAAAAAACAATTGTTGTTAAACGTTTTGGAACATGATTGTGTGCCTAGAAAGGACATTTTGGATTTTGGAGTAAAACTATGCAAGAGAAGAGCTTGGGAATTTGAAGATAAGATAAACCAAGTGTGTTAAGTCCCTTGGAGGGTTTATAATCAACATTTGTAGTGAGGATAAAGTATTTGGGTCAGAGAATCTATTCGGGAAAATGTAGATAATCAAGCAACATGAAGCATGTTTGAATGAATGGGCATGAAGTTGGTAGAATAAACTTAAGATGTGGAGTATAGTGGTCCAAAGTATGATGTATTTGACCATTGATAGGTGTATTGAAATGGGTTAGGTCTAAAACTTGATGCATTATTGAAGGAAGGATTTGGGTATTGTTATAGAACAAAGGATAATTTGAGTGGTCTCACTAATTGATTGTATCTATTATATCAAATTCAAAAAAATTGACATATAACTTCAACAAGATATAATTTAAATCATAGTGATAATCAAATATAACTTAAAAATATAACCTCAAAATATAACAATCATAATCATAGTGGGGCAGGAGCACATTAAGGTCTTATGAAGGTCTTCAAACATTTTGGCTTTTAGGATGGTTTATCCAACCACCAAGGTAATAAGGACTAAAGTATAAAGTCCCAAGGTTGTTTTGGTGTGTGTTTAGAGGCAAGAGTGTTTAGAGTCTAGTGTTTGGTGTGATCAATTAGGCTCTAGTGTCAAAGTCATAGGTAAGTCAACAAAGGGTCCAAAGATTGACAAAGAATCCAAAATGGAGTGGCACTTTTGATTTTGATGTTTTTAAGTCTTTTAAGGTCTTATGTAATGGTGTAGATTCGAATTGAACCATTGAGAGAAGTGGAATGACAAAGTGGCAAAAGTTGTAAAAGTTTCTCATGACAACTTTGCAAAGTTTTCATGACAACATTTCCTAAAAACTAGGAAATAGCTTTAATGATGTTGTAATCCCAAACTAAGAGTCCAAACAAGTGGTTGTAGACTATATAAGGTCAAAAAAACCCTAACCTAAGGGTTGGAAGTGTTAGTCTATAAATTTTTCTTTGAGAAGGATATAATTCACTGTGTTTTTGTAACAGAGCCTTCATCCAGTCATTTAATGGATTGAAAGGATTGAACTACTGCATTGATAATTTACTTTGTGTCATGTAATTACTTTATGTGGCATTGGTTTAGATGGTTAGTACTTTTTTTTATCCTTTTATAAATTTCTTTTGTTTCACTATTTCGTTGTCTAGTTCAAAGCTAGTCTTGTAAATATGAACCCCACTTGAGTTCCCATTGTTAAAATTCCATGGCCTCTTGGAATCAAGTAGGGGACCTTTTATATATTTTGAATATTGTCTATGGAGTCATTGTATGTAGGGGAACTAATTTTTCCATCAATCCCTAGGCGAGTGTAGAGGCATTCTAGTTAGAGGCTTGTACACACCAGTAGGAAGAAAGCTTGCTAATTGGATTGGTTTGAGCCAATAAATGGTGGGATCATCTAGGGGTATGTTTCCTTGGTAAGCGAATAAAAGGAGGATATTGGAGGAGTTGATTGGATCACCTAATAAATGCAAAGAAACTAGACTGGTTCACATGCCCTTTAAACCCTTTAAAATAGGGGTTTGGTTAAATTCCTATGTACGGACATGGTGGGGGTATAAAACCTATAAAATCCTAGAGCCTAGGTTGGACCTATGAAGAATCCATAATTGGTTCAAAGGTTTATAAAGGATATTTTAGAAGAAATCCAAGATTTCAGTGTTTAGGAGGCAGAATTAGGCCAAAAAGGCTACAAGGCCTAAAATCCTGAAAATTATGAACTCGATTAGAAACCTTTAAAAGAATCCATCTAAGTGGATCAGAATTGGTTTAAAGTGACCTAGGAATGGTCACGATTCCCATTCCTATTGCCAAGAGAATATTTCAAGCAAGGTGTCTCAATGGAGCCTATGGGTGCATTATTGGATTGAGAGGGATAGTAGAAGGAATTGAAGTTGTTGGTAATTTCTAAGGGAAGTATGGGATCATAGAGTTTTCCTCTAGATAGGGTAGAGAAAGATAACCTAGAATACCAAAGAAAGGTCTTAGTTAGAGAAACAATGCTCTTGTGGTTAGAGCTCCCCATCAAAGTGGTATCAGGGCCATTAGAAGACTTGGGAAGTGGATAGTGTATGACAGAGAGAAGAGAATCTGTTGGAGAAAGCACCATGGTAACCAATACGGAATTTCCAAGGGACTTGTCAAAGAAACATGTAATTAATAGACTTCTAGAAGAAGCTATGGAGGAGATGAAGATAACATTAGCAGAAGTTGTAGAGACTACAAGAAAGATGAAAGAACAAATAGGAGAGGTTAAATATAAAGGAAAGAGTCAAGTTGAAGAGGAGGAAGAACCAGAACCGTACCCTCCATTACCCTACGAATCATTCCTCAATTCCCTCAAGGCATTAAGTGGAAATGCATAGAGGGCATTCCAATTTTCTCTAGAAAATGGATGTTGAGTTAGTGATGGAATGGATTCAGGGTATGGAAAACCATTTTGAATGTGATGGGATTACAGATGAAAAGAAGGTGAGGATATCCAAATCAAGGCTAAGAGGACAAGCATTAACTTGGTGGAAGTTCTTGCAGAAAGAAAGAGAGAGAGAAGGGAAGAAGCCAATATCAAATTGAAAAGCTATGGTGGCTAAGGTGAAGTAAAACTACCTACCAGAATATTATGACATCCAATTACACAAAAGGAGACAAAATCTTAGACATAAAGATTTAGATGTGGCATTCTATACCAAAGAGTTCCAAAAGCTATGCCTTAGGTCAAGAGTGCAAGAGGTAGAAAGAATTAAAGTTTCTAGGTATCTCAATGGCCTTAGGTAAAACATACAAGAAGATTTGAGCGTCTTTAATTTAACTTCTATCCATGGGTGTTTTCAAATGGACCTTAAGGTGGAAGAAAAACGTAGAAAGAAACAAGATTCCATCTCTAGGGGAAGAGGAAGAGGTAGAGACTCTAGAGGAGGACATAGAGGTTGTTCTAATGGAAGGAACAATGATACCAGAAGCCAATGAGACTCTAGGTTTGTTGAAAAAAACCATGATTTAAGTAATAGGGGAGGATATAATAGAGGTAGAGGTGTTCATAGTGGTGGAAGAGGTAGATCATGTGGATTTGGAATAAGCTCACATTTTGCTTCAATAAAGTATTATAACTATGGCCAATTGGGTCACCCTACCTATAGGTGTCTAGATAAGACAACATCTTCACAAGGTGAGAAGAAGATTGCATATGTGCAAGAAGAGGACATAACTAAACAATCAGAGATAAGTTTGGATTGAGAAAAGGGAGAGAACCTCATGCTTAGTAGGATTTTGATCAAGGAACCTACAAGGGATTAACACAAGCAAAGAAGGGCTCTTTTTAGGGTCAAGTGTAATTGTAATATCTAAAAATGTTGTGTTTTGAATATAAGATACATTAAATTTGAATATATTATGGGGGTAAATAAGATGCCCTCCTTCTATCCCTAGATATGCAAATGAAAGATCCAAGTTGAACAACCCAAGAGGAAGGATCAATGCATAAATAAATCAATCATTTGGAAACAAGAATAAGGAAGGAAGATCTTAATTACCCCAGTTTGAATTTTTAATTTGAATGTGAAATAGATGTAGAAATATTGATAACCCTAATTGAAATGAATCAGAGAAATGTACTAACCTTGAAATATTGTAGATCTGTAGAATGTTGTTTTCTGAAGCCTGTGTTGAGTCTCTAGAAAATCCAAGACCAAATCTGGAATAGAAACATAGAGACGGATAAAACCCAGAAATATTTTTCTGTTTTGAGATAGTTTTGATTTGTACCCTCAAGTTAATGTCATGATTGTATAGAATTTCCAATTGAGCCCTAGGTCACAATCGACCTAAAAAGTCTCAGACTGGAATTCTATTTTCAGATCTTGGAATTTTTCCGAAAAGGGTATCTAAATCTCCATCCCAATCTATTGTTCTGAACCTGTACCTACAAGAAAAAGGGGTTTTTTTTTTTGGGGGGGGGGAGGGGTTTGCCTTGGTAAAACCCTGGTTTTGGAATTAACCTCAAATATATAATTGAAATAGAAGAATTAAACAAAGTAAATGAAACAATTCACCTTGCTCTTGTAAAAGTCCTTGTGGAGGATTCAAATCCTTGAATCCACAAGTATAGATGCACAAAATGAATGTAGAATGTAGAATTTAGAATGTTGGATGTATTTAATCAATTGCTTATAGATCTTAAACACAAATCTTGAATGGGTTCTTGAATTGGAAGAGGCTTGGAGGAATGTAGATGGAGAACTCTTCAACAAGAGGGCTCCATGGAGCTTGAATCCTTCAATGGCCACCAATGGATCCCCTTGATGAAAATGGATGCTTGAGAAGTGCTTGAGAATGGATTAATGCTTCAATGGCTTCTTGGCTTGCTTCAAATATTCCTTCTTCACCATTGGGATTCACTCTTCAAGTCTTGAGATTTTGCAATTATCAAGTCTTAGTGCTTATAATCATGCTTAGAAAAATGCTTCTTGATGGTTAGAGAAAATGAGAGGAGAAAGCTTCCTTTTATATGAAATTAGGGAACAATTTTCTAGAGAGGCTAACATAGGAGAGTTAAATTTTAATTGGACCCATGGTTGGAAAAAGTGGAAATGGGGCAGAACAGGTGGATAAAGCTAGATCAAAGTTAGAAACCTATTCAAGGTGCTTGACATGACCCCAACCCACTTACTCAAAAGGCTAAACTAGTCTACCATGGAAGTGCTTCCATTTTTTGACTATACATTTAGCCCCCACTTTAGCAAGAGTATAGACTCGATATAAAATCTTGGTAAAGGAGATCATAAAGAATAGATAATCTTATTGGAATCATAAGGGACAAAGAAATATTGAAGCTCCCAAGGGAATTAATTCTATATCAACCCTAAGATCATGATAAGAGAGACATCACCAGTTAAGGAGAGAGAGAGAGAGAGAGAGGGTATGGTTACCTTGTCCAATGAGAACTTATGTCCCATTGTGAACCATACAAGGAAAAAAGTGTAACTAGAAAGATGGAGTTGAACCGCCTAGTGAATGTGGCTACTCACTAGTTAACCCATCAAGGAGATCTATTCTTAAGGACACCTTCAGACCTTAAGGGATCAAAACATTGTATATTGAAACTAGAGGGATCAAGAGATCCATGCAAATTTAAACTGGAGGGATCAAGAGATCCTAAAAAGTGAAATGTCCATGCTTTAAGGATTAGTCTTTAATCCATAAAGGGAAAAAATTTTAAGTTTTGAAAATATTTTGAATGTGTGTGTGTGTGTGTGTGTGCAAAAGGTGAGTAGAGCATATGCCCCCACATGAAATTCATTGCTAACACTTTAACAGGAGCAATGGCTTTGACGGAAACATAAACAACTCTACTGATTACATTTCCACTACAAGGTGCCCCTGAATGAAGACAAATCAAGGGAAATATGACATAAACATACAAAAAACATAGAAGGGATCTACCTAATGTGGTATTAGTATGATCATAATATAATATGTACATATAGATATGATATTTTTGCAAATGAATTGACATCATTCCCTAAAGAAAGTAGAAATACAATCACAATGGATGAAAGAAAACTCAAGAGTGACAAAGAGGATTTTTGGACCACAACATGGAGACCAAAAAGATTCAGTGCTACCATGTTGCAGATCCACTCAGACTATACAAGGAAAACATTTATGAACAATAGCACAATTACAAAATAAAATGAAAACAACAAATAGAAGAATGGAGATACATATAGAGGAATTATACAATAGGTTTGATTCCTTTATCGCCTTGCACCAACAAAGTAACAAGGGTCGTATAAAAGAGTCTAACAAACATTTAGCAAACACATTATGGGAGAAGCATAGTACAACATGAAAACACAGAAATGGCTACCATGGAGGATAAGCCAATCATGCACATCACCTACTCTCCCCATCTCAATTTATATCATTTAGGGAAGGTGGGAAACTCGCAAGAGGGACTATATCCAATACAGTAGGAATAATAGCTAGTTCCAAACAAGGAACAATGACGAAGGTAGTATATACAACCTTGAAATTGATCAAATGTAGGAAAAATGATGAAGGTAGTATATACAACCTTTCCACAAAGTTCAACAGGCAAGTTAATAGAACCAAGTGCAGGATAGAGAAAAGTATTACAAGTTTGGATCCATGCATATGATGGGTCATAACAATCACATTGTAGGCCTTTCATAAAAATATTTTCCTCAGTAATAACATTGATTAAAGATGAGGGCTCAACAAGAAAACCACGCGTAGGTATCTTAGAAATCCTAGCATAAATATAAAGGGGACCATCGGGAGCCTTAATAGTCTCAAAGTCATTAAAGGTAATTGAAAGTTCCCGAGGTCACTTATCCTTAGTTTGTTTCTAAGGTTTAGGTAGAACTGGAATTTGAGGTAGAGGTGAAGGATCTTGAACAATAGGTTGAGATACAACAACACTCTCCACATGATTAACAATGTGATTAAGATCATCCATATTTGAATCGTAAATGATATCGATAGAAGATGGTTGAGTGATAGTATTAGTATCATGTGTAGGTAGAGGATTTGTGTAGATTTGAAGATTTTGATTAGGAGGAGAGATAGATTTGTTCCCATTACCATCAAAATTATCAATAGATAAAGCATTGGAATCGATTAAGTCTTGAACCTTATGCTTTAGAGAATAACATTTTTTAGTATCATAGCCATTCTGGCGATGGTATTGGCAAAAGGATTTAGAATCAAAGGATTTTTAAACAATAGTAGTAGGAAGGAGAGGCCGAATAGGAGGCAAGGTAATCATATTAGCACTTAAAAACCTACTCATAATAGAATGTAAATATTTAGAGAGAGGAGTAAATGTATGATTCATACAGAAAGAAGTGGATGCGGAAGTGGGATTGTGGTATGCAACAACAACTTGATCAACAATCGTATTCATTTATTTATTAATCTTGATGTTGTTGTTAGGTTTCTAAAATTTATTAGGATTAGGAGCATTGTCACTCTTATCAACTGGAACAGGAACCATTAGAGTGTTGATCTCAAATTGACTCACATGTAATTGATAATGATGAAGTTTTGCACAAAGTTGTTGAAAAGGTAAATTCAGTAAGCAGAATCTTATCTCTAATATCCTTTTGTAAATTTGAAATAAACATGTGTTGACTATCAATATCAGGAACATGATAAGAAATTTGAGCATACAAATGCTTAAATCTACAAATGAATTCAGTCACTTTTTCCTTAATGGTTTGTTTACAATGCATTAAATCAATTAAGGAAACCTGTGAACCAATGTTATTTTGAAATTGTTGAATGAAGGTATTAGCCAATTTAGGAAAAGAATCAATAGAATAAGGAGGCAAAGAACAATACCATTGAAAATCCTTATCATGAAAGGTTATAGCAAACAATTTAGCTAAAATCCTATGGTCATGAGCATAATCACTACAAAGGATTTGAAATGTGTTAACATGAGTAATAGGATCACCTTTACCATTGTAATTCTCTAGATGAGGCATATCAGATTGTTGAGGAACAATAGCACCAATAATGTCTAAGGATAAGGGACTACACATGTCACATCTAGGAATGCTAAACTTGGATTGAGTTAAAGATGCAAGTTGTTGTTGTAAAGATGACACAGTCTGAGCCAAACTAATAATTGTGGAATCATTAGAAGACATGGGTGGCATAGGAATGTTAGGAACACTAGAAAATGTGTAGGAAGAAACATGAATAGAAGATACAACTGGTGGAACATTTGAAACCACGGTTGGAAGGGGATTAGTATAAGTAAAAGGTACACTATGATATGAAGGTTGTGAGATAGGTAGAGATACTAGTGGAACACTCATAGGAATAGATGAAATTGGGAAAGATGTAGTCATCAAAGGAGGAGTATAAGTAGGAATTCTAGGTAAAGGAATAGAAGAAGGTCCTTGACTAATGATAGGAGGAGTATATCCTAGATCTTGATCCTCTTGTGCTAAAGGTTTAACATTCGAATGCACAAGATGAGTGATAACACGCAAGAAATTAACACCTTGATCACTATCAGGAAGGACTTTCTTAAGAGCCTCTATAGCCTGAATGGAATCTTGATTATAGTTTTCTTGAATAAGCCAATTTCCCATTTTATCAAGTTTGGTTGAAAGTTTTTGCACTTATTCAGGAGGAACTCCTAAAGAATCCTCCGAATCATGAGATGAGTTAGAAGATTTATGCTCCATAGAAGGATTGGAATCATGAGTATTCAAATTTTCATCCGGGATCCTACGAAAAGGAGAGGAAGATTCAGGATCAAAGGAACCCATGAGTCTACGACTTCTTCTAACTGAGATACTATAAGTAGGACAAGTAGTGGTAAAGCTCATACACCAATGCAATGCAAATGAAATAATTTAGAAAACAAAGAGTTTGATTTTAATTTTTGAAAGGAAATGCAAGAACATAAAAGAAAGATAATCTAATATGCATGCAAGATCTAACATAAAAGATGTAAATCTAACACCAAAAAGAATGAATTGTCTATCACGGGTTCACCAAAATGTAATATCTAAAAATGTTGTGTTTTTCATATAAGAGAAATTACATTTGAATATATTATGGGGGTAAATAAGATTCCCTCCTTCTATCCCTAGATATGTAAATGAAATATCCAATTTGATTAACCCAAGAGGAAGGATCAATGCATAAATGAATCAATCATTTGGAAACAAGAATAAGGAAGGAGATCTCAATTACCCTAGTTTGATTTATTAATTTGAATATGAAATAGATGTAGAAATATCGATAAAATTAATTGAAATGAATCGGAGAAATGTACTAACCTTGAAATATTGCAGATCTAAAGAAATTTTTTTTTTTGAAGCCTGTGTTGAGTTTCTTTAAAATCCAAGACTAGACCTGAAATCGAAACGTAGAGACGGACAAAACCCAGAAATCTTTTTCTATTTTGAGACAGTTCCAATTTTTACCCTCAAGTCAATGTCACCATTTGCTATAATTTCTTATTGCGCCCTAGGTCACAATCGACCTAAAAATTCTCAAAATTAAATTCTATTTTCAGATCCTAGAAGTTTTTCAAAAAGGGTATCTAAATCTCCGTCCTGATCTTCTGTTCCCAACCTGTACCTGCAATAACAAGGGGTTTGTTTTTTGGGGGAGGGATTTTCCTCGGTATAACCCTAGTTTTGGAATTAAGCTCAAATATATAATTTAAATTGCAGAAATAAACAAAGTAAATGAAACAATTCACCTTGCTCATGTAATAGTCCTTGTGGAGGATTCAAATCCTTGAATCCACAAGTATGCATACACCAAATGAATGTAGAATGTAGAATGTAGAATGTTGGATTTCTTCAAGAAATTTCTTGTAGATATTCAACACCAATCTTGAATGGGTTCTTGAATTGGAAGAGGCTTGGAGGAATATAGATGGAGAAATCTTCAACAAGAGGGCTCCATGGAGCTTGAATCCTTCAATAGCCACCAATGGATCTCCTTGATGAAAATGAATGCTTGAGAAGTGCTTGAGAATGGATGAGTGCTTCACTGGCTACTTGGCTTGCTTCAAATATTTCTTCTTCACCTTTTAGATTCACTCTTCAAGTCTTGATCTTTTGAAATTATCAAGTCTTAGTGCTTAGAATCATGCTTAGAAAAATTCTTCTTGATGGTTAGAGAAAAAGAGAGGAGAAAGCTTCCTTTTATATGAAATTAGGGCACAACAGTCTAGAGAGGCTGACATAGGACAATTAAATTTTACTTGGACCCATGCCCCTAGAAGAGGACCTAAGTTAAATATAATTTAGGATTTGTTGTCCCGAAGTCTGAAACAGCCGACCCGAAAGCGGGAATTAACTTTTTCCAAATACCGACATCCAAAAACCCTGAGATTCTAAAATTTGAACCCCGAGCCTGGAAAAGGTTGATTGTGACCTAGGTCAAGGTCTAGGTCGAACTTGACCCAAAAAGATCAACCTTGACTCTGAGGCCAAAGTTCCAGTTTCTCAGTCTGGGGTGCCAGAAATAGGTTGGAAAAAGTGGAAATGGGGCAGAACAGGGGGATAAAGCCATATCAAAGTCAGTAACTTATTCAAGGTGCTTGACATGACGCCAAACCATTTACCCAGAAGCATAAACTAGTCTACAATGGGATTTCTTCAATTTTCTGACTATGCAGTAATATTCTTGGCAAAGTATGCATAGTTATAATAAACTCTGGATCCACTGATAATGTGAACTCATAGGAAGTAGTACAAAAGCTCAAATTGGTTAAGATACCTCATGTGTGTCCTTACAAAGTGACTTGGCTGAATAAGGGACATAATATATTGGTTAATGAACAAGTGTAGGTTGAGTTTAATATTGGAAAGTATCAAGACAAGATACTTTGTGATGTGCTACCAATGGATGCATGTCATATGTTGCTTGGAAGACCATGGCAATATGATAGGGAGGCAGTTCACCATGGCAAGGAGAATAAGTACTCATTCAAGAAGAATGAAGTGAAATATAAGATATAGTCTTTGATAGAGAAAGAAAGAGTGGAGAAGATGGACTCCAATACTCTTCTAATGAGTGGTAAAGAATTCATGAAAGATATGAAGGAGGAAGAAGGAATTGGCTATGCAATCTTGGTGAATCCAAAAGAGGAAGAGACAAATAAACAATCACCTATGTATGTAGAAGTGAAGCAATTATTAGATCAAATCCAAGACATCATATGTGAAGGGACTCAAGCTACACCACCACCAAATAGAGAAATTAGTCACCAAATTGACTTTGTGCCAGGGGCATCATTGCCTAACAAAGTTGCATACATATGACACTAGAGCATAACAAAGAGATTGCAAGGCAAGCGCATGAGTTTTTGGACTAGGGTCTGATAAGGAAGAGCATCAATCCATGTGTTGTCCCAGTGGCGTTGGCTCCTAAAAAGGGAGGTAAGTGGAGAATGTGTACTAACTCTAGGGCAATAAATAGGATAACTATTAGATATAGATTTCCTATTCCTAGAATAGAAGACTTAATGGATTGTTTAGGGGGTGCTAAGTACTTCTCAAATATTGAATTGAAAATTGGATACTATCAGATTAGAATGTAAGAGGGTGATGAGTGGATGTCAGCCTTTAAAAACACAGAGGTATTATATGAGTGGTTAGTAATTCCATTTGGGCTTACCAAAGCACCTAGTACTTTTATGAGAGTTATGAATGAGGTCCTAAAAGACTATATAGGGGTATTTGTGGTAGTATACCTAGATGATATCCTCATCTTTAGAAATACAAAATAAGAGAACATGAAGCACTTAGAACTTGTATTGAAAAGACTACAAGAGGAGAAGCTCACCATAAATCTTTAAAGGAGTGAGTTTATGAAACATGAACCAGTCTACCTATGATTTGTAGTATCCCAAGGTGACTTGAAGATGGAAAAGAGAAAAGTGGAAGCCATATTAAGTTGGCCTACTCCTAAGATGGTGAATGAAGTGAAAAGATTCCATGGTTTGGCCCAATTCTATAGGACGTTTGTGAGGAAATTTAGTGAAAATTGTGCACCTATGAAGCATTCAAGGATATCTATGAAGGAGATTCATATTTCTCACAAATTTATAAGGTGTGTACTAATTTTTAAAATCACTTTCATAGTGAATATGTAGACTGTACCTTAAAAAATGATTTATTGTTTAGAGGGAAGCAACTATGTGTTCCAAGGGGTTCCATGAGGGAGAACCTCATCCAAGAGAAGCACAATGGCAGCTTGAGTGGACACTTTGGGTTAAATAAGACCCTAGACCTAGTGGAGAGGTTCTATTGGTGGCCTAAAATGCAAAAAGATATAAGGAGATATGTTGAGCAATGTGGACTATGTTAGAAGGAAAAGGGGATACAAGAAAGATGAAAGAACAAAATATACATAAATGGTTTAACATTCGAATGCACAAGATGAGTGATACCATGCAAGAAATAAACACCTTGATCACTATCAGGAAGGACTTTCTTAAGAGCCTCTATAGCCTAAATGGAATCTTGATTATAGTTTTCTTGAATAAGCCAATTTCCCATTTTATCAAGTTTGGTTGAAAGTTTTTACACTTGTTCAGGAGGAACTCTTAAAGAATCATCCTCATCATGAGATGAGTGAGAAGATTTATGCTCCATAGAAGGATTGGAATCATGAGTATTCAAATTGTCATCCGGGATCCTACAAAAAGGAGAGGAACATTCAAGATAAAAGGAACCCATGAGTCTACGACTTCTTCTAACTGAGATACTATAAGCAGGACTAGTAGTGGTAAAGCTCATACACCAATGCAATGCAAATGAAATAATTTAGAAAATAAAGAGTTTGATTTTAATTTTTTAAAGGAAATGCAAGAACATAAAAGAAAGCTAATCTAATATGCATGCAAGATCTAACATAAAAGATGTAAATCTAACACCAAAAAGAATGAGTTGTCTATCACGGGTTCACCAAAATGTAATATCTAAAAATGTTTTATTTTACATATAAGAGACATTACATTTGAATATATTATGGGGGTAAATAAGATTCCCTCCTTCTATCCCTAGATATGTAAATGAAATATCCAATTTGATTAACCCAAGAGGAAGGATCAATGCATAAATGAATCAATCATTTGGAAACAAGAATAAGGAAGGAGATCTCAATTACCCCAGTTTGATTTATTAATTTGAATATGAAATATATGTAAAAATATTGATAAACTTAATTGAAATGAATTGGAGAAATGTACTAACCTTGAAATATTTTAGATCTGAAGAATGTTGTTTTCTGAAGCCTTTGTTGAGATTCTTGAAAATCCAAGACTAGATCTGGAATAGAAATGCAGAGACGGACAAAACCCAGAAATCTTTTTCTATTCTGAGATAGTTCCAATTTGTACCCTCAAGTTAATGTCACCATTTGCTAGAATTTCCTATTGCACCCTAGGTCACAATCGACCTAAAAATTCTCAGAATGAAATTCTATTTTCAGATCCTAGAAGTTTTCTGAAAAGGGTATATGAATCTCCATCCCGATCTTCTATTCCCAACCTGTACCTACAATAAAAAGGGGTTTGTTTGTTGGGGGAGGGGTTTGCCTTGCTATAACCCTGGTTTTGGAATTAAGCTCAAATATATAATTGAAATTGCAGAAATAAACAAAGTAAATGAAACAATTCACCTTGCTCATGTAATATTCCTTGTGGAGGATTCAAATCCTTGAATCCACAAGTATGGATACACCAAATGAATGTAGAATGTTGGATTTCTTCAATCAATTGCTTGTAGATCTTCAACACCAATCTTGAATGGGTTCTTGAATTGGAAGAGGCTTGGAGGAATATAGATGGAGAAATCTTCAACAAGAGGGCTCCATTGAGCTTGAATCCTTCGATAGCCACCAATGGATATCCTTGATTAAAATGGATGCTTGAGAAGTGCTTGAGAATGGATGAGTGTTTCACTGGCTACTTGGATTGCTTCAAATCTTGCTTCTTCACCTTTGGGATTCACTCTTCAAGTCTTGAGCTTTTGCAATTATCAAGTCTTAGTGCTTAGAATCATGCTTAGAAAAATTCTTCTTGATGGTTAGAGAAAAAGAGAGGAGAAAGCTTCCTTTTATATGAAATTAGGGCACAATAGTCTAGAGAGGCCGACATAGGAGAATTAAATTCTAATTGGACCCATGCCCCTAGAAGAGGACCTAAGTTAAATATAATTTAAAATTTGTTGTCTCGAAGTCTGAAACTGCCGACCTGGAAGCGAGAATTAACTTTTTCCAAATACCGACATCTGGAAACCCTAAGATTCTAAAATTTGAACCCCGAGCCTGGAAAAGGTTGATTGTGACCTAGGTCAAGGTCAAGGTCAAACTTGACCCAAAAAGATCAACCTTGACTCTAAGGCCAAAGTTCCAGTTTCTCAGTCTGGGGTGCCAGAAATAGGTTGGAAAAAGTGGAAATGGGGCAGAACAGGGGGATAAAGCTAGATCAAAGTTAGGAACTTATTCAAGGCACTTGACATGACCCCAAACCACTTACCCAGAAGGATAAACTAGTATACCATGGAAGTTCTTCCATTTTTTGACTATGCAGTAATATTCTTGGCAAAGTATGCATAGTTATAATAGACTCTAGATCCACTGATAATGTGATCTCATAGGAAGCAGTACAAAAGCTCAAATTGGTTAAAATACTTCATGTGTATCCTTACAAAGTGACTTGGCTGAATAAGGGACATAATATAATGGTTAATGAACAAGTATAGGTTGAGTTTACTATTGGAAAGTGTCAAGACAAGATACTTTTTGATGTGCTACCAATGGATGCATGTCATATGTTGATTGGAAGACCATGGCAATATGACAGGGAGGTAGTTCACCATGGCAAGGAGAATAAGTACTCATTCAAGAAGAATGAAGTGAATTATAAGATACAATCTTTGATAGACAAAGAAAGAGTGGAGAAGATGGACTCCAATACTCTTCTAATGAGTGGTAAAGAATTCATGAAAGATATGAAGGAGGAAGAAGGAATTGGCTATGCAATCTTGGTGAATCCAAAAGAGGAAGAGACACATAAACAATCACCTATGTCTACGGAAGTGAAGCAATTATTATATCAAATACAAGACAGCATATGTGAAGGGACTCCAACTACACCACCACCAAATAGAGAAATCAGTCACCAAATTGACTTTGTGCCAGGGGCATCATTGCCTAACAAAGTTGCATACAATATGACACCAGAGCATAACAAAGAGATTGCAAGGCAAGTGCATGAGTTTTTGGACTATGGTCTGATAAGGAAGAGCATCAATCCATGTGTTTTCCTAGTGGTGTTTCCTCCTAAAAAGGGAGGTAAGTGGAGAATGTGTACTGACTCTAGGGAAATAAATAGGATAACTATTAGATATAGATTTCCTATTCCTAGAATAGAAGACTTAATGGATTGTTTAGGGGGTGCTAAGTACTTCTCAAAGATTGACTTGAAAATTGGATACTATCAAATTAGAATGTAAGAGGGTGATGAGTGGATGTCAGCCTTTAAAAACACAAAGGTATTATACAAGTGGTTAGTAACGCCATTTGGGCTTACCAAAGCACCTAGTACTTTTATGAGGGTTATGAATGAGGTCCTAAAAGACTATATAGGGGTATTTGTGGTAGTATACCTAGATGATATCCTCATCTTTATAAAAACAAAATAAGAGAACATGAATCACTTAGAACTTGTATTGAAAAGATTACAAGAGGAGAAGCTCACCATAAATCTTTAAAAGAGTGAGTTTATGAAACATGAACTAGTCTACCTATGATTTGTAGTATCCCAAGGTGACTTGAAGATGGAAAAGAGAAAAGTGGAAGCCATATTAAGTTGGCCTACTCCTAAGATGGGAAATGAAGTGAAAATATTCCATGGTTTGGCCCAATTCTATAGGACGTTTGTGAGGAAATTCAATGAAAATTGTGCACCTGTCCTAGATACCATTAAAGGTGGAGTCAAGACAAAGTTCACATGGACCAAGGAATTCAATGAAGGGTTTGAGATATTGAATAATGATGTGGAAACCAAACTAATACTAGTTTTTCCAAGTATTGATAATTTATTTATTATGGAATGTGATGCTAGAAACATAGCAGTGGGTGTAGTCCTAAGTCACGAATGAAGACCATTAGCCTTCTTTAGTGAAAGGCTGAGTGAAGCAAAGTCTAGATACTCATCCTATGATATAGAGCTTTATGCATTGGTGCAAGCTCTTAAAAAGTGGAGGGACTAATTGTTTCCAAAATAATTTGTTGTATACACTGATAACCAAGCCTTAAACTACATAAATATAGAAGAGAAGTTTAGTTTGAGGCATATAAAGTGGATGGAGTTTCTGCAATCATACACTTTTACTATCAAGCACAAGAAGGGGGTAAATAAAATGGTAGAAGATGTTGTTAGTAAGATATTTATTACCATCCAAGAGATACATTTGTAGAGTATAGTGGTGGAAGGATTCAAGTATCTCTAAGAAGGAGATTCATATTTCTCACAAATTTATAAGGTGTGTACTAATTTTGAAAATCACTTTCATAGTGAATATGAAGACTATATCTTAAAAAATGATTTATTGTTTAGAGGGAAGAAAATATGTGTTCCAAGGGGTTCCATGAGGGAGAACCTCATCCAAGAGAAGCACAATGGCAGCTTGAGTGGACACTTTGTGTTAAATAAGACCCTAGACCTAGTGGAGAGGTTCTATTGGTGGCCTAAAATGCAGAAAGATATAAGGAGATATGTTGAGCAATGAGGAGTATGTTTAGAGGGAAGCAAATATGAGTTCCATGGGGTTCCATTAGGGATAACCTCATCCAAGAGAAGCACAATGGCAGCTTGAGTGGACACTTTGGGTTAAATAAGACCCTAGACCTAGTGGAGAGGTTCTATTGGTGGCCTAAAATGTAGAAAGATATAAGGAGATATGTTGAGAAATGTGGAGTCATTTCATCCCATATAAAACAACACATTCTTCCAGTCACATTGCCCACCTTTTATTCAAGGAGATAGTAATGATACATGACTTGCCAATGAGTATAGTTACAGACAAGGATGTGAAGTTTATGGGGCACTTTTGGAAGACCCTATAGAAAAGGCTATGAACTAATTTGTATCATAGTTCTACATATCATCCTCAAATGGATGGTCAAAAAAAGGTAATAAATAGTGTTCTTGGAAATTTGTTTAGGTGTTTAACCAAGGAATATGGGAAAGGATGGGAACAAGTTATTCCACAGGAAGAATTTGCCTATAATGATACTAAAAATAGGACTACTAGTAAGAGTCCATTTGAAATTATATATGGATTACATCCAAGAGGTGTTCTCGAGCTTAGAGACCTCAAAGGTTATGAAGGGATCAGTGGACATGCAGATGATTTTGCTCACTCATTGAGAGAGGTTCATGAGGAAGTAAAGAAGACATTAATAGAGGCTAATCAGAAGTTGAAAGCTAAGAAGGATGAAGGGAGAAGAGACTTACAATTTTAGGTAGGAGACTTGGTCATGGTATTCTTGAACAAGGCTAAGATACAGAAGGGTATACCAAGAAAACTAAAATGCAGAGGATTGGACCATGTAAAGTGCTAGCTAAGTATGGCTCCAATGCCTACAAGATATATCTACCCAAGGAGATGTCTATTTCTCCAATTTTCAATGTGAAGGACTTGATTCAATAAAAGGGTCCAGATATAGATGTGGGAAAGTATAGTATAGAGGTGATTAAGGATGTGGAAGAACTCCAAGTACGTCATCAGATCAAGCCACAATTGGAGAAAATGTTGTATTCAAGAGTGAAGAAGAAAAATAGGAGTAAGACTTACATGGAGCATCTAGTCAAATGGGATAAATTACCTGAATCAGAGGCTACATGGATAGCATAGAGTTAATTTAAGAAACGTGGAATTAGCATGGAGTTCATCACAACACAGGTAACTTGATCTTCTTGTTGCAAGGGGAGGATAGTGTAGGAGTACCTAAAGGTCTTATGAAGATATTTAAAAATTTGGCATGTAGGATGGTTTATCCAACCACCAGGGTAATAAGGACTAAATTATAAAGTCCTAAGGTTGTTTTGGTGTGTGTTGAGAGGTAAGATTGTTTAGAGTCTAGTGTTTGGTGTAATTAATTAGGCTCTAGTGTCAAAGTCCTCAGAAAGTCAACAAAGGGTCCAAAGTTTGACCAAGACTACAAAATGGAGTGGCACTTGTGATTTTTATTTTTTTAAGTGTTTTAAGGTCTTATGTAATGTTTTAGAGTCTAATTTAACCATTGAGAGTAGCGGAATGACAAAGTGGAAAACATTGTAAAAGTTGCTCATGACAACTTTACAACTTTGCAAAGTTGTCATGACAACATTTCCTAAAAACTAGGAGCTTTAATGATGTTCTAATCCAAAGATAAGGTTACAAATAGGTGGGGTTACACTATATAAGGTCAAACAAACCATAATTTAAGGGTTGGGAGTGTTAGTGTACAGACTGTGCTTTGAGAAAGAAAGAATTTACTGTGTTTTTGTAATAGAGCCTTCATCCAATCATTTAATGGATTGAAAGGATCAAACTAATGAATTGAGAATTTAATTTGTGTCATGTAATTAATTTTCATGGCATTGGTTTAGTTTGTTAGAACTTCGGGTTATTATTTTATAAATTTCCTCTATTTCATTGTTTCACTGTCTGGTCTAGAGCCAGTCTTGTAAATATGAACCCACTTGAGTTCATGTGGTTAAACTTCAATGGCCTATTGGAATCAAGTAGGGGACCTTGTATATATTGAAAATATGGTCTATAGATTCATTTTCTATAGGGTAAATAATTTTTCCATCAAGCCCTAGGCGAGTGTAGAGGCATTCTGGTTAGAGGCTTGTACAGAATAGTAGCAAGAAAGCTTTCTAATTGGACTGGTTTGAACCTATAAATGGTGGGATCATGATGGGGTATGTGTCCTTCATAATTTACTACAAGGAGGAGATTTGAGGATTTGATTGGATCACGTAATGAATGCAAATAAACGAGACTGGTTCACATGTTGTTTAAACCCTTAAAAATAGGGGTTTGGTGAAAGTCCTATTTACGGATAGGGTGGGGGTCTAAAACATAGAAAATTATAGAGCCTAGGTTGGACCTATGAAGAATCCATAATTGGTTCAGAGGGTTATTAAGGATAGTTTAGAAGAAATCCAAGATTTTATTGTTTAAGGTTACAAGGCCTAAAATCATGAAAAATATGAGCTCAATTAGAAACCTTTAAAAGAATCCATCCAAGGGGAACACAATTGGTTGAAAGTGACCTAGGAATGGTCAGGATTACCATTCCTATTGCTAAGAGTAGATAGGGAAAAAGGTGGATCAATGGAGCCTATGGGTGCATTATGGGATTGAGAGGGATTGTAGAGTGAATTGAAGTTGGTGGTGAGTTCTAAGAGAAGTAGGGGATCATAGAGTTTTCCTCTAGATAGGGTAGAGAAAGATACCCTAGGAATACCAACCAAAGGTCTTAGTTAGAGAAAGAGTGCTCTTGTGGTTAGAGCTCCCCATCACATAGTCAAGATATAACTTCACCATTCAACTCCATAAACATTAATAATACATGTGTATAAAAAAGATGACACAAATATAACATAAAAATGAAAATATTCTATATATGGAAAGTATCAAAAGTATCTCCATCTACAAATATGGTTGATGCCATTTCAAAATGTCTACAAAATCAATGTTTCAAGGTGTACAATGTGGCATATATGCCATCTCAAAATGTGTTGAGTGGCAGCTCTAAATAGCCAAAACTAAAACTACATCATATGTCATAGGGGGATCATCAAATTTTAGCCTCTTTGAAGAATTATTTGGCTCTGATTGATCCTGCATCAAAAAAGAGTTCAAACCCAAGTTAGATTTCTTAGTTTACATGATTTATACATATATATAATTCATAATTCAAACACTTATTTAATTGTAAATTATAACTTATTACAAACATCTGTACCTGGCCTCTTGATCTCCCTCCATGACTAGGTGTCCTAACATAAGGCCTTGGTAGCAAAGGGACAATGCCACCAATACGAACTCCGACCTATAAATATATATTTGCAATAATGAAATTAGTAGAGTGGTGCAGGGGCCCAAGGTGCAACATAGAGTAATAAATTTAGAAAATAGGATTATAGCATAATAAAATTAAAAATTGATTCAACTAAAATTAAAAATTAAGTCCACTGATCTCTCCTTTGGAATAGTCAATTGGGTCAACAAGGATATGAAAGACTCTTGTGGGGCCTCCCTTACACTGGGAGTAACCTATGACAGTAAAAAAGTTAGTCAATTATATATAAATGAACTTCATCATAACAACCCTGATTACAAAATATGAATAACAATATATAAATCTATGTACAGTCAAGCTATCACTCTGAATCGACATGCCTGTCAGCTTAGGCTCCCAAACTTGTGTCAAGACATCGTCAAGAGCCACACCCTATATAATAAAGTGAATGTAAAATATTTATTACTACACACAAGTGGCATACATATACATGCATAATTAATATTAAATACTTAATTACATTTCCTTTGTCGACACGTGAAGAAGGAACCCCCTCGTGCCCCCCACAGACATCAGTTGATACCTGTAACAGTACAATAAGATGAAAATATATTAGTAAATGTATGATATTTATTGCTCTAATTGATAGAGATTTAAGAAGGTAGACCAAATGATATAAAAAAAACTAATGGGTACATAATTTACAATATACCGTATAGGTGTCAATGCCAAATGAAATGGCCAAAATTGTGGATTCATTCACCTATCTAAACTCCTCCTTTGTCATCAAATGGAGATAAATGGACCAAATATATATACATAAGTGCATGAAGTCATTAAAACTAATATAAATAAATAAATTATTTTTCAATTAAATAGGTCATGTGACAAATTTATTTATTATGTTTACTCTTATTGTATCAACATGAGTCCATGGCTCTACGTTCCCCTCCGCATCACTCTCATGAGACAAAAATTAACCATGAGGTTTTGTAGCCTCTATAGTTGTGTCTCTTGTATTCTCCTCATTAATAACGTACAGATATGTATCAACATCAGTAAGCGGTCTGAGGCACAAATTCTTGCACATAATGCAAGTATGGGGAACATAGACATGTGAACTATTGCCAGATGTCGATGCGCAATCATCATCCACACCAGAAGGCAACAATGACCTTGTCTGGGTGATCAAGTGATCACTCAGTGTGTGAAATTCCCTAATACTCTATGAGGCAGCCTCTGCAATGATATTAGGAGGATGCACTAGAGGAGGGGTGAAACATACGCGGGGGGGACAAAGGTAGTGGCCTTTTTGTGTTGGGAAAATGGCCTAGTCTTAGGAGCTCCTCTACCTATGTCCATGTTGGGCCTCATGTTCTAATAATTTACATTGTGACCAAGCACAAACTCAGCATACAATTTTTTTATAAAATAGAAAGGGAGCTCAAATTTTTTTTGGGGTGGGTTATCAAAAACCATCCTCCAACGATCCTAAAAGTGTCTACACATTGCATCATTTGTGCACCATTTAACTGATAGTTTGGAGTTTTTGGGGTCAAATTTTAATCTAGTTTTACGATTCACAAAAAGGGAGGATATATCATCTTTAGTTATATTAAGGGTCGCAATCCCATCATGGTCATGCCTGTCATCAAATTGGGCATGCATATCATCATGCCAATGAAGAGAAGAATTACATTTCTGTATAAGTGTGTCAATATTTTAAACAATAGTATCTAGTGTGGCAAGCATGGGACCTAATGTAGGTATATTCTGATATGTGTTTTGGAAGTCCCATAAAGTGTTCAAATTGTCTTGTATAAAATCCTCTAAAGATCGATGGTTTTGAAGTGGTTCTGGATTTTTTGGCGATCATTATTTGGTGGGGGAGGGTTATTTTCTTCATTGTTGTTAGCCATGCCTGATCAAATAAATAATAAAAATAAATTTCAAATTGATTTCATATATTATTAAAAAAAAGAAATACAAAACCCTATTTCAACCAAAAAAACTTCATTTAACATCAAAATGAAAGAAATACGTCAAAATATATCAATAATTCCCTTACCATATATACCACGAAGTAGAATTTGTTGTTGGAGAAATATGGTACCTGAAAATATCATGTGTGGGATAAACCTAGCCTTTTTTTAGTTCATAGGCAATGAGAGAAATAAGGAAAATGACTCTTGGGTTTTGATTTATGCAACAGGTTTCAGATAGTTGAAAAAAATAGGTACTCAAAAATACCAGGTACTCAAAAATATCAGGTACCTGAAAGAATCAAGTACCCAAAAAAATCACTTACCCAAGAAAATCAGTTACCTGATTAGGCTTGTGCTTTGGTATCAGGTTTTCCTAGGTGTACTCACACCCAGGCCTACTAAAATGTCAAGAAACATTTTCATGCACTTTTGGACGAGTGAAAAGTGGATTTTTTTCACATCGCCACTTTTTTGCCCATCATCTTCTTGTTCATGCCCTAGGCTAGTGTGGTTGTAAAGTGCAAGTTGCAATCAAGGCAAGGTAGAGTTAAGTGTGTTGAGAAGAGATTGTGTGCTTCAATAGATCTGATCAAGAAGAGGTAGTTTTGTTCTACATATTATTCTTTCTTTTGTTCCCTAACAATTGAAGCGAGTTAAATCCCTTAACCAAGTAGATATTAACAGATCTTTGTTGTAAATAATCTAGCAAGGTGACACTTTGTCAAGTGTTGAAACTTCTCTAACAAGGCTACTATTTATAGGGTAAAGATCCTAATAGGCCTAAGTAAAATCCCTTAACCGGATAGCACCTAACAATGTTGTTGTAAACTCCTAACATGGTTAAGCTCCTCGGAGTTTGCACTTAATAAGAGTGCATAATTTAATGGGTACTAATTCCCAGCATGGTTTTCTCCAAATTTGGGTTTCCACAAGATAAATCTGAGTGTCAATTTTTTTGATGGAGTTGTAAGTTTATGATTTTTATTTGTTATAGCTAAGGTTAATTTTGTGAATACTGGTTTAAGTTTAGGAGGTTAAAAAGTTGGATTAATTGGTAGATTACTAATTCATACCCCCCTCTCAATAATTTGATCTTAAGACTAATAATTGGTATCAGAGATTTAGTCCTCTATTGTGGTGAAGCTTAACAACATGAGGTAAAGATCTTAAGATGATGCAAAAGGAAGGTCCTAAATTCACAAGAGAGCTAATCAATATGGTGCAGTCAGATGAAGCTCTCTCTTAAAGGTATGGGTGATCAATATTGGGATTGTGTGGTTAATAAGTATACTATCCCTTAAGGAACCTTGACTACAGATCAATTGAAGGTCAAGCAAGAACATACTACTACTATGGAAGATATTTCCCATACTCTTTCTGATGTAGAGTTTATTGATATCAAAGACTTGGATATTGCTAATGAGAAGTGGGAGAAGTTGAAGACCATCTATGGTGGAGATCCACATGTGCAGAATGCAAAGGTTTTTAGTTTGAGAGGAAAGTATGATGATATGAGCATGTAAGAAAATGAGAACATTGAAAAATACAGTCAGAGAATCAAAGAAGTTGTTACTGCTACCTGAGGTTCTGGTGGTAATCTTCCCAAGGAGGATGTGGTAAAAAAATGTTAATAAATTTATTACATTATCATGGTATTAGGGTTTTGGCTATACAAGAGCTCAGATCTCTAGGAAATTTCATTATTATTCTTGATGCATTAATAGGGAAATCAACTACATTTGAGTTAATCAATTATGATAATAGTATGCCAAAATTTAAAGCTAATTTCAAGTCATCATTGACTCTTGCACCATCTAGGAAAGGAAAGGAAATATCTAAAATTTCTTTAGCATGTTACTTAATGATTATGAATCTATTTTATCTGAAGAAAGAGAACATGAGGAATTGGAAGCTTTATTTGAAAAAATGCTGCCTAGAGGGAAAGGTAAATATAAGGGTAAGTTATCTTTGAAGTGATTTGCATTTAATAAAATTGGACATATTTCCTCTAGATTGCCTGACAATGAGAGGAAGGAGAAGCCAAGAAGATTCAAGGATAAGAACAAGAAATTGTATTACCTTGTTGACAAAGGTGTTACCAATGAGGAATCTAATGGAAGAGATGAAGATGAAATTGTGTTTATTGTAGTAAAGGAAGAATCCCTAGAAGAAGGTGAGAAAGATTTGGTTTCTAACATGAATCAAGTGGTAACTAGATTATTTACAGTGGGTGCACTCACTATATGATTGGTGATAGAAGAAAATTTATCAAGATGGAAGAATGTGATGGAGGATCGATAATATTTTGGGAATGATGCTCCCTGTTTGGTAAAAGGTAAAGGATATATTTCTTTGAATGATGAAACAAATTATGATGATGTTTACTAGGTTTATGGTCTGAAATACAACTTTCTACGTGTTTCTCAATTGAAAAAAAAAGGATATAGATTAAATTTTAATGGATGTATATGCAGGATTATTGGAAAATCAAGATAACTGATTGCTACTAGTGAAAAAACTAAAGGTAAATTGTTCCATCTGAATTCTATGTTTAAGAGTTGTTTGATTGATAACATAGAAGATTGTTGGTTATGGAATAAGAGGTTTTGTCATGTAAATTTTGATAACTTGATCAAAGTTAGTAAGATGCAGATAGTGAGAGATTTTCCCAACCTAGTTAAACCAGACAATATAATGTCTAAAGAATATCAACTTTGGAAGTTAACTAGTTCTAGTTTCATGAATAAAAATTATTCTTCTAAAATTATTTTACATCTGGTTTATATCGATCTATGGTGTAGGAGCACCTAGGTAAGGCTAAAATGTAACCTAGGGCTTCTAAGTTGTTTTTGTCTTGTAGTGGTTCTAGCCAAAACACTAGTGTAATAATAGGACTAGTTGGGTCCTAGGATGTGTGAAGGTTTATTTGGAGGTCTTATTGGGTCTTTAGTGTTTTCCTTGCAAGCAATGTTCAAAGTTGTCATTTCTACCCATATTGCCTATGTAGTGGAAAAAGTGGAAATTATGTGTTTAGTGGTCAAATTAGGCAAGGAAGTGTTTTGGAGACCTATTTGAGGTTGAATTAGCCTAGATATGCTCTTTTCTAAGTTATTGAGCTGGTTGACCATGATTTATGCCAACATCTCAAAAGTTGTAAAAGTTGTCATTGACAACATTTGTTGCAAGATTGCATTTTCGGGCAAATTGGTTCCTTAACTGTCTGAAATTGTCGAGATAGAGATTGGTTCAACTATATGAGGCCTCCCTCGACCTATGAACAAGGTTGCATAACATTTTGAAGATAGAGTAATTGAAGAGTGACAATTTTTTTGTGTATTTTGGAGTTTTTCTTTGGTTGCAGTACTTTAATGGTTTAGATTAACTTTTGTAATGCTTGAAGAAGTTTGAGTAGTTCATTTGTGATTTTTTATGGTGGTAGATTAGCATTTTGTAGCCCTATTTTGGGTGTGTTTGGTGTATGAATTTGAACTTGATTAGAGTCTCATTACAAGATGTGTGGGTAAGCATGGGATTGGATCCAATTGACATATTTTTAAGCCTATCTCTCCACATTGAAGTGATCTTGGACTTTATAGGTCAAATAGTGAGGATGGTGCAAGAAGAGCACTATAGCCAGGCGATGTGTAGTTTGATGTATTAATTGGTGGATAAAAATTGAATCAGAGAAGGTTCTTGAGAAGAGGGACCTTAGAAGTTAGGGTTTTTGAAGAATCCTACTAGGCTAGAGAAGAGGCCTATTGAAGACCCTAGTGGAGCATAGGGTAAGGAGCAAGGTTTGCGTTACATCAAATTGGTATCAGAGCAAGTTAAAGACTTGGGAAGCTAGTGTATGTCTGCAGCTACTAGTGAATCAGTAGGAGAGTCATGCATGGTGACTAATGTAGAGCTAATAGCTAGATTTCTGGTTTTGATTGTGTGTGTTTTTAAGCATCAACGTTTCGGATCACACTCCGTGATCCATCATCAGGATGAGAGAACAATAAGGAGAAAATAAGCAGCAGACTCAGCCTCACTCAAAGGATAAACAGGAAAGGGCTGGGGGGAGAAAGAAGGCACGGAAAGCAAGGGGAAAAAATAAGAAACTACCAAGGGTAAAAAAGATACAATAAAAACAATATTATTTTCTCCTTATTGTTCTCTCATCCTGATGATGGATCACGGAGTGTGATCCGAAACGTTGATGCTTAAAAACACACACAATCAAAACCAGAAATCTAGCTATTAACTCAATGGATTGTGGAAATCTGATCGATTTAATGTAGAGCTATCTAAAGAGGTGGATGAGAAAAAGGAGAAGAATAGACTAATTGAAGAAGCAGTGATAGGGGTAAAAATATTGTTGAGGAAGAAATTATCCCTTAACTAGACCCTCTCTTGAATAAAGAACCCTTCCTAAAAGCCATAAAATCCCTAGGAGGAAAGGCATTGGAAGGTATACCACTTTTTAGTTGGAAGATTGACATTGAGGTAGTGATGGATTGGGTTGAAGGAATGGAGAACCATTTCAAGTGTGAAGGGGTGACAGAGGCACATAAGCTAAAGGTGGCCAAATCAAGACTCAGAGGGTCAGCCCTAACATGGTGGAAATACCTTTAAGATGAGAGGGTTAGATTGGGTAAGTAAATCATAGCCAATTGGAATGCAATGGTGACCAAGCTAAAGGGGAATTATCTGCCAGAGGATGATGAGATTCAACTCCATAGGAAAAGATAAAATTTGAGGCAAAAATACTTGGATGTGGCCTCTTATACAGAGGAATTTCAAGATTGTGTCTTAGGTCTAAGAAACAAGAAGAGGAATCAATCAAGGTTGCTAGGTACTTGGGTGGATTGAAATGGAACATCCAAGAAGAGATCAGTTTGTGGACACCAACCATAATTCATAGGTTTCATCAATTATCCCTAAGGGTGGAAGAAAAGAATAAGAAGAAGGGTGAATCTAACTTCAAGAACAGAGGTAGAGAAAGAGACCAAAGGGGTCAAAGAGGAGGCTATCAAGGTAGAGCCAAAGAGCAAAGGGCACAATGTGAGAACAAAATGATAGAGCATAATACTGAAAGCACTTCAAGAGGGGGATATAACATAGGTAGGGGTAATCAAGGAGGTCGTAGCAGAGGAAGAGGAGGTAGAAGTAACTCATACTTTGCAAGTATGAAGTGTTACAACTATGGTCAACTAGGCCATCCAGCATATAGGTTCCCTGGAAAGCCTATTACTTCGAATCATGATAAGAGAGTGGCATATTCTCATGAGGACACTTCAAGTGTCAAAGCACATGAGATTGACCATCTAGGTTTAGAGATGGGTAAAAACCTAATGTTTAGGAGGGTGTTGGTAAGACAACCAGTTAAGGATGAACCCAAGCATAGGAGGGCTTTGTTTAGGATAATATGCAAGATCCTTGGCAAAGTTTGTAAGGTGATAGTGGACTATGGTTCCACTGATAATATTATCTCAGAGGAAGCAGTCAACAAACTCAATTTAACCAAAATACCCCATGTGAATCCATATAAGGTGACATGGCTTAACAAAGGCCAAAGTGTATTGGTGAATTAGAAAACATGGGTTGAATTCTCTATAGCTGGGTATAAGGACAAACTATTGTGTGACATCCTACCAATGGATGCTTGTCATTTTCTATTAGAAAGACCTTGGAAATTTGATGATGGGGCAGTGTATGATGGAAAGGAGAATTCTATCACTTTCAAGAAAGGAGACATAAATTCCAAGATTCAGTATTTGCTAGAGGAGGAGGAGCCATAGTCCAAGACTCCTAACATCATTTTGTGCATTGTAAAGGAGTTTTTGAAAGATCTTAGGGGTGAATATAATGAAGGATATGCAATTTTTCTTAAGCCTAAAGAAGAAGAGAATCCGGTCAAGGAGCCCTTACCAGCAGAGATTCAAGAATTGCTTGAGAAGTATAGGGATATAGTGAGTGATGGGACTTCTGCAACCTTACCTCCTAGAAGAGTAATAATTCATCATATAGACTTTGTCCATGGTGCATCTTTTCCTAATAAGGAAGCTTATAAGCTAACCCCTGATCAAAATTTTGAAGTGGCAAGGCAAGTACAAGAACTCTTGGATCAAGGCTTGATCAAGAAGAGTATAAGCCCATGTATAGTCCCGGTTGTGTTGGCATCCAAGAAGGGAGGAAAATGGAGACTTTGCACAGATTTAAGGGCCATAAACATAATTACAATAAGGTATAGGTTCCCCATACCTAGGATTGAGGATGTCATGGATTGCCTTGGAGGGGCAATGTACTTTACCAAGTTGGATTTGCAAAGTTGTTATCACCAAATTAGGGTGAAAGAAGGAGATGAATGGAAAATGACATTCAAGATAACAAATGGATTATATGAATTTCTTGTGATGCCATTTGGCCTCACAAATTCTCCAAGCACATTCATGAGGCTCATGAATGAAGTGCTTAAAGACTTCACAGGGAAGTTTGTAGCTGTAGATCTTGATGATATATTGATATTTAGCAAGACAAAACAAGAGCATATCAAGCATGTAGTGGTTTTTTTGTAGAGATTACATGAAGAGAAGTTGGCTATTACTCTTGAGAAATGTGATTTCTTCATGCAAGAACTAGTATACTTGTGCTTTGTAGTGTCCAAATGGTCCTTGAAGATGGAACAAGACAAAGTTGTAGCTATCCTAAACTGGCTACCACCTACCAAAACCACTGAGGTAAGAAGTTTCCATGGCTTATCCCAGTTTTATAGGAAATTTATTGGAAATTTCAATGGTATATGTGCACCTTTGTTAGATACTATTAAGGGTAGGGTAAAAAATAAGTTTAGGTGAAACTTAGAAGTAGAGAAAGCATTTGAGATGTTGAAGAAATAGGTAGCCACACAACCCATCCTAAAGCTACCTGGTTTTGAGAATTTGTTTACTATTGAATGTGATGCAAGTGGGATGGAAGTAGGAGGTGTGTTAAGCTAAGAAGGTAGGCCACTAGCCTTCTCTAGTGAAAAATTAAATGAATCTAAGAAGAAATTCTCTTCTTATGACGTGGAACTGTATGCCTTAGTTTAGTCACTTAGGAAGTGGAGACATTATCTAGTGCCCAAAGAATTTTTTGTGTTTAATGACAACCAAGCCCTTAGTTATATCAATACTCATGAGAAACTAAGTAATAGACATCTGAAATGGATTGAATACTTACAATTATTCACATTTATAATTAAGCATAAGAAAGGGAAATTGAACAAGGTTGCAGATGCACTAAGAAGGAGATTGTTGACATTCCAAGAGGTTCACTTGAATAGAATTGGAATTGATAGTTTCAGAGATCTCTATAAGGCAGATGAAGACTTTGGTGAAGCATACAAGGTGTGTGTTGATTTTCAGAATCATTTCCATAGCAAGTTTTTTGATTTTACTTTTCAAAATGGATTGTTATTTAAGGGAAATTAGTTGTGTGTACCAAGAGGTTCCATGAGAGATAATATCATACAGGAGAAACACAATGGGTGTTTGAGTGGTTAGTTTGGTATGAAGAAAACCTTGGGGCTTGTGCAAAGGTTATACCATTGGCCAAATCTGGTAAGAGATGTTACTATGTATGTTGACCAGTGTGTCATATGCATGAAAGCCAAAGGAGGAATAAGTAATACAATTTTGTATGAACCTTTACTAGTCCCTAATAGGCCATGGGAGTATGTGAGCATGGACTTCATAGTATTTCTACCCAAAACAAAGCAAGGATATGACAACATTTATGTAGTGGTTGATAGATTTAGCAAAATAGGACATTTTATTCCCTGCAAGACTACTCATGATGCTAGCCACATTTCTTATTTTTTATTTGAGATTTTGAGAATTCATGGCTTTCCCTAAGTATTGTATTAGATAGGAATGTGAAATTTATGATCCATTTCTGGAGAACATTATGGAATAGATTTGGTACTAATATTTCTTTTGGTTCATCCTTCCATCCTAAGACAAATGGACAAATTGAGGTGGTCAACAGAGTGTTGGGTAACCTATTGAGGTTCCTAACTAAAGAATATGTTCATACATGGGATGTGGTCATTCCCCAAGAAAAGTATGCTTATAATGATAGCAAGAATAGAACCACAGGGAGAAGCCCATTTGTGATAGTTTATGGGATGCACCCAAGAGGCATGTGTGAGCTTAGGGATCTTGGAGGCATGGATTACAGGAGTGCTCATGTTGAGGACTTCACTCAAACCATGAAGGAGATCCAAGAACAAGTTAAGAAGACCATACAAGATAGTACACAAAAGTTGAAGGCCAAGGTTGATGAAAAGAGGAGAGACATTCAGTTTGACGTAGGTGACTATGTGATGGTTCATTTGAAAAAATCTAGGTTAAAAAAAGGTGTCCCTAATAAAATTCAGATGAAGAGGGTGAGACCTTGCAAGATCATAGCCAAATATGGGTCTAATGCATACAAAATAGACTTACCTTTAGATTTGAGCATATCTCCAGTGTTCAATGTACAAGGCTTAAACAAATTAAAAGGGAAAATAGAAGAGAGTTGTCAAAGAAGTCAATGGGTCAGTGGTGATGTTGAGGCTACTGTATTACCTCCCATGCCATAGTTAGAAGCTAATAGAGTTCTCGATCCAAGAGTAAAGAAGACTACAAGGCAAAAGGTGTACATGGAACACCTCATGATGTGGAGGAGTAGGCCTGAATCAGAGGCCTCATGGACTGTAGAAGAATAATTAAAGAAGGTGGGCATCTATGAAGATATTTTGTCCATGGGAGTGACATAACTTGCCTTTGTGGGGGAGTATGGTGCATGAGCACCTAGGTAAGGCTAAAATGCAAGCTAGGGCTTCTAAGTTGTTTTTGGCTTGTAGTGGTTCTAGCAAAACCACTAGTGGAATAATGGGACTAGGTGGGTCCTAGGATGTGTGAAGGTTTATTTGGAGGTTTTATTAGGTCTTTAGTGTTTTCCTTGCAAGCAATGTTCAAAGTTGTCATTTGTACCCATATTGCCTATGTAGTGGCAAAAGTGGAAATTATGTGTTTAGGGGTCAAATTAGGAAAATAAGTGTTTTGGAGGCCTATTTGAGGTTGAATTAGCATATGTATGCTATTTTATAAGTTATTGAGTTGGTTGACCATGTTTTATGCCAAAATCCCAAAAGTTGTAAAAGTGGTCAATGTTGTCATTGACAACATTGACAACATTTGTTGTAAGATTGCATTTTCAGGAAAATTGGTTACTTAAATATCTGAAAACATAGAGATAGGGATTGGGTCAACTATATGAGGCCTCCCTCGACCTGTGAAGAAGGTTGGATAACATTTTGAAGATAGAGTAATTGAAGAGTGACAAGTTTTCTGTGTATTTTGGAATTTTTCTTTGGTTGCAGTACTTTACTAGATTAGATTAACTTATGTAATGATTGAAGAAGTTTAAGTAGTTCATTTTCTGATTCTATGTTGTGGTAGATTAGCATTTTGTATATTTTTTTTTTAGTTTTTAAAATTATTTTGTTTTAAGCCCTGTCACTTGTCTGAACTAGGCAAAGCTATGCAAATGGGGTCATAGCTCAACATTCCACCCTAGAATTTGTACGAGATCTTGGAATGGGTAAGGTGACTCCATGTAATATGTGTGTACAAAAAGGAGGGGCTCTAGGAAGCTTGTATTCTATTTTTACAATGTGCCCTAGGGGAGCCTGTGATGCATGGCTAGGGTCTACAGAGCATTGCAAGAGTGTTACAGTGGGTTGAATGCATTGAATGCTTCAACTTGAGATTGTAGAGAGCTAGAGTGGTGTGTGGAAGAGCCCCAAATTGAAGGAGAAGCTTTGGAGAAGTGTTCTAACTTCCAAGAAACCAAATCTTTATTCAGACAATCCTTTTGTTTTGTAATCCTGATTTTTAGGCATGATTATAGCTTTCAGTTGTACGGACAATTTGGGGAGTGGAAACTAGTGAAATATTCAAAGGTTCCATAAAGGGTGTCTATAATTAAGGTTTTCTTTGTTACTTGTTAAGGATTGTTAAAATTTATATGCAGAAAAGTGCCTAAATAAGCCTAATGCTTGTAGCCCTATTTTGGGTGTGTTTGGTGTATGAATTGGAACTCGATTAGAGTCTCATTGCAAGAAGTGTGGGTAAGCATTAGATTGGATCAAATTGACCTATTTTTAAGCCTATCTCTCCAAATTGAAGTGATCTTGGACTTTATAGGTCAAATAGTGAGGATGGTGCAAGAAGAGCACTATAGCTAGGCGATATGTAGTTTGATGTATTGATTGGTGGATACAAACTAAATCAAAGAAGGTTCTTGAGAAGAGGTACCTTAGAAGTTAGATTTAGTGAAGAACCCTACTAGGTTAGAGAAGAATCCTATTGAAGACCATAGTGGAGAATATGGTAAGGAGCAAGGTTTGTGTTACATCAATCTGTGTGGTCCAATAAGAAATCAAGGTTAACATGGTGATCAATATTTTATCTTGCTTATTGTTTATTAATTCTAGAATGATATGGGTTATATTTTTAATGGAAAATTTTGAATTTTTTCACATGTTTAAGATCTACAAAACTAGAGTGGAGAAGGAGACCGATAAGACCCTGAAATTCCTTAGATTTGACAAAGGAGGAAAGTTTACTTCACATGAATTTACTACATATTGTAAATAACGGGGAATTCAAAGGAAGATGTTAGTTCCTAGAAAACCTCAGGAGAATAGAATTTTTATGAAAGAATAAATAGGTCTATCATTGATTTTTCTAGGACATTAATGATTCAGAAGGGTGTTGCATGTATATTTTGGAGAGAAGTGGTGAGCATTGTAGTTTACACATTGAATAGAGTTCAATTGAAGAATGGTACAAAAAAAACTCCCTATGAGATGTGGAATGGTCGATCACTATGTGTAATTTATTTCAAAGTTTTGGGAGTAGATGATATGTAAAGAGAGATGAAAATACATGTAAGTTTGACACAAGAAGTGATAAGGGGATATTCTTAGGATATTCCACAAAGAGTAGATAATTTTTCTAAGAAAAATGATGAATCCATTAAGAAGGAATCTGAAGACTACCATGGGTTTATATATGTACAACTGGTGGAGCGGGACACTACGATAGAAATCATGGAGAGAAAGGTCAATGAATAGGAGCCAATAGAAGTGGTTGAAGAAGCTCCTAGAACCAAACTAATATTGCCAAATTATGTAAATATGAATGATTCCCTTAATCAAATTATTCATGACAGAAATGCAAATGTGTTAACAAGAAGGAAGGCAAGAGAAGGTACATTTTTTCTATTTGAATTTCAGCCCAAAATAGTGATAGATGCATTGAAAGATGAAGATTTGGTTAAAGCTATGGAATAATAATTGGAGTAGATTGAGAATAACAAAACCTCAACACTATTTTCTAGACCGGTGGACAAGAATGTGATTGGTAATAAGTGGATTTTCATAAAAAAAAATGAATTAGATAGGTGAAGTAATAAGGAACAAAGCAAGATTGGTGTGCAAAGGATATGCACAAGAGGAAGGCCTTGACTATGGTGAAAAATTTGCACATGTGGCCATACTTGAAGGTGTAAGCATATTGCTTTCATATGCTGCTTATAAATGATTCAAGGTATATCAAATGGATATTAAGTCATATTTTCTTAATGGTGTTTTTGAAGAAGAGGTATACATTGAACAACCAAAATGATTTTCTAATTAAGAAGGTAAGAACATGGTTTGTAAATTATAGATAGATATGAATGGGATAAAACAAGCACCTAGGGCATGGGGGTATGTGTAGGATCATGGTATACCAAACTATGGCCTTAAGTGGCAATGAAAATTTTGAAAATTAGGGTTAGTCAACTTTACGTAAAAAGTTGAACATCATATCAACCTTATGTGAAAAAGTTGTAAGAATAGAATCTGTAGGAAATTGAATGTAGTTTCTAAACTACTAGCCCTTTTCTGAAAAAAAAAAATGTAATTGTTCAATGTTTTAGATTTCTATGTAGTAGAATGAAAATCTTAGGAAAAACATACAAAGTACATGTATGTCTGACCACCTTAATCACAATCAAATGATTATATATTTTCACAAGATTCTAAATATAAGTAGTAGACTCATGCCCGGATGTGACACATATTTTTGTGTAATTTTTTACCAAATAAATAATTAATTATGAATTTTCTTCTACAACTTATTCAAAATAAAAAAAAATCTCGTGTCTGACCACCTTAACTAATTCTAAACTTCATAAAATTGGAAAAAAAAAAATTTCTTATAGTAGGCCAAGCATAGAATGTGGCACATGTTTCATTTTTCAAAAAGGTTAAACCGTTTGAAAGTTATGGTTGTTTTTCAATCAGTATGTCAATCAGGACTTTAGAGATATCTCAACTAGAAAATAAGTAATAATTACTTACTGAACTCAAATTATGACAACATTTATATTGATGTAAAGTTGATAACATCTTTAAGAAACCCTTTTCGTTTCATCAATTTTGGGTGAAGAAAAGGTCGTCAGCTACATTGTCTAAGTCTGTAGATGATGGGAAATATGGTGAACACGTCATTTGGGTTGACCAACCACGTTTGGCATTGGAAAGCCAAAACCCAAAGCAACTACCAAGCCTAATCATATATCCAATATTATCATATATCTGATATCTCCCGCCCAAATACAACATTTTGATTTCAAAATTTTATGATTCAAGTTTTTTCAATTTTTCAATTTTATGAGTTTTAATTTATATATTATAAATTTCATTTGTTTTAATATTAATATTAGATGGTAATAGCATTAGTATTATATAATTATTTAAATATTACTATTATATAATTTTTTAAATATTAATATTATATAACTATTTAAATATTAGTATTATATAATTTTTTAAATATTAGTATTATATAATTATTTAAATTTATCTATTTTATAATAGTATAATATTAGTATTAATTATTTATTAATATTTATAGTATAATAATAGTACCTAGGAGAGAGAGTAGGAATTGTAGAGAGAGAGGGAGTAGGAACTCTCTCTCTCTCTCTCTCTCAACCCATATATTACCTCCTGCCATGGAACTCTTGCAAAATGATGGTGCAGATGGAGAGTCATGTATTCCTATAAATAGAGAACTGCAGAGCCATATGAGAATGTATATGTAATTATTTACACACCCAGTTCAAGTTTATAAGAGAAGATTTACTTGAAGCTTAAATAGGGAGTGTGTGAACCAAATTAGAGGGAGTTATAAGATAAAATGGGAGTTTGTTGAGCAGAAAGGGTCCTCTAATTTCTAGGTTTATAACTCTGTTCAATATGTGGGAATGAGAGGAGGTAAAGATGTTTTAGAATTTGGTCTTTCATTCAATATTTTGTTTATAGATCATTTAGTTTATTTGGAAGCCAAAACAACTTTTCTTCAATGTATTTTTGATCGGAAACAAGTCTGCAAATGTGATTCTATTGATGATAGTCAGGAGGCGGCCATTAATCACGAGCTCATAAAAAAATTGGCCATTATTTAGGGCCCTCCTGGCACTGGAAAAACATTTATAGGGTTGCAAATTATAAAGGCTTTTCTTCATAAGATTGCACATTCCTTTGGTCCCATCCTCATAGTGTGCTTTATTAACAGAGCTCTTGATCAATTTTCGGAGGGAATATATGAATACGAGAAAATTCTAGCAAGGTTAGTATCTAGAGCTCAGAGCTCAATTCTTAGCAAATGTACTCTTGACCAGGGACAAGAGAGTTGATATCATATTGTTTTCTTTGGTACAAGAAACATTGAAATCCTAATTTGAATGTAAAAACATCAGAAAGTATAGGATTTCTTAACATTCCAAACAAAACAAGTGTGTTGCCCTTTTCAGGGCTAGAATTGGTCTATTTATCTTTGGAAATGCCGAGCTCGTCTCAGAAAATTCTCCACTGTGGAGTGATATCATAAAGCATTTTACATATAATGGGTATGTTGGTAATGGAATACCACTATATTTTCCTAAACATCCAGATGATTCCATATGTATGTTGTTACCAAATCTCATGTTTTAAGGAGGTATGACGATAGAAGTATGAGCTTTTATACCAGGAAATGTGCAAATAAAAATTAATTTGTGGTCATCTTTTTCCCAAGAAATGTCATCACAGAGGACATGTGAGAATTGGATATGCAAGGCCCGATGTATGAAGAATTTTGAATTTTGTGGACATGTCCGCAGGAAGGTCTGTCATGCAACTTCATATGACCCCTTTTGACACATTGGAACAATCAAGAGTGTCTGAAGGGGTCGCAAGACCCCTTTGGACACACTTGAGTGTTCTAATGTGTTGAAAGGGGTCATGGGAACTTCCTAGGGGTCCTAGTACACCTTATCATGTGTTAAGACCCCTAGGAAGTCCTCATGACCCCTTTTGACACATTTCAACACTCAATTATGTCACAAGAGGTTGTAGGACACCTTAGGACACACTTGAGTGTTCTAATAAGTCGAAAGGGGTCATGGGGACTTCCTAGGGGTCCTAGTATGCTTTATCACATGTTAGGACCCCTAGGAAGTCCCCATGACTCCTTTCAAGACATTGGAACAATCAAGTGTGTCCCAAGGGGTCCTACTCCTACTGCTCCAATTATTACCAAGTTATGCCTCCTAAATACTGTGAAGATTACCATGTACATGTCTTTTATACAAACTTCGCGGGGTGAAGGAAGAAAACGAAATACTTAGGGCAGAGGGTGATAAAAAATTTGGAATTACTGAAAATCTATGAGAAGAGATGAGATTATTGCGGTAAGAGGGGGAAAATCAATTGGGTCAAATTATCCAATCCCTGAGAAAGAAATTGGGAACAATTCAAAGAATGCAAAAATAGATTGCAATCTTGTGTGCAGAGGAAGTGAAATAAAGTGAGAGTGTAGAAGAGGAGATTGGGTTTCTTTGGAAAATCTTAGGCGAAGCATTGCCTAATCTAGATGTCACACTCTCTGCTTCTGATGGTTCAACATTTCAAGTGCATTCTCTCATTCTCGTGAGTTCTATTTTCATTTTTCCCTAGTTTTAACATTCCTAAGGGTCAAGTGTGTCCCAAGGGGTCGTAGGACACATTGGAATGCTCAAGTGTGCTCCCATGACCCCTTTCCACATATTAGAATGCTCAAGTGTGACGAAAGTGGTCCTATGACCCCTTACGACACACTTGAGTGTTATAATGTGTCATAGGACACCTTACGACCCCTTCAATTATGTC